>JANJGN010000010.1:75112253-75712253 GCA_026770705.1 Isurus oxyrinchus | reverse complement strand
TCCATTAAGGGTGTACCTTTCACAAAGCGCCATTCACAGAGAATCATTGACATACTGTCATTCACAGAGCGTCATTCACAGCGAGTTATTCACAGAACAGAATCCACAGAGGGTCATTCACAGAGAAGTCATTCACAGGGTGTCATTCACCGGGTGTCATTCACAGAGCGTCATTCGCAAAGCATCATTAACAGACTGAATTTAACAGAGCATCTTTCAGAGAGAGTCATTCACAGTGCACCATTCACAGAGTCACATTCACAGAGCATGCTTCATAGTGTGTCGTTTACTGAGTGTCATTCAAGGAGCTTTATTCACAGAGCACCATTGACAGAGTACCTTCACAAAGCATCATTCACTAAGTATCTTTTACAGAGCGTCATTCACTGTGTGTCTTTCAGAGAGCGTCATTTACAGACTGATATTCACAGAGTGTCATACTGGGGTGTCATAAGCATGACTCGCAGAGTTACATTCACAGAGCATCTTTCACAGTTCGTCATTCACAGATCGTGATTCACGGAGCATCATTCACAGATCGTCATCCACAGGGATTCATTCTCAGACCACGATTCAGAGAATCAATTACAGAGTGTCATTTACGGCGTCTCATTCACAGAGCATCATACACTGAGCGTCAGTCATGGGGCATTATTCGCAGAACTCCATTCACAGAGTATGTTTAACGCCATTCACAGAGAGTCATTCACACAGCCTCATTCACAGAGGATTATTCACACAGCGTCATTCACATGATGTCATTCTCAGAACATCATTCACAGAGCTTCATTAACAGAGTGAATTTAACAGAGCATCTTTCAGAGAGAGTCATTCACAGTGCACCATTCACAGAGTGACATTCTCAGAGCATGTTTCACAGTGCGTCATTTACTGAGTGTCATTCACAGAGCTTTATTCACAGAGCGCCATTGATAGAGTACCTTCACAAAGCATCATTCACTTTGAATCTTTTACAGAGCGTCATTCATTGTGTGTCTTTCAGGGAGCGTCATTTACAGACTGATATTCACAGAGTTTCATACTGGGGTGTCAGTTACAGAGTGCCATTCACACAGAGCCGTTCACAGACCATCATTCGCCAGAGTGCCATGCACGGAGTGTTATTATCAGAATGTCATTTACAGGGCATCATTTTCAGAGCATCATTCATACAGCATCATTTACAGAACGTCATTCAGAAAGGGTCATTCCCAGAGCTTTTTCTACAGAATGTCATTTAGAAAGCCTCATTCCCAGAGTGTTATTCACAGTGCACCATTCACAGAGTAACTTTCACAAAGTGCCATTCACAGAGTGTGTTTCACGAGTGTCAATACCAGTGCTTCATTCACACTGCACCTTTCACAGAACATCATTCACAGAGTAGCATTCAGAGACCGTCATTCATAGAGTGTCATTTACAGAGCGTAATTCACAGAGAAGCATTCACAGAGTATCATTCATAGAGCATCATTCACAGAGTGACAAGGACAGAGCATCATTCACAGACTGTCATTCACAGAGATTCATTTACAGGTTGTCATTCAGAGAGAGTCATTCAAAGAGTGACATTCACAGAGCGCATTTCAGAAGGGTCACTATCAGATTTATATTCACAGAGCATCTTTCAAAGAACGTCATTCACAGAGCACCATTCACAGAGTGTCATTCTCAGTTCGTCATTCACAGAGAGTTATTCACTGAGCGTGATTCATAGGGAATTATTCACAGAGCTCCATTAAGGGTGTACCTTTCACAAAGCGCCATTCACAGAGAATCATTGACATACTGTCATTCACAGAGCGTGATTCACAGAGAGTCATTCAAAGAGCGTCATTCACAGGGTGTCATTCACAGAGCATCATACACTGAGCGTCATTCACGGGGCATTATTCGCAGAACTCCATTGAGAGAGTATGTTTAGCGCCATTCAGAGAGAGTCATTCACACAGCATCATTCACAGAGGATTATTCACACAGCGTCATTCACATGATGTCATTCACAGAACATCATTCACAGAGCTTCATTAACAGAGTGAATTTAACAGAGCATCTTTCAGAGAGAGTCATTCACAGTGCACCATTCACAGAGTGATATTCTCAGAGCATGTTTCACAGTGCGTCATTTACTGAGTGTCATTCACAGAGCTTTATTCACAGAGGGCCATTGATAGAGTACCTTCACAAAGCATCATTCAGTAAGTAACTTTAACAGAGGGTCAATCATTGTGAGTCTTTCAGAGAGCGTCATTTACAGACTGATATTCACCGAGTGTCAAACTGGGGTGTCATTTACAGAGTGTCATTCACACAGAGCCTTTCACAGACCATCATTCGCCAGAGTGCCATGCATGGAGTGTTATTATCAGAATGTCATTTACAGGGCATCATTTTCAGAGCATCATTCATAGATGAGAGGAGTTGAAGGAGAAATTGTTCAATGTGAGAACAAGTTCAGCCAGACGGAGGAGAGTAGTGGTGGATGGGGATTGTTCGGGCCTCTGTTCGAGGAAGAAGCTAAGGGCCCTCAGACCATCCTGGTGGGGGATGGAGGTGTAGAGGGATTGGACGTCCATGGTGAAGAGGAAGCGGTTGGAGCCAGGGAACTGGAAATTGTTGATGTGACGTAAGGTATCAGAGGAATCACGGATGTAGGTGGGAAGGGACTGGACTTCATGCTCTCGTCGGGACTTGGAAAAATTTATTAATTTTGCTTCCAATCTCCACCCCTCCATCATTTTCACGTGGTCCATCTCTGACACTTCCCTTCCCTTCCTTGACCTCTCTGTCTCAATCTCTGGTGATAGACTGTCCACTAATATCCATTACAAACCCACCGACTCCCACAGCTACCTCGACTACAGCTCCTCACACCCCGCTTCCTGTAAGGACTCCATCCCATTCTCCCAGTTCCTTCGCCTTCGTCGCATCTGTTCCGATGATGCTACCTTCAAAAACGGTTCCTCTGACATGTCCTCCTTCTTCCTTAACCGAGGTTTTCCACCCACGGTAGTTGACAGGGCCCTCAACCGTGTCCGGCCCATCTCCCGCGCATCCGCCCTCACGCCTTCTCCTCCCTCCCAGAAACATGATAGGGTCCCCCTTGTCCTCACTTATCACCCCACCAGCCTCCGCATTCAAAGGATCATCCTCCGCCATTTCCGCCAACTCCAGCATGATGCCACCACCAAACACATCTTCCCTTCACCCCCCTTATCGGCATTCCGTAGGGATCGCTCCCTCCGGGACACCCTGGTCCACTCCTCCATCACCCCCTACTCCTCAACCCCCTCCTATGGCACCACCCCATGCCCACGCAAAAGATGTAACACCTGCCCCTTCACTTCCTCTCTCCTCACCGTCCAAGGGCCCAAACACTCCTTTCAAGTGAAGCAGCATTTCACTTGCATTTCCCCCAACTTAGTCTACTGCATTCGTTGCTCCCAATGTGGTCTCCTCTACATTGGAGAGACCAAACGTAAACTGGGCGACCGCTTTGCAGAACACCTGCGGTCTGTCCGCAAGAATGACCCAAACCTCCCTGTCGCTTGCCATTTTAACACTCCACCCTGCTCTCTTGCCCACATGTCTGTTCTTGGCTTACTGCATTGTTCCAGTGAAGCCCAACGCAAACTGGAGGAACAACACCTCATCTTCCGACTAGGCACCTTACAGCCTTCCGGTCTGAATATTGAATTCAATAACTTTAGGTCGTGAGCTCCCTCCCCTATCCCCACCCCCCTTCTGTTTCCCCCCTTTTTTTTCCCCTTTTTTTTCCCTATAAATTTTATAGATTTTTCTTTTCCCACCTATTTCCATTATTTTTAAATATTTTAAAATCTTTTATGCTCCCCCCACCCCCACTAGAGCTGTACCTTGAGTGCCCTACCATCCATTCTTAATTAGCACATTCGTTTAGATAATATCACCAACTTTAACTTTAACACCTATGTGTTCTTTTGTCCCATTGTCACTGACATCTTTTGATGATCTGCTTCTATCACTGCTTGTTTGTCTACACAAGCACCTCTGTCTCTCTCTCTCTCTCCGCCGCCCCCCGCCCCCCCCCCCCCCCCCCCCGCCACACACCTTAAACCAGCTTATATTTCAACTCTTTCCTGGACTCAAAATCAAGTTCTGTCGAAGGGTCATGAAGACTCGAAACGTCAACTCTTTTCTTCTCCGCCGATGCTGCCAGACCTGCTGAGTTTTTCCAGGTAATTCTGTTTTTGTTTTGGATTTCCAGCATCCGCAGTTTTGTTTTGACATTCACAGAGTATCATTCACAGGGAGTCGTTTTGGGAGTCATTGAATGAGTGACACTCACAGAGCGCATTTCACAAGTGTCACTCAGATATACATTCACAGAGCATCTTTCAGAGTACGTCATTCACAGAGCACCATTCACAGAGCGTTATTCACAGGGCGTCAATCACAGATGCATCATTCACAGAGCGTCATTCACAGAGCGTCATTCACAGAGCAACATTCACTTAGTGTCATTCACAATCTGTCATTCACAAAGAATCATTCACAGAGGGCCCTTTACAGGGAGTAATTGAAAGAGTGACATTCACAGAGCACTTTTCACAAACATAACTCACAGATTTACATTCACAGAGCGTCATTCACAGAGAAACATTGACAGACGGTCATTCACAGAGCGTCATTCACAGAGAGTCATTCACACAGCGTAATTCACAGTGCCCAATTCACAGAGTCATCTGCAGAGCGTCATTCACAAGGTGTCATTCACAGGGTCTCATTCACAGAGCACCATTGACAGAGAGTCAATCACAGAGCGTCATTCATGGGGCATTATGCACAGATCTCCATTGATAGAGTAAATTTAGCGCTACTCATAGAGAGTCATTCACGCAGCATCATTCACAGAGCACCATTCAGAGATCGTCATTCATAGAGTGTCATTCACAGAAAGTCATTTACAGAGAATCATTCACAGAGTATCATTCATAGAGCGTCATTCACACAGTGACGAGGACAGAGCATCATTCACAGAGTGTCATTCACAGAGAGTCATTCACAGTTCAGCATTCAGAGAACGTCATTCACAGAGCGTCATTCACAGAGCATTACTGTCAGATTATCATTCACAGAGCACCATTCACAGAGCGTTATTCACAGGGAGTCATTCACAGATGCATCATTCACAGAGCATCATTCACAGAGCGTCATTCACAGAGCAACATTCACTTAGTGTCATTCACAGTGTGTCATTCACAGAGAGTCATTCACAGAGCACCATTCACAGAAAGTAATTGACAGAGTGACATTCACAGAGCACTTTTCACAAACATAACTCGCAGATTTACATTCACAAAGCGTCATTCACAGAGAATCATTGACAGTCTGTCATTCACAGAGCGTCATTCACATGGTGTCATTCACAGAGCACAATTCACAGCCAGTCATTCGCACAGCATCATACACAGAGCACAATTCACAGCGAGTCATTCACAGAGCGTCATTCACAGTGCACAATTCACAGTCATTCACAGAGCGTCATTCACAGGGTGTCATTCACAGAGCACCATTCACAGTGAGTCAATCACAGAGCGACATTCATGGGGCATTATGTACAGAACTCCTTTGACAGAGTAAATTTAGCGCTACTCATAGAGAGTCGTTCACAAAGCATCATTCACAGAGCACCATTCAGAGATCGTCATTCATTGAGTGTCACTCACAGATCTTCATTCACAGAGAATCATTCACAGAGTATCATTCTTAGAGCGTCATGCACAGAGTGACAAGGACAGAGCATCATTCACAGAGTGACATTCACAGAGCATCATTCACAGAGAGTCATTCACAGAGAGTCATTCACAGTGCAGCTTTCAGAGAACGTCATTCACAGAGCGTCATTCACAGAGCATTATTGTCAGATTGTCATTCACAGAGCATCATTCACAGAGGGTCATTCACGGAGAGTCATTCACAGAGCATCATTCACGGAACGTCATTCACAGAGAGTCATTTACAGAGCGTCATTCACAGGCGGTCTTTCACAGAGTGTCATTCGCACTGCACCATTCACAGAGCGTCATTCACAGGGCATTATGCACAGAACTCCATTGACAGAGTAACTTTAGCGCTACTCATAGAGAGTCATTCACACAGCATATTTCACAGAGCACCATTCAGAGAACGTAATTGACAGAGCATCATTCACAGAGCGTCATTCACAGTGAGTCAATCACAGAGCGTCATTCACGGAGATTCATTCACAGGGCATCATTCACGGAACGTCATTCACAGAGAGTCATTTACAGCGCGTCATTGACAGGCTGACATTCACAGAGTGTCATTCGTACTGCACCATTCACAGAACGTCATTCACAGGGAGTCATGAAAGATTGACATTCACAGAGTGCTTTTCACAAACGTCACACGCAGATTTATATTGACAGACCGTCATTCACAGAGAATCATTCACAGAGCATCATTCACAATATGTTATTCACAGTGTTATTCACAGGGAGTCATTTACAGAGTCATTGAATAAGTGACACTCACAGAGCGTATTTCACAAGTGTCACTCAGGTTTACATTCACAGAGCATCTTTCAGAGTACGTCATTCACACAGCACGATTCCCAGAGTGTTATTCACAGGGACTCATTCACAGATGGATCATTCACAGAGCATCATTCACATAGCGTCATTCACAGAGCAACATTCACTTTGTGGCATTCACAGTGCGTCATTCACAGAGAGTAATTCACAGAGCGCCATTCACAGCGCGTCATTGAAAGAGTGACATTCACAGAGCGCTTTTCACAAACATCACTCGCAGATTTGCATTCACAGAGCGTCATTCACAGACAATCATTGACAGACTGTCATTCACAGAACGGCATTCACAGAGAGTCATTCGCAGAGCGTCATTCACAGGGTGTCATTCACAGGCCAAAATTCACAGAGCGTCATTCACAGAGCACAATTCACAGAGAGTCATTCACAGAGTGTCATTCACAGTGCACAATTCAGAGTCATTCACAGAGTGTCATTCACAGGGTGTCATTCACAGGGCACCATTCACAGAGAGTCAATCACAGAGCGTCATTCATGGGGCTTTATGCACAGAACTCCATTGACAGAGTATCATTAGTGCCATTCACAGAGAGTCATCCACACAGCATCATTCACAGAGCACCATTCAGAGATCATCATTCATAGAGTGTCATTCACAGAGCGTCATTCACAGAGAATCATTCACAGTGTATCATTCATAGAGCGTCATTTACAGAGTGACATTCAAAGTGCACCATTCACAGAGTGTCATTCACAGAGCATCATTCACAGAGCATTATTGTCAGAGTGACATTCACAGAGCATCCTTCACAGAGCGTCATTCACAGAGTGTCATTCACAGAGAGCCATTCACAGTGCACCATTCACAGAGCGTCATTCACAGAGCATTATTGTCAGAGTGAAATTCACCGAGCATCGTTCAGAGAGCGTCATTCACAGATCGTCATTCACAGTGTATTCACAGAACATCATTCACAGAGTGACATTCACAGAGCACCATTCACAGAGAGTCATTCACAGAGCGTTATTGTCAGAGTGACATTCACAGACCATCCTGCCCAGAGCATCATTCACAGAGCGTCTTTCAAACAGAATCATTCACAGAGCATCATTCACGGAACGTCATTCACAGAGAGTCATTTACAGCGCGTCATTGACAGGCTGTCATTCACAAAGTGCCATTCGCACTGCACCATTCACAGAGCATCAGTCACAGGGAGTCATTGAAAGAGTGGCATTCATAGAGTGCTTTTCACAAACGTCACACGCAGATTTGTATTGACAGACCGTCATTCACAGAGAATCATTCACAGAGCAACATTCACAATGTGTTATTCACAGAGTGTTATTCACAGGGAGTCATTTACAGAGTCATTGAATGAGTGACACTCACAGAGCGTATTTCACAAGTGTCACTCAGATTTACATTCACAGAGCATCTTTCAGAGTACGTCATTCACAGAGCACGATTCCCAGAGCGTTATTCACAGGGAGTCATTCACAGATGGATCATTCACAGAGCATCATTCACGTAGCGTCATTCACAGAGCAACATTCACTTTGTGGCATTCACAGTGCGTCATTCACAGAGAGTAATTCACAGAGCGCCATTCACAGCGCGTCATTGAAAGAGTGACATTCACAGAGCGCTTTGCACAAACATCACTCGCAGATTTGCATTCACAGAGCGTCATTCGCAGACAATCATTGACAGACTGTCATTCACAGAACGGCATTCACAGAGAGTCATTCGCAGAGCGTCATTCACAGGGTGTCATTCACAGGCCAAAATTCACAGAGCGTCATTCACAGAGCACAATTCACAGTCATTCACAGAGCGTCATTCCACAGTGCACAATTCACAGAGAGTCATTCACAGAGCGTCATTCACAGGGTGTCATTCACAGGGTGTCATTCAGAGGGCACCATTCACAGAGAGTCAATCACAGAGCGCCATTCATGGGGCTTTATGCACAGAACTCCATTGACAGAGTATGATTAGCGCCATTCACAGAGAGTCATCCACACAGCATCATTCACAGAGCACCATTCAGAGATCGTCATTCATAGAGTGTCATTCACAGAGCGTCATTCACAGAGCACAATTCACAGAGAGTCATTCACAGAGCGTCATTCACAGTGTATCATTCATAGAGCGTCATTTACAGAGTGGCATTCAAAGTGCACCATTCACAGAGCGTCATTCACAGAGCATTACTGTCAGAGTGAAATTCACCGAGCATCGTTCAGAGAGCGTCATTCACAGATCGTCATTCACAGAACATCATTCACAGAACATCATTCACAGAGTGACATTCACAGAGCACCATTCACAGAGAGTCATTCACAGAGCATTATTGTCAGACTGACATTCACAGACCATCCTTCCCAGAGCATCATTCACAGAGCGTCTTTCAAACAGAATCATTCACAGAGTATCATTCACGGAACGTCATTCACAGAGAGTTATTTACACAGCATCATTTACAGGGTGTCATTCACAAAGTGTCATTCGCACTGCGCCATTCACAGAGCATCAGTCACAGGGAGTCATTGAAAGAGTGGCATTCACAGAGTGCTTTTCACAAACGTCACTCGCAGATTTACATTCACAGACCATCATTCACATAGCGTCATTCACAGAGCAACATTCACTTTGTGGCATTCACAGTGCGTCATTCACAGAGAGTCATTCACAGAGCGCCATTCACAGCGCGTCATTGAAATAGTGACATTCACAGAGCACTTTTCACAAACATCACTCGCAGATTTGCATTCACAGAACGGCATTCACAGAGAGTCATTCGCAGAGCGTCATTCACAGGATGTCATTCACAGGCCAAAATTCACAGAGCGTCATTCACAGAGCACAATTCACAGAGAGTCATTCACAGAGCGTCATTCACAGTGCACAATTCACAGAGAGTCATTCACAGAGCGTCATTCACAGGGTGTCATTCACAGGGTGTCATTCACAGGGCTCCATTCACAGAGAGTCAATCACAGAGCGCCATTCATAGGGCTTTATGCACAGAACTCCATTGACAGAGTATCATTAGCGCCATTGACAGAGAGTCATCCACACAGCATCATTCACAGAGCACCATTCAGAGATCGTCATTCATAGAGTGTCAATCACAGAGAATCATTCACAGTGTATCATTCATAGAGCGTCATTTACAGAGTGACATTCAAAGTGCACCATTCACAGAGTGTCATTCACAGAGCATCATTCACAGAGCATTATTGTCAGAATGACATTCACAGAGCATCCTTCACAGAGCGTCATTCACAGAGTGTCATTCACAGAGAGCCATTCACAGTGCACCATTCACAGAGCGTCATTCACATAGCATTATTGTCAGAGTGAAATTCACCGAGCATCGTTCAGAGAGCGTCATTCACAGATCGTCATTCACAGAACATCATTCACAGAGTGACATTCACAGAGCACCATTCATAGAGAGTCATTCACAGAGCATTATTGTCAGAGTGACATTCACAGACCATCCTTCCCAGAGCATCATTCACAGAGCGTCTTTCAAACAGAATCATTCACAGAGCATCATTCACGGAACGTCATTCACAGAGAGTCATTTACACAGCGTCATTTACAGGGTGTCATTCACAAAGTGCCATTCGCACTGCGCCATTCACAGAGCATCAGTCACAGGGAGTCATTGAAAGAGTTGGCATTCACAGAGTGCTTTTCACAAACGTCACTCGCAGATTTACATTCACAGAGCGTCATTCACAGAGAGTCATTCACTGAGCGTCATTCACAGGGCAATATTCACAGAGCTCCATTGATGAAGTACCTTTCGCAAAGCACCATTCACAGAGAGTCATTCACAGAGCGTTAATGTCAGAGTGACATTCACAGAGCATCCTTCACAGAGCACCATTCTATGAGAGTTATTCACAGAGAGTCATTCACAGAGCTTCATTCACAGAGAGTCATTCATAGAGCGTCATTCACAGGGCAATATTCACAGAGCTCCATCGATGGAGTACCTTTCGCAGAGCACCATTCACAGAGAGTCATACACAGAGCGTTATTGTCAGAGTGACATTCACAGAGCATCCTTCACAGAGCATCATTCAAAGAGAGTCACTCACAAAGTGCAATTCACAGAGACTCATTCACACATCATTATTCACAGAAGAACATTCACAGAGCGTCATTCAGAGTGACATTCAAAGAGACTCATTCACATGGTGTCATTCACAGAGAGTCATTCACAGAGCATCATTCGCGGAGCATCATTAACAGAGTGAAGTTAATGGAGCATCTTTCAGAGAGAGTCATTCACAGTTCACCATTCACAGACTGACATTCACAGAGCATCTTTCACAGTGCGTCATTTACTAAGTGTCATTCACAGACCATTATTCTCAGAGCGCCATTGACAGAGTACCTTCACAAAGCATCATTCACTAAGTATCTTTCACAGAGCGTCATTCATTGTGTGTCTTTCAGAGAGCGTCATTTACAGACTGATATTAACAGGGTGTCATACTGGGGTGTCATTCACAGAGTGTCATTCACAGGCTGTCATTCACAGAGTTTAAATTGCACTGCACCATTCACAGAGCGTCATTCACAGAGAAACATTCACAGAGAGTCATTCAAGGAGTGTCATCACAGAGCATCATTCACAGAGTCATTCACAGAGAGTCATTCAAAGAGCGACATTCACGGAGTGCTTTTTACAAACGTCACTCGCAGAGTTACATTCACAGAACATCTTTCACAGTGCGTCATTCACAGAGACTCATTCACAGAGCGTCATTCACGGGCATTATTCACAGATCTCCATTGACAGAGTATCTTTAGTGCCAATCACAGAGAGTCATTCACAGGGTGCCATTCACAGAGCACCATTCGCAGAGAGTCATTCACAGTGGGTCATTCACAGGGTTTCATTCACAGGGTGTCATTCACAGAGCACCATTCACAGACAGTCATTCACGGGGCATTATGCTCAGAACTCCATGGACAGGGTATCTTTAGCGCCATTGTCAGAGAGGCATTCACACAGCATCATTCACAGAGCACCATTCAGAGATCGCCATTTCTACAGTGTCATTCACAGAGCATCATTCACAGAGAGTCAATCACAGAGCGTCATTCACAGAGCGTCATTCACAGAGCGCCATTCAGAGATCGTCATGCATAGAGTATCGTTCACAGAGATTCATTCACAGAGAGTCATTCACAGAGTCATTCACAGAGAGTCATTCACAGAGTCATTCACAGAGCGTCATTAACAGAATGTCATTTTCGGAGCACCATTCAAAGAGTGACATTCACAGAGTGCTATTCATAAGCATCGCTCGCCGAGTTACATTCACAGAGCATCTTTCACAGTGCATCATTCACAGAGCGTCATTCACAGAGAGTCATTCACAGAGCTTCATTCACACTGCACCTTTCACAGAGCGTCATTCACAGAGCCTTATTGTCAGAGTGACATTCATGGAGCATCCTTCACAGAGATTCATTGAAAGTGAGTTATTCACAGAGTGCCATTCACAGAGACTCATTCACACAGCATTATTCACAGAAGAACATTCACAGAGCGTCATTCAGAGTGACATTCACAGAGACTCATTCACATGGTGTCATTCACAGAGAGTCATTCACAGAGCGTCATTCACAGAGCGTCATTCGCGGAGCATCATTCACAGAGTGAAGTTAACAGAGCATCTTTCAGAGAGAGTCATTCACAGTGCACCCTTCACAGAGTGACATTCACAGAGCATCTGTCACAATGTGTCATTTACTAAGTGTTATTCACAGAGCATTATTCACAGAGCGTCATTGACAGAGTACCTTTACAATGCATCATTCACTAAGTATCTTTCACAGAGCGTCGTTTACAGACTGATATTCACAGATTGTCATACTGGGGTGTCATTCACAGAGTGCCATTCGCAAAGATCTTTCACAGACCATCATACGCCAGAATGCCATGCACAGAGTGTTATTATCAGGATGTCATTCACAGGGCATCATCCTCAGAGCTTCATTCATAGAGCATCATTTACAGAACGTCATTTAGAAAGCGTCATTCCCAGAGCATTTTTCAAAGAATGTCATTTAGAAAGCATTATTCCCAGAGTGTTATTCACAGTGCACCATTCACAGAGTAACTTTCACAATGTGCCATTCACAGAATGACATTCACAGAGTGTGTTTCACAGAGCGTCATTCACGGAGCATCATTCACAGAGGGTCATTCATCAAGAGAGTCAATAATAGTGTTTCATTATCTGAGTGACATTCAGAGAGTGTCATAAACAGAGCATCTTTCACACAGTGTCATTCACAGAGAGTCATTCACAGAGCATCATTCACAGGCTGTCATTCACAGAGCGTCAATTGCAGTGCACCATTCACAGAGCATCATTCACAGAGAGTCATTCGCAGAGCATCATTAACAGAGTGAATTTAACAGAGCATCTTTCAGAGAGAGTTGTTCACAGTGCACCATTCACACAGTGACATTCTCCGAGCATGTTTCACAGTGCGTCATTTACTGAGTGTCATTCACAGAGCTTTATTCACAGAGCACCATTTACAGAGTACCTTCACAATGCATCATTCACTAAGTATCTTTTACAGAGTGTCATTCACTGTGTGTCTTTCAGATAGCATCATTTACAGACTGATATTCACTGAGTGTCAAACTGGGGTGTCATTTACAGAATGTCATTCACACAGAGCCTTTCACAGACCATCATTCGCCAAAATGCCATGCACAGAGTGTTATTATCAGGTTGTCATTCACAGGGCATCATTCACAGTGCATCAGCCATACAGCATCATTTACAGAACGTCATTTAGAAAGCATCATTCCCAGAGCATTTCTTACAGAATGTCATTTAGAAAGCATCATTCCCAGAGTGTTATTGACAGTGCACCAATCACAGAGTAACTTTCACAAAGTGCCATTCACAGAATGACATTCACAGAGTGTGTTTCACGAGTGTCAATACCAATGTGTCATTCACACTGCACCTTTCACAGAGCGTCATTGACAGAGTGTCATTCACAGAGCCTTATTGTCAGAGTGACATTCACAGAGCATCCTTCACAGAGGGACATTCACAGAGCATCATTCACAGGGTAATATTCACAGAGCGCCATTGACGGAGCACCATTCGTAAAGCACCATTCACAGAGAGTCATTCACAGTGTGTCAGTAACTGAGTGATATTTACAGAGCGTCATACACAAAGGATCTTTCACAGAATGTCATTCAAAGAGTGACATTCACAGATTGCTTTTCATCAGCGTCACTCGTAGAGTTACATTCACAGAACATCTTTGAGAGGGTGTCTTTCACAGAGAGTCATTCACAGAACGTGATTCACGGGGCATTATTCACAGAACTCCAGTGACAGAATATCTTTAGCGCCAATCACAGAGAGTCATTCACATGGTGTCATTCACAGAGCACCATTTGCAGAGTCATTCACAGAGCGTCATTCACAGGGATTCATTTAGAAAATCATTGAATGAGAGACACTCACAGAGCGCATTTCACAAGTGCCACTCAGATTTACATTCACGGAGCATCTTTCAGTGTACGTCATTCACAGAGCGCCATTCACAGAGAATAATTGAAAGAGTGACATTCACAGAGCACTTTTCACAAACATATCTCTCAGATTTACATTCACAGATCTTCATTCACAGAGAATCATTGACAGACTGTCATTCACAGAGCGTCATTCACAGAGTCATTCACCGAGCGTGATTCACATGGTGTCATTCACAGACCACGATTCACAAAGTGTCATTCACAGAGCACAATTCACAGCTAGTCAATCACAGAGCGTCATTCACAGGGTTTCATTCACAGGGTGTCATTCACAGTGGACAATTCACAGAGAGTCATTCACAGAGAGTCATTCACAGGGTGTCATTCACAGGGTGTCATTCACAGAGCACCATTCACAGAGAATAAATCACAGAGCGTCATTCACGCGGCATTATGCACAGAACTCTATGAACAGAGTATCTTTAATGCCATTCACAGAGAGTCGTTCACACAGCATCATTCACAGAGCACCATTCAGAGATCGTCATTCATAGAGAGTCAGTCACAGAGAATCATTCACAGAGTATCATTCATAGAGCGTCATTCACAGAGTGACATTCACAGAGCATCATTCACAGAGCGTCATTCACAGAGCGTCATTCACAGAGAGTTATTCACAGAGCATTATTGACAGAGTAACATTCACAGAGCATCTTTCACAGAGTGTCGTTCACAGAGCGTCATTCACAGAGCGTCATTCACTTAATGTCATTCATAGTGTGTCATTCACAGAGTGTCATTCACAGAGCGCCATTCAGAGAGAGTAATTGAAAGAGTGACATTCACAGAGCACTTTTCACAAACATAACTCGCAGATTTACATTCACAGAGCGTCATTCACAAAGAATCATTGACAGACTGTCATTCACAGAGCGTCATTCACAGAGAGTCATTCACAGAGCGTCATTTAAAGAGAGGCATTCGCAGAGCATTATTGTCAGAGTGACATTCAGAGAATATTATTCACAGAGTGTCATTCACGGAGAGTCATTCACAGTGTGCCATTCACAGACCATCATCCACAGACAGTTATTCACAGACCATTATTGTCAGAGAGACATTCACAGAGCATCATTCACGGAGCGTTATTCACAGAGCGTCATTCACAGTGTCATTCACAGAGCATTATTCACAGAGTGCCATTCACAGAGAGTCATTCACAGACCATCATTCGCAGAGCGTTATTCCCAGAGAGTCATTCACAGAGAGTCATTCACTGAACGTCATTCACAGAGAGTCATTTACTCAGCGTCATTTACAGGCTGTCATTCACAAAGTGCAATTCGTACTGCACCATTCACAGAGCGTCAGTCACAGTGAGTCATTGAAAGTTTGACATTCACAGAGTGCATTTCACAAACGTCACTCGCTGATTTACATTCACAAAGCGTCATTCCCAGAGAATCATTTACAGAGCGTCATTCACAGAGCGACATTCACAGCTCATCATTCCCAGAGTGTCATTCACAAAGAGTCATTCAGAGAGTCATTTAATGAGTGAAACTCACAGAGCGCTTTTCACAAGTGTCACTCTCAGATTAACATTCACAGAGCATCTTTCAGAGTACGTCATTCACAGAGCACCATTCACAGAGCGTTATTCACAGGGAGTCATTCACAGATGCATCAGTCACAGAGCATCATTCACTTAGTGTCATTCACAGTGTGTCATTCACAGAGAGTGATTCACAGAGCGCCATTCACAAAGAGTAATTGAAAGAGTGACATTCACAGAGTACTTTTCACAAACATAACTCATAGATTTACATTCACAGAGCGTCATTCACAATGAATTATTGACAGACTGTCATTCACAGATCGTCATTCACAGAGAGTCATACACAGAGCGTCATTCACAGGAAGTCATTCACAGACCACGATTAACAGAGCGTCATTCACAGAGCACAATTCACAGGAGTCATTCACAGAGCGTCATTCACAGGGTGTCATTCACAGGGTGTCATTCACAGAGCACCGTTCACAGAGACTCAATCACAGAGCGTCATTCATGGGGCATTATGCATAGAACTCAATTGATAGATTAACTTTAGCGCCACTCATAGAGACTCATTCACACAGCATCATTCACAGAGCACCATTCAGAGATCGTCATTCATAGAGTGTCATTCACAGAGCGTCATTCACAGAGAATCATTCACAGACCATCATTCACAGAGTGACAAGGACAGAGCATCATTCACAGAGTGACATTCACAGAGCATCATTCACAGAGTATTATTCACAGAGCGTCATTCACAGTATCATTCACAAAGTATCATTCACAGCGTGTCATTCACAGTGAGTCATTCACAGAGAGTCATTCACAGGTCATCATTCACCGAGCGGAATTCATAGAGAGTCATTCACAGAGAGTCATGCACAGGCTGACATTCACAGAGTGTGTCATTCGCACTGCACCATTCACAGAGCGTCAGTCACAGGGAGTCAATAAAAGATTGACATTCACAGAGTGCTATTCACAAACGTCACTCGCAGAGTTACATTCACAGAGCGTCATTCACAAAGAATCATTCACAGTGCATCTTTCACAATGTGTCATTCACAGAGTATCATTCACAGGGAGTCAGTCAGAGTGTCATTCAATGAGTGACACTCTCAGAGCGCATTTCACAAGTGTCACTCTCAGATTTACATTCACAGAGCATCTGTCAGAGTACGTCATTCACAGATGCATCATTCACAGAGCATCATTCACAGAGCATCATTCACAGAGCAACATTCACTTAGTGTCATTCACAATGTGTCATTCACAGAGAGTCATTCACAGAGCGCCATTCACAGAGAGTCATTCACAGAGTGCCATTCACAGAGAGACATTGAAAGAGTGACATTCACAGAGCGCTTTTCACAAACATCACTCGCAGATTTACATTCACAGAACTTCATTCAAAGGTAATCATTGATAGACTGTCATTCATAGAGCGTCATTCAAAGAGAGTCATTCACTGAGCGTCATTCACAGGGTGTCATTCACAGAACATGTTTCACAGAGTGTCATTCACAGAGCACAATTCACAGGGAATCATTCATACAGCCTCATTCACATTGCACAATTCACAGGGTGTCATTCGCAGAGCGTTTTCAAAAACAATACTCGCAGATTTACATTCACAGATCGTCTTTCACAGGGGGTCATTCACAGGGTGTCATTCACAGAGCACCATTCACAGAGAGTCAATCAAAGATCGTCATTCATGGGGCATTATGCACAGAACTCCTTTGACAGATTATCTTTAGCGCTACTCATAGAGAGTCATTCACACAGCATCATTCACAGAGCACCATTCAGAGATCGTCATTCATAGAGTGTCATTCATAGAGCGTCATTCACAAAGTGACAAGTACAGAGCATCATTCACAGAGTGACATTCGCAGTGCACCATTCAATGAGTGTCATTCACAGAGCATCATTCACAGAGCATTATTGTCAGTGTGACATTCACAGAGCATTATTCACAGAGTGTCATTAACAGAGAGACATTCACAGTGTACCATTCACAGAGCGTCATTCACAGAGCGGCATTCGCAGAGCATTATTGTCAGAGTGACATTTACAGAACATCATTGACGGAAAGTCATTCACAGAGAGTCATTTACAGAGCGTACTTCACAGGCTGTCATTCACAGAGTGTCCTTCGCACTGCAGCAGTCACAGAGCGTCAGTCACACGTAGTCATTGAAAGATTGACGTTCACAGAGTGCTTTTCACAAACGTCACTCACAGATTTACATTCACAGAGCGTCATTCAGAGAGAATCATTCACAGAGCGTCATTCACAGTGTGTCATTCACAGAATGACATTCACAGAGTATCATTTACAGGGAGTCATTCAGAGAGTCATTCAATGAGTGACAGTCACAGAGCGCATTTCACAAGAGTCATTCTCAGATTTACATTTTCAGAGCATCTTTCAGAGTCCGTAATTCACAGAGCACCATTCAAAGAGCGTAATTCACAGGGAGTCATTCACAGATGCATCATTCACAGAGCTTCTAGCACAGAGCGTCATTCACAAAGCAACATTCACTTAGTGTCATTCAGAGTGTGTCATTCACAGGGAGTCATTCACAGAGCGCCATTCACAGGGTGTCATTCACAGACCACGATTCACAGTGTCATTCACAGAGCACAATGTACAGAGAATCATTCACAGAGTGTCGTTCACAGTGCACAATTCACAATGCATCATTCACAGAGCACCATTCAGAGATCGTTATTCATAGAATGTCATTCACAGAGCGTCATTCACAGAGAACCATTCACAGAGTATCATTCATAGAGCGTCATTCACAGAGTGACAAGGACAGAGCATCATTCACACAGTGACATTCACAGAGCATCATTCACAGAGTGTCATTCACAGAGAGTCATTCACAGTGCAACATTCAGAGAACGTCAGTCACAAAGCGTCATTCACAAAGCATTCTTGTCAGATTGTCATTCACAGAGCATCATTCACAAAGCGTCATTCACAGAGAGTCATTCACAGAGTGTCATTCACGGAGAGTCATTCACAGGTCATCATTCATGGAACGCCATTCACAGAGAGTCATTTACAGAGCGTCATTCACAGGCTGCCTTTCACAGAGTGTCATTCGCACTGCACCATTCACAGAGCGTCATTCACAGGGAGTCACTGAAAGATGGACATTCACAGAGAGCTTTTCCCAAACGTCACTCACAGATTTATATTCACAGAGCGTCAGTCACAGAGAATCATTCACAGAGCGACATTCACAGAGCGTCATTCATAGAATGACATTCACAGAGCATCATTCACACTGTGGCATTCACAGATTATCATTCACAGGGAGTCATTCAGAGAATCATTCAATGAGTGACACTCACAGAGCGCATTTCACAGGTGTCACTCTAAGATTTACATTCGCAGAGCATCTTTCAGAGTATGTCATTCACAGAGCACCTTTCACAGAGCGTTATTCACAGCAAGTCATTCACAGATGCATCATTCGCAGAGCATCACTCACAGAGCGTCATTCACAGAGCAACATTCACTTAGTGTCATTCACAGTGTGTCGTTCACAGAGTGTCATTCACAGAGCGCCATTCACAGAGAGTAATCGACAGAGTGACATTCACAGAGCACTTTTCATAAACATAACTCGTAGATTTACATTCACAGTGCGTCATTCACAAAGAGTCGTTCACAGAGCATCATTCACAGGGTGTCATTCACAGAGCGTGGTTCACAGTGCACAATTCACAAAGAGTTATTCAAAGAGCGTCATTCTCAGGGTGTCATTCACAGAGAGTCATTCACAGTGTACCATTCACAGAGCGTCATTCACAGAGTGGCATTCGCAGAGCATTATTGTCAGAGTGACATTCACAGAACATCATTCACAGAGTGTCATTCAAAGAGAGTCAGTCACAGGGTGCCATTCACAGAGCATCATTCATGGACAGTCATTCACAGAGCATTATTGTCAGAGAGACATTCACAGAGCATCATTCACGGAGCGTTAGTCACAGAGCATCATTCACAGTGTCATTCACAGAGCATCATTCACAGAGTGTCATTCACAGAGAGTCATTCACAGAGCATCATATACAGACCGTCATTCACGGAGTGTCATTCACAGAGCATCATTCACGGAACGTCATTCACAGAGAGTCATTTACGCAGCGTCATTTACAGGCTGTCATTCACAAAATGCCATTCGCACTGCGCCATTCACTGAGTGTCAGTCACAGGGAGTCATTCACAGAATGACATCCACAGAGCATCATTCACAGTGTGTCATTCACAGAGCATCATTCACAGAATGACATCCACAGAGCATCATTCACAGTGTGTCATTCACAGAGTATCATACACAGGGAGTCATTCAGAGAGTCATTCAATGAGTGACACTCAGAGCGCATTTCACAAGTGTCACTCTCAGATTTACATTCACAGAGCATCTTTCAGAGTACGTCATTCACAGAGCATCATTCACAGAGCGTCATTCACAGAGCAACATTCACTTAGTGTCATTGACAGTGTGTCATTCACAGAGAGTCATTCACAGAGCGCCATTCACAGAGAGTAATTGAAAGAGTGACATTCACAGAGCATCATTCACAGAGCATTATTGTCAGAGTGACATTCACAGAGCATTATTCACAGAGTGTCATTAACAGAGAGACATTCACAGTGTACCATTCACAGATCGTCATTCACAGAGCGGCATTCGTAGAGGATTATTGTCAGAGTGACATTCACAGAACACCATTCACAGAGTGTCATTCACAGAGAGTCATTCACAGTGTGCCATTCACAGAGCATCATTCATGGACAGTCACTCACCGAGCATTATTGTCAGAGTGACACTCACAGAGCATCATTTACAGACCGTTATTCACAGACCGTCATTCACAGTGTCATTCACAGAGCTTCATTCACAGATTATCATTCACAGAGAGTCATTCACAGAGCATCTTATACAGAGCATCATTCACAGAGACTCATTCACAGAGCATCATTCATGGAACATCATTCACATAGAGTCATTTACAGAGCGTACTTCACAGGCTGTCATTCACAGAGTGTCCTTCGCACTGCAGCATTCACAGAGTATCATTCACAGGGAGTCATTCAGAGAGTCATTCAATGAGTGACACTCACAGAGCGCATTTCACTAGAGTCATTCTCAGATTTACAATCACAGAGCATATTTCAGAGTCCGTAATTCACAGAGCACCATTCAAAGAGCGTAATTCACAGGAAGTCATTCACAGATGCATCATTCACAGAGCTTCTATCACAGAGCGTCATTCACAAAGCAACATTCAATTAGTGTCATTCAGAGTGTGTCATTCACAGGGAGTCATTCACAGAGCGCCATTCACAGGGTGTCATTCACAGACCACGATTCACAGAGTGTCATTCACAGAGCACAATGTACAGAGAATCATTCACAGAGCGTCATTCACAGAGAGTCATTCACAGAGTATCATTCATAGAGCGTCATTCACAGAGTGACAAGGACAGAGCATCATTCACAGAGTGACATTCATAGTGCACCATTCAAAGAGTGTCATTCACAGAGCATTACTGTCAGTGTGACGTTCACAGAGCATCCTTCACAGAATGTCATTCACAGAGTGTCATTCACAGAGAGCCATTCACAGAGCGTCATTCACAGAGCATTATTGTCAGAGTGACATTGACAGAGCATCCTTCAAAGAGAGTCATTCACAGAGCGTCATTCTCAGTGTCATTCACAGAGCATCATTCTCAGAGTGTCATTCACAGAGAGTCATTCACAGAGTATCATTCATAGAGCGTCATTCACAGAGTGACATTCACAGAGCATCATTCACAGATTGTCATTCACACAGCGTCATTCACAGAGCGTCATTCACAGAGCATTATGTCAGAGTGACATTCACAGAGCATCCTTCACAGAGCGGTATTCCCAGTGCGTCATTCACAGTCTCATTCTCAGAGCATCATTCCCAGAGTATCATTCACAGATAGTCATTCACAGAGCATCATTCACAGAGCGTCATTCACGGAGAGTCATTCACAGAGCATCCTTCACGGAACGTCATTCACATAGCTCATTTACACAGCGTCATTTACAGGCTGTCATTCACAAAGTGCCATTCGCACGGTACCATTCACAGAGCGTCATTCACAGAATGACATTCACAGAGCATCATTTACAGTGTGTCATTCACAGTGTATCATTCACAGGGAGTCATTCAGAGCGTCATTCAATGAGTGAAACTCACAGAGCGCACTTCACAAGTGTCACGCTCTGATTTACATTCACAGAGCATCTTTCAGAGTACGTCATTCACAGAGCGTCATTCACAAAGCGTTATTCACAGGGAGTCATTCACAGATGCATCATTCACAGAGCATCATTCACAGAGCGTCATTCACAGAGCAACATTCATGGACAGTCATTCACCGAGCATTGTTGTCAGAGTCACATTCACAGAGCATCATTCACGGAACGTTATTCACAGACTGTCATTCACAGTGTCATTCACAGAGCATCATTCACAGAGTGTCATTCACAGAGAGTGATACACAGAGTATCATATACAGAGCATCATTCACGGAAAGTCATTCACAGAGAGTCATTTACAGAGCGTACTTCACAGGCTGTCATTCACAGAGTGTCCTTCGCACTGCAGCAGTCACAGAGCGTCAGTCACACAGAGTCATTGAAAGATTGACGTTCACAGAGTGCTTTTCACAAACGTCACTCACAGATTTACATTCACAGAGCGTCATTCAGAGAGAATCATTCACAGAGCGTCATTCACAGTGTGTCATTCACAGAATGACATTCACAGAGTATCATTTACAGGGAGTCATTCAGAGAGTCATTCAATGAGTGACAGTCACAGAGCGCATTTCACAAGAGTCATTCTCAGACTTACATTCACAGAGCATCTTTCAGAGTCCGTAATTCACAGAGCACCATTCAAAGAGCGTAATTCACAGGGAGTCATTCACAGATGCATCATTCACAGAGCTTCTATCACAGAGCGTCATTCACAAAGCAACATTCAATTAGTGTCATTCAGAGTGTGTCATTCACAGGGAGTCATTCACAGAGCGCCATTCACAGGGTGTCATTCACAGACCACGATTCACAGAGTGTCATTCACAGAGCACAATTCACACTGCATCATTCACAGAGCACCATTCAGAGATCGTTATTCATAGAATGTCATTCACAGAGCGACATTCACAGAGAACCATTCACAGAGTATCATTCACAGAGCGTCATTCACAGAGTGACAAGGACAGAGCATCATTCACACAGTGACATTCACAGAGCATCATTCACAGAGTGTCATTCACAGAGAGTCATTCACAGTGCAACATTCAGAGAACGTCAGTCACAGAGCGTCATTCACAGAGCATTATTGTCAGATTGTCATTCACAGAGCATCATTCACAAAGCGTCATTCACAAAGAGTCATTCACAGAGTGTCATTCATGGAGAGTCATTCACAGGTCATCATTCATGGAACGCCATTCACAGAGAGTCATTTACAGAGCGTCATTCACAGGCTGTCTTTCACAGAGTGTCATTCGCACTGCACCATTCACAGAGCGTCGTTCGCAGGGAGTCACTGAAAGATGGACATTCACAGAGAGCTTTTCCCAAACGTCACTCACAGATTTATATTCACAGAGCGTCAGTCACAGAGAATCATTCACAGAGCAACATTCACAGAGCGTCATTCACAGAATGACATTCACAGAGCATCATTCACACTGTGGCATTCACAGATTATCATTCACAGGGAGTCATTCAGAGAATCATTCAATGAGTGACACTCACAGAGCGCATTTCACAGGTGTCACTCTAAGATTTACATTCGCAGAGCATCTTTCAGAGTATGTCATTCACAGAGCACCATTCACAGAGCGTTATTCACAGCAAGTCATTCACAGATGCATCATTCGCAGAGCATCACTCACAGAGCGTCATTCACAGAGCAACATTCACTTAGTGTCATTCACAGTGTGTCATTCACAGAGTGTCATTCACAGAGCGCCATTCACAGAGAGTAATCGACAGAGTGACATTCACAGAGCACTTTTCACAAACATAACTCGTAGATTTACATTCACAGTGCGTCATTCACAAAGAGTCGTTCACAGAACGTCATTCACAGGGCGTCATTCACAGGGTGTCATTCACAGAGCGTGGTTCACAGTGCACAATTCACAAAGAGTTATTCAAAGAGCGTCATTCTCAGGGTGTCATTCACAGAGAGTCATTCACAGTGTACCATTCACAGAGCGTCATTCACAGAGCGGCATTCGCAGAGCATTATTGTCAGAGTGACATTCATAGAACATCATTCACAGTGTGTCATTCAAAGAGAGTCAGTCACAGGGTGCCATTCACAGAGCATCATTCATGGACAGTCATTCACAGAGCATTATTGTCAGAGAGACATTCACAGAGCATCATTCACGGAGCGTTAGTCACAGAGCATCATTCACAGTGTCATTCACAGAGCATCATTCACAGAGTGTCATTCACAGAGAGTCATTCACAGAGCATCATATACAGACCGTCATTCACGGAGTGTCATTCACAGAGCATCATTCACGGAACGTCATTCACAGAGAGTCATTTACGCAGCGTCATTTACAGGCTGTCATTCACAAAGTGCCATTCGCACTGCGCCATTCACTGAGTGTCAGTCACAGGGAGTCATTCACAGAATGACATCCACAGAGCATCATTCACAGTGTGTCATTCACAGAGCGTCATTCACAGAATGACATCCACAGAGCATCATTCACAGTGTGTCATTCACAGAGTATCATTCACAGGGAGTCATTCAGAGAGTCATTCAATGAGTGACACTCAGAGCGCATTTCACAAGTGTCACTCTCAGATTTACATTCACAGAGCATCTTTCAGAGTACGTCATTCACAGAGCATCATTCACAGAGCGTCATTCACAGAGCAACATTCACTTAGTGTCATTGACAGTGTGTCATTCACAGAGAGTCATTCACAGAGCGCCATTCACAGAGAGTAATTGAAAGAGTGACATTCACAGAGCATCATTCACAGAGCATTATTGTCAGAGTGACATTCACAGAGCATTATTCACAGAGTGTCATTAACAGAGAGACATTCACAGTGTACCATTCACAGATCGTCATTCACAGAGCGGCATTCGTAGAGGATTATTGTCAGAGTGACATTCACAGAACACCATTCACAGAGTGTCATTCACAGAGAGTCATTCACAGTGTGCCATTCACAGAGCATCATTCATGGACAGTCATTCACCGAGCATTATTGTCAGAGTGACATTCACAGAGCATTATTCACAGAGTGTCATTAACAGAGAGACATTCACAGTGTACCATTCACAGATCGTCATTCACAGAGTGGCATTCGTAGAGGATTATTGTCAGAGTGACATTCACAGAACACCATTCACAGAGTGTCATTCACAGAGAGTCATTCACAGTGTGCCATTCACAGAGCATCATTCATGGACAGTCATTCACCGAGCATTATTGTCACAGTGTCATTCACAGAGCTTCATTCACAGATTATCATTCACAGAGTCATTCACAGAGCATCTTATACAGAGCATCATTCACAGAGACTCATTCACAGAGCATCATTCACGGAACATCATTCACATAGAGTCATTTACAGAGCTTACTTCACAGGCTGTCATTCACAGAGTGTCCTTCGCACTGCAGCATTCACAGAGCATCAGTCACAGGGAGTCATTGAAAGATTGTTATTCACACAGTGCTTTTAACAAACGTCACTCGCAGATTTACATTCACAAAGCGTCATTCACAGAAAATCATTCACAGAGCATCAGTCACAGTGTGTCATTCACAGAATGACATTCACAGAGCATCATTCACACTGTGGCATTCACAGAGTATCATTCACAGGGAGTCATTCAGAGAGTCATTCAATGAGTGACACTCACAGAGCGCATTTCACTAGAGTCATACTCAGATTTACAATCACAGAGCATCTTTCCGAGTCCGTAATTCACAGAGCACCATTCAAAGAGCGTAATTCACAGGAAGTCATTCACAGATGCATCATTCACAGAGCTTCTATCACAGAGCGTCATTCACAAAGCAACATTCAATTAGTGTCATTCAGAGTGTGTCATTCACAGGGAGTCATTCACAGAGTGCCATTCACAGGGTGTCATTCACAGACCACGATTCACAGAGTGTCATTCACAGAGCACAATGTACAGAGAATCATTCACAGAGCGTCATTCACAGAGAGTCATTCACAGAGTATCATTCATAGAGCATCATTCACAGAGTGACAAGGACAGAGCATCATTCACAGAGTGACATTCATAGTGCACCATTCAAAGAGTGTCATTCACAGAGCATTACTGTCAGTGTGACGTTCACAGAGCATCCTTCACAGAATGTCATTCACAGAGTGTCATTCACAGAGAGCCATTCACAGAGCGTCATTCACAGAGCATTATTGTCAGAGTGACATTGACAGAGCATCCTTCAAAGAGAGTCATTCACAGAGCGTCATTCTCAGTGTCATTCACAGAGCATCATTCTCAGAGTGTCATTCACAGAGAGTCATTCACAGAGTATCATTCATAGAGCGTCATTCACAGAGTGACATTCACAGAGCATCATTCACAGATTGTCATTCACACAGCGTCATTCACAGAGCGTCATTCACAGAGCATTATGTCAGAGTGACATTCACAGAGCATCCTTCACAGAGCGGTATTCCCAGAGAGTCATTCACAGTCTCATTCTCAGAGCATCATTCCCAGAGTATCATTCACAGATAGTCATTCACAGAGCATCATTCACAGAGCGTCATTCACGGAGAGTCATTCACAGAGCATCCTTCACGGAACGGCATTCACATAGCTCATTTACACAGCGTCATTTACAGGCTGTCATTCACAAAGTGCCATTCGCACGGTACCATTCACAGAGCGTCATTCACAGAATGACATTCACAGAGCATCATTTACAGTGTGTCATTCACAGTGTATCATTCACAGGGAGTCATTCAGAGAGTCATTCAATGAGTGAAACTCACAGAGCGCATTTCACAAGTGTCACGCTCAGATTTACATTCACAGAGCGTCTTTCAGAGTACGTCATTCACAGAGCACCATTCACAAAGCGTTATTCACAGGGAGTCATTCACAGATGCATCATTCACAGAGCATCATTCACAGAGCGTCATTCACAGAGCAACATTCATGGACAGTCATTCACCGAGCATTGTGGTCAGAGTGACATTCGCAGAGCATCATTCACCGAACGTTATTCACAGACTGTCATTCACAGCGTCATTCACAGAGCATCATTCACAGAGTGTCATTCACAGAGAGTCATTTACAGAGCGTACTTCACAGGCTGTCATTCACAGAGTGTCCTTCGCACTGCAGCAGTCACAGAGCATCAATCACACGGAGTCATTGAAAGATTGACGTTCACAGAGTGCTTTTCACAAACGTCACTCACAGATTTACATTCACAGAGCGTCATTCAGAGAGAATCATTCACAGAGCGTCATTCACAGTGTGTCATTCACAGAATGACATTCACAGAGTATCATTTACAGGGAGTCATTCAGAGAGTCATTCAATGAGTGACAGTAACAGAGCGCATTTCACTAGAGTCATTCTCAGATTTACATTCACAGAGCATCTTTCAGAGTCCGTAATTCACAGAGCACCATTCAAAGAGCGTAATTCACAGGGAGTCATTCACAGATGCATCATTCACAGAGCTTCTAGCACAGAGCGTCATTCACAAAGCAACATTCACTTAGTGTCATTCAGAGTGTGTCATTCACAGGGTGTCATTCACAGACCACGATTCACAGAGTGTCATTCACAGAGCACAATTTACAGAGAATCATTCACAGAGCGTCTTTCACAGTGCACAATTCACACTGCATCATTCACAGAGCACCATTCAGAGAACGTCATTCATAGAATGTCATTCACAGAGCGTCATTCACAGAGAACCATTCACAGAGTATCATTCATAGAGCGTCATTCACAGAGTGACAAGGACAGAGCATCATTCACACAGTGACATTCACAGAGCATCATTCACAGAGTGTCATTCACAGAGAGTCATTCACAGTGCAACATTCAGAGAACATCAGTCACAGAGCGTCATTCACAGAGCATTATTGTCAGATTGTCATTCACAGAGCATCATTCACAAAGCGTCATTCACAGAGAGTCATTCACAGTGTGCCATTCACGGAGAGTCATTCACAGGTCATCATTCATGGAACGTCATTCACAGAGAGTCATTCGCACTGCACCATTCACAGAGCGTCATTCACAGGAAGTCATTGAAAGATTGACATTCACAGAGTGCTTTTCCCAAGCGTCACTCGCAGATTTATATTCACAGAGCGTCAGTCACAGAGAATCATTCACAGAGCGACATTCACAGAGCGTCTTTCACAGAATGACATTCACAGAGCATCATTCGCAGTGTGTCATTCACAGAGTATCATTCACAGGGAGTCATTCAGAGAGTCATTCAATGACTGACACTCACAGAGCGCATTTCACCAGTGTCACTCTAAGATTTACATTCACAGAGCATCTTTCAGAGTACGTCATTCACAGAGCACCATTCACAGAGCGTTATTCACAGCAAGTCATTCACAGATGCATCATTCGCAGAGCATCACTCACAGAGCGTCATTCACAGAGCAACATTCACTTAGTGTCATTCACAGTGTGTCATTCACAGAGTGTCATTCACAGAGCGCCATTCACAGAGAGTAATCGACAGAGTGACATTCACAGAGCACTTTTCACAAACATAACTCGTAGATTTACATTCACAGTGCGTCATTCACAAAGAGTCGTTCACAGAGCGTCATTCACAGGCTGTCATTCACAGATGCATCATTCGCAGAGCATCATTCACAGAGCGTCATTCACAGAGCAACATTCACTTAGTGTCATTCACAGTGTGTCATTCACAGAGTGTCATTCACAGAGCGCCATTTACAGAGAGTAATCGACAGAGTGACATTCACAGAGCACTTTTCACAAACATAACTCGTAGATTTACATTCACAGTGCGTCATTCACAAAGAGTCGTTCACAGAGCGTCATTCACAGGGTGTCATTCACAGAGCGTGGTTCACAGTGCACAATTCACAAAGAGTTATTCAAAGAGCGTCATTCTCAGGGTGTCATTCACAGAGAGTCATTCACAGTGTACCATTCACAGAGCGTCATTCACAGAGTGGCATTCGCAGAGCATTATTGTCAGAGTGACATTCACAGAACATCATTCACAGAGTGTCATTCAAAGAGAGTCAGTCACAGGGTGCCATTCACAGAGCATCATTCATGGACAGTCATTCACAGAGCATTATTGTCAGAGAGACATTCACAGAGCATCATTCACGGAGCGTTAGTCACAGAGCATCATTCACAGTGTCATTCACAGAGTGTCATTCACAGAGAGTCATTCACAGAGCATCATATACAGACCGTCATTCATGGAGTGTCATTCACAGAGCATCATTCACGGAACGTCATTCACAGAGAGTCATTTACGCAGCGTCATTTACAGGCTGTCATTCACAATGTGCCATTCGCACTGCGCCATTCACTGAGTGTCAGTCACAGGGAGTCATTCACAGAATGACATCCACAGAGCATCATTCACAGTGTGTCATTCACAGAGCGTCATTCACAGAATGACATCCACAGAGCATCATTCACAGTGTGTCATTCACAGAGTATCATACACAGGGAGTCATTCAGAGAGTCATTCAATGAGTGACACTCAGAGCGCATTTCACAAGTGTCACTCTCAGATTTACATTCACAGAGCATCTTTCAGAGTACGTCATTCACAGAGCATCATTCACAGAGCGTCATTCACAGAGCAACATTCACTTAGTGTCATTGACAGTGTGTCATTCACAGAGCGTCATTCACAGAGCAACATTCACTTAGTGTCATTGACAGTGTGTCATTCACAGAGAGTCATTCACAGAGCGCCATTCACAGAGAGTAATTGAAAGAGTGACATTCACAGAGCATCATTCACAGAGCATTATTGTCAGAGTGACATTCACAGAGCATTATTCACAGAGTGTCATTAACAGAGAGACATTCACAGTGTACCATTCACAGATCGTCATTCACAGAGCGGCATTCGTAGAGGATTATTGTCAGAGTGACATTCACAGAACACCATTCACAGAGTGTCATTCACAGAGCATCATTCACGGAACATCATTCACATAGAGTCATTTACAGAGCGTACTTCACAGGCTGTCATTCACAGAGTGTCCTTCGCACTGCAGCATTCACAGAGCATCAGTCACAGGGAGTCATTGAAAGATTGTCATTCACACAGTGCTTTTAACAAACGTCACTCGCAGATTTACATTCACAAAGCGTCATTCACAGAGAATCATTCACAGCGCATCAGTCACAGTGTGTCATTCACAGAATGACATTCACAGAGCATCATTCACACTGTGGCATTCACAGAGTATCATTCACAGGGAGTCATTCAGAGAGTCATTCAATGAGTGACACTCACAGAGCGCATTTCACTAGAGTCATACTCAGATTTACAATCACAGAGCATCTTTCCGAGTCCGTAATTCACAGAGCACCATTCAAAGAGCGTAATTCACAGGAAGTCATTCACAGATGCATCATTCACAGAGCTTCTATCACAGAGCGTCATTCACAAAGCAACATTCAATTAGTGTCATTCAGAGTGTGTCATTCACAGGGAGTCATTCACAGAGCGCCATTCACAGGGTGTCATTCACAGACCACGATTCACAGAGTGTCATTCACAGAGCACAATGTACAGAGAATCATTCACAGAGCGTCATTCACAGAGAGTCATTCACAGAGTATCATTCATAGAGCGTCATTCACAGAGTGACAAGGACAGAGCATCATTCACAGAGTGACATTCATAGTGCACCATTCAAAGAGTGTCATTCACAGAGCATTACTGTCAGTGTGACGTTCACAGAGCATCCTTCACAGAATGTCATTCACAGAGTGTCATTCACAGAGAGCCATTCACAGAGCGTCATTCACAGAGCATTATTGTCAGAGTGACATTGACAGAGCATCCTTCAAAGAGAGTCATTCACAGAGCGTCATTCTCAGTGTCATTCACAGAGCATCATTCTCAGAGTGTCATTCACAGAGAGTCATTCACAGAGTATCATTCATAGAGCGTCATTCACAGAGTGACATTCACAGAGCATCATTCACAGATTGTCATTCACACAGCGTCATTCACAGAGCGTCATTCACAGAGCATTATGTCAGAGTGACATTCACAGAGCATCCTTCACAGAGCGGTATTCCCAGAGAGTCATTCACAGTCTCATTCTCAGAGCATCATTCCCAGAGAATCATTCACAGATAGTCATTCACAGAGCATCATTCACAGAGCGTCATTCACGGAGAGTCATTCACAGAGCATCCTTCACGGAACGGCATTCACATAGCTCATTTACACAGCGTCATTTACAGGCTGTCATTCACAAAGTGCCATTCGCACTGCGCCATTCACTGAGTGTCAGTCACAGGGAGTCATTCACAGAATGACATCCACAGAGCATCATTCACAGTGTGTCATTCACAGAGCATCATTCACAGAATGACATCCACAGAGCATCATTCACAGTGTGTCATTCACAGAGTATCATACACAGGGAGTCATTCAGAGAGTCATTCAATGAGTGACACTCAGAGCGCATTTCACAAGTGTCACTCTCAGATTCACATTCACAGAGCATCTTTCAGAGTACGTCATTCACAGAGCATCATTCACAGAGCGTCATTCACAGAGCAACATTCACTTAGTGTCATTGACAGTGTGTCATTCACAGAGAGTCATTCACAGAGCGCCATTCACAGAGAGTAATTGAAAGAGTGACATTCACAGAGCATCATTCACAGAGCATTATTGTCAGAGTGACATTCACAGAGCATTATTCACAGAGTGTCATTAACAGAGAGACATTCACAGTGTACCATTCACAGATCGTCATTCACAGAGCGGCATTCGTAGAGGATTATTGTCAGAGTGACATTCACAGAACACCATTCACAGAGTGTCATTCACAGAGAGTCATTCACAGTGTGCCATTCACAGAGCATCATTCATGGACAGTCACTCACCGAGCATTATTGTCAGAGTGACACTCACAGAGCATCATTTACAGACCGTTATTCACAGACCGTCATTCACAGTGTCATTCACAGAGCTTCATTCACAGATTATCATTCACAGAGAGTCATTCACAGAGTATCTTATACAGAGCATCATTCACAGAGACTCATTCACAGAGCATCATTCATGGAACATCATTCACATAGAGTCATTTACAGAGCGTACTTCACAGGCTGTCATTCACAGAGTGTCCTTCGCACTGCAGCATTCACAGAGTATCATTCACAGGGAGTCATTCAGAGAGTCATTCAATGAGTGACACTCACAGAGCGCATTTCACTAGAGTCATTCTCAGATTTACAATCACAGAGCATATTTCAGAGTCCGTAATTCACAGAGCACCATTCAAAGAGCGTAATTCACAGGAAGTCATTCACAGATGCATCATTCACAGAGCTTCTATCACAGAGCGTCATTCACAAAGCAACATTCAATTAGTGTCATTCAGAGTGTGTCATTCACAGGGAGTCATTCACAGAGCGCCATTCACAGGGTGTCATTCACAGACCACGATTCACAGAGTGTCATTCACAGAGCACAATGTACAGAGAATCATTCACAGAGCGTCATTCACAGAGAGTCATTCACAGAGTATCATTCATAGAGCGTCATTCACAGAGTGACAAGGACAGAGCATCATTCACAGAGTGACATTCATAGTGCACCATTCAAAGAGTGTCATTCACAGAGCATTACTGTCAGTGTGACGTTCACAGAGCATCCTTCACAGAATGTCATTCACAGAGTGTCATTCACAGAGAGCCATTCACAGAGCGTCATTCACAGAGCATTATTGTCAGAGTGACATTGACAGAGCATCCTTCAAAGAGAGTCATTCACAGAGCGTCATTCTCAGTGTCATTCACAGAGCATCATTCTCAGAGTGTCATTCACAGAGAGTCATTCACAGAGTATCATTCATAGAGCGTCATTCACAGAGTGACATTCACAGAGCATCATTCACAGATTGTCATTCACACAGCGTCATTCACAGAGCGTCATTCACAGAGCATTATGTCAGAGTGACATTCACAGAGCATCCTTCACAGAGCGGTATTCCCAGTGCGTCATTCACAGTCTCATTCTCAGAGCATCATTCCCAGAGTATCATTCACAGATAGTCATTCACAGAGCATCATTCACAGAGCGTCATTCACGGAGAGTCATTCACAGAGCATCCTTCACGGAACGTCATTCACATAGCTCATTTACACAGCGTCATTTACAGGCTGTCATTCACAAAGTGCCATTCGCACGGTACCATTCACAGAGCGTCATTCACAGAATGACATTCACAGAGCATCATTTACAGTGTGTCATTCACAGTGTATCATTCACAGGGAGTCATTCAGAGCGTCATTCAATGAGTGAAACTCACAGAGCGCACTTCACAAGTGTCACGCTCTGATTTACATTCACAGAGCATCTTTCAGAGTACGTCATTCACAGAGCGTCATTCACAAAGCGTTATTCACAGGGAGTCATTCACAGATGCATCATTCACAGAGCATCATTCACAGAGCGTCATTCACAGAGCAACATTCATGGACAGTCATTCACCGAGCATTGTTGTCAGAGTCACATTCACAGAGCATCATTCACGGAACGTTATTCACAGACTGTCATTCACAGTGTCATTCACAGAGCATCATTCACAGAGTGTCATTCACAGAGAGTGATACACAGAGTATCATATACAGAGCATCATTCACGGAAAGTCATTCACAGAGAGTCATTTACAGAGCGTACTTCACAGGCTGTCATTCACAGAGTGTCCTTCGCACTGCAGCAGTCACAGAGCGTCAGTCACACAGAGTCATTGAAAGATTGACGTTCACAGAGTGCTTTTCACAAACGTCACTCACAGATTTACATTCACAGAGCGTCATTCAGAGAGAATCATTCACAGAGCGTCATTCACAGTGTGTCATTCACAGAATGACATTCACAGAGTATCATTTACAGGGAGTCATTCAGAGAGTCATTCAATGAGTGACAGTCACAGAGCGCATTTCACAAGAGTCATTCTCAGACTTACATTCACAGAGCATCTTTCAGAGTCCGTAATTCACAGAGCACCATTCAAAGAGCGTAATTCACAGGGAGTCATTCACAGATGCATCATTCACAGAGCTTCTAGCACAGAGCGTCATTCACAAAGCAACATTCACTTAGTGTCATTCAGAGTGTGTCATTCACAGGGAGTCATTCACAGAGCGCCATTCACAGGGTGTCATTCACAGACCACGATTCACAGAGTGTCATTCACAGAGCACAATTCACACTGCATCATTCACAGAGCACCATTCAGAGATCGTTATTCATAGAATGTCATTCACAGAGCGACATTCACAGAGAACCATTCACAGAGTATCATTCACAGAGCGTCATTCACAGAGTGACAAGGACAGAGCATCATTCACACAGTGACATTCACAGAGCATCATTCACAGAGTGTCATTCACAGAGAGTCATTCACAGTGCAACATTCAGAGAACGTCAGTCACAGAGCGTCATTCACAGAGCATTATTGTCAGATTGTCATTCACAGAGCATCATTCACAAAGCGTCATTCACAAAGAGTCATTCACAGAGTGTCATTCATGGAGAGTCATTCACAGGTCATCATTCATGGAACGCCATTCACAGAGAGTCATTTACAGAGCGTCATTCACAGGCTGTCTTTCACAGAATGTCATTCGCACTGCACCATTCACAGAGCGTCGTTCGCAGGGAGTCACTGAAAGATGGACATTCACAGAGAGCTTTTCCCAAACGTCACTCACAGATTTATATTCACAGAGCGTCAGTCACAGAGAATCATTCACAGAGCAACATTCACAGAGCGTCATTCACAGAATGACATTCACAGAGCATCATTCACACTGTGGCATTCACAGATTATCATTCACAGGGAGTCATTCAGAGAATCATTCAATGAGTGACACTCACAGAGCGCATTTCACAGGTGTCACTCTAAGATTTACATTCGCAGAGCATCTTTCAGAGTATGTCATTCACAGAGCACCATTCACAGAGCGTTATTCACAGCAAGTCATTCACAGATGCATCATTCGCAGAGCATCACTCACAGAGCGTCATTCACAGAGCAACATTCACTTAGTGTCATTCACAGTGTGTCATTCACAGAGTGTCATTCACAGAGCGCCATTCACAGAGAGTAATCGACAGAGTGACATTCACAGAGCACTTTTCACAAACATAACTCGTAGATTTACATTCACAGTGCGTCATTCACAAAGAGTCGTTCACAGAACGTCATTCACAGGGCGTCATTCACAGGGTGTCATTCACAGAGCGTGGTTCACAGTGCACAATTCACAAAGAGTTATTCAAAGAGCGTCATTCTCAGGGTGTCATTCACAGAGAGTCATTCACAGTGTACCATTCACAGAGCGTCATTCACAGAGCGGCATTCGCAGAGCATTATTGTCAGAGTGACATTCATAGAACATCATTCACAGTGTGTCATTCAAAGAGAGTCAGTCACAGGGTGCCATTCACAGAGCATCATTCATGGACAGTCATTCACAGAGCATTATTGTCAGAGAGACATTCACAGAGCATCATTCACGGAGCGTTAGTCACAGAGCATCATTCACAGTGTCATTCACAGAGCATCATTCACAGAGTGTCATTCACAGAGAGTCATTCACAGAGCATCATATACAGACCGTCATTCACGGAGTGTCATTCACAGAGCATCATTCACGGAACGTCATTCACAGAGAGTCATTTACGCAGCGTCATTTACAGGCTGTCATTCACAAAGTGCCATTCGCACTGCGCCATTCACTGAGTGTCAGTCACAGGGAGTCATTCACAGAATGACATCCACAGAGCATCATTCACAGTGTGTCATTCACAGAGCGTCATTCACAGAATGACATCCACAGAGCATCATTCACAGTGTGTCATTCACAGAGTATCATTCACAGGGAGTCATTCAGAGAGTCATTCAATGAGTGACACTCAGAGCGCATTTCACAAGTGTCACTCTCAGATTTACATTCACAGAGCATCTTTCAGAGTACGTCATTCACAGAGCATCATTCACAGAGCGTCATTCACAGAGCAACATTCACTTAGTGTCATTGACAGTGTGTCATTCACAGAGAGTCATTCACAGAGCGCCATTCACAGAGAGTAATTGAAAGAGTGACATTCACAGAGCATCATTCACAGAGCATTATTGTCAGAGTGACATTCACAGAGCATTATTCACAGAGTGTCATTAACAGAGAGACATTCACAGTGTACCATTCACAGATCGTCATTCACAGAGCGGCATTCGTAGAGGATTATTGTCAGAGTGACATTCACAGAACACCATTCACAGAGTGTCATTCACAGAGAGTCATTCACAGTGTGCCATTCACAGAGCATCATTCATGGACAGTCATTCACCGAGCATTATTGTCAGAGTGACATTCACAGAGCATTATTCACAGAGTGTCATTAACAGAGAGACATTCACAGTGTACCATTCACAGATCGTCATTCACAGAGTGGCATTCGTAGAGGATTATTGTCAGAGTGACATTCACAGAACACCATTCACAGAGTGTCATTCACAGAGAGTCATTCACAGTGTGCCATTCACAGAGCATCATTCATGGACAGTCATTCACCGAGCATTATTGTCACAGTGTCATTCACAGAGCTTCATTCACAGATTATCATTCACAGAGTCATTCACAGAGCATCTTATACAGAGCATCATTCACAGAGACTCATTCACAGAGCATCATTCACGGAACATCATTCACATAGAGTCATTTACAGAGCTTACTTCACAGGCTGTCATTCACAGAGTGTCCTTCGCACTGCAGCATTCACAGAGCATCAGTCACAGGGAGTCATTGAAAGATTGTTATTCACACAGTGCTTTTAACAAACGTCACTCGCAGATTTACATTCACAAAGCGTCATTCACAGAAAATCATTCACAGAGCATCAGTCACAGTGTGTCATTCACAGAATGACATTCACAGAGCATCATTCACACTGTGGCATTCACAGAGTATCATTCACAGGGAGTCATTCAGAGAGTCATTCAATGAGTGACACTCACAGAGCGCATTTCACTAGAGTCATACTCAGATTTACAATCACAGAGCATCTTTCCGAGTCCGTAATTCACAGAGCACCATTCAAAGAGCGTAATTCACAGGAAGTCATTCACAGATGCATCATTCACAGAGCTTCTATCACAGAGCGTCATTCACAAAGCAACATTCAATTAGTGTCATTCAGAGTGTGTCATTCACAGGGAGTCATTCACAGAGTGCCATTCACAGGGTGTCATTCACAGACCACGATTCACAGAGTGTCATTCACAGAGCACAATGTACAGAGAATCATTCACAGAGCGTCATTCACAGAGAGTCATTCACAGAGTATCATTCATAGAGCATCATTCACAGAGTGACAAGGACAGAGCATCATTCACAGAGTGACATTCATAGTGCACCATTCAAAGAGTGTCATTCACAGAGCATTACTGTCAGTGTGACGTTCACAGAGCATCCTTCACAGAATGTCATTCACAGAGTGTCATTCACAGAGAGCCATTCACAGAGCGTCATTCACAGAGCATTATTGTCAGAGTGACATTGACAGAGCATCCTTCAAAGAGAGTCATTCACAGAGCGTCATTCTCAGTGTCATTCACAGAGCATCATTCTCAGAGTGTCATTCACAGAGAGTCATTCACAGAGTATCATTCATAGAGCGTCATTCACAGAGTGACATTCACAGAGCATCATTCACAGATTGTCATTCACACAGCGTCATTCACAGAGCGTCATTCACAGAGCATTATGTCAGAGTGACATTCACAGAGCATCCTTCACAGAGCGGTATTCCCAGAGAGTCATTCACAGTCTCATTCTCAGAGCATCATTCCCAGAGTATCATTCACAGATAGTCATTCACAGAGCATCATTCACAGAGCGTCATTCACGGAGAGTCATTCACAGAGCATCCTTCACGGAACGGCATTCACATAGCTCATTTACACAGCGTCATTTACAGGCTGTCATTCACAAAGTGCCATTCGCACGGTACCATTCACAGAGCGTCATTCACAGAATGACATTCACAGAGCATCATTTACAGTGTGTCATTCACAGTGTATCATTCACAGGGAGTCATTCAGAGAGTCATTCAATGAGTGAAACTCACAGAGCGCATTTCACAAGTGTCACGCTCAGATTTACATTCACAGAGCGTCTTTCAGAGTACGTCATTCACAGAGCACCATTCACAAAGCGTTATTCACAGGGAGTCATTCACAGATGCATCATTCACAGAGCATCATTCACAGAGCGTCATTCACAGAGCAACATTCATGGACAGTCATTCACCGAGCATTGTGGTCAGAGTGACATTCGCAGAGCATCATTCACCGAACGTTATTCACAGACTGTCATTCACAGTGTCATTCACAGAGCATCATTCACAGAGTGTCATTCACAGAGAGTCATTTACAGAGCGTACTTCACAGGCTGTCATTCACAGAGTGTCCTTCGCACTGCAGCAGTCACAGAGCATCAATCACACGGAGTCATTGAAAGATTGACGTTCACAGAGTGCTTTTCACAAACGTCACTCACAGATTTACATTCACAGAGCGTCATTCAGAGAGAATCATTCACAGAGCGTCATTCACAGTGTGTCATTCACAGAATGACATTCACAGAGTATCATTTACAGGGAGTCATTCAGAGAGTCATTCAATGAGTGACAGTAACAGAGCGCATTTCACTAGAGTCATTCTCAGATTTACATTCACAGAGCATCTTTCAGAGTCCGTAATTCACAGAGCACCATTCAAAGAGCGTAATTCACAGGGAGTCATTCACAGATGCATCATTCACAGAGCTTCTAGCACAGAGCGTCATTCACAAAGCAACATTCACTTAGTGTCATTCAGAGTGTGTCATTCACAGGGTGTCATTCACAGACCACGATTCACAGAGTGTCATTCACAGAGCACAATTTACAGAGAATCATTCACAGAGCGTCTTTCACAGTGCACAATTCACACTGCATCATTCACAGAGCACCATTCAGAGAACGTCATTCATAGAATGTCATTCACAGAGCGTCATTCACAGAGAACCATTCACAGAGTATCATTCATAGAGCGTCATTCACAGAGTGACAAGGACAGAGCATCATTCACACAGTGACATTCACAGAGCATCATTCACAGAGTGTCATTCACAGAGAGTCATTCACAGTGCAACATTCAGAGAACATCAGTCACAGAGCGTCATTCACAGAGCATTATTGTCAGATTGTCATTCACAGAGCATCATTCACAAAGCGTCATTCACAGAGAGTCATTCACAGTGTGCCATTCACGGAGAGTCATTCACAGGTCATCATTCATGGAACGTCATTCACAGAGAGTCATTCGCACTGCACCATTCACAGAGCGTCATTCACAGGAAGTCATTGAAAGATTGACATTCACAGAGTGCTTTTCCCAAGCGTCACTCGCAGATTTATATTCACAGAGCGTCAGTCACAGAGAATCATTCACAGAGCGACATTCACAGAGCGTCTTTCACAGAATGACATTCACAGAGCATCATTCGCAGTGTGTCATTCACAGAGTATCATTCACAGGGAGTCATTCAGAGAGTCATTCAATGACTGACACTCACAGAGCGCATTTCACCAGTGTCACTCTAAGATTTACATTCACAGAGCATCTTTCAGAGTACGTCATTCACAGAGCACCATTCACAGAGCGTTATTCACAGCAAGTCATTCACAGATGCATCATTCGCAGAGCATCACTCACAGAGCGTCATTCACAGAGCAACATTCACTTAGTGTCATTCACAGTGTGTCATTCACAGAGTGTCATTCACAGAGCGCCATTCACAGAGAGTAATCGACAGAGTGACATTCACAGAGCACTTTTCACAAACATAACTCGTAGATTTACATTCACAGTGCGTCATTCACAAAGAGTCGTTCACAGAGCGTCATTCACAGGCTGTCATTCACAGATGCATCATTCGCAGAGCATCATTCACAGAGCGTCATTCACAGAGCAACATTCACTTAGTGTCATTCACAGTGTGTCATTCACAGAGTGTCATTCACAGAGCGCCATTTACAGAGAGTAATCGACAGAGTGACATTCACAGAGCACTTTTCACAAACATAACTCGTAGATTTACATTCACAGTGCGTCATTCACAAAGAGTCGTTCACAGAGCGTCATTCACAGGGTGTCATTCACAGAGCGTGGTTCACAGTGCACAATTCACAAAGAGTTATTCAAAGAGCGTCATTCTCAGGGTGTCATTCACAGAGAGTCATTCACAGTGTACCATTCACAGAGCGTCATTCACAGAGTGGCATTCGCAGAGCATTATTGTCAGAGTGACATTCACAGAACATCATTCACAGAGTGTCATTCAAAGAGAGTCAGTCACAGGGTGCCATTCACAGAGCATCATTCATGGACAGTCATTCACAGAGCATTATTGTCAGAGAGACATTCACAGAGCATCATTCACGGAGCGTTAGTCACAGAGCATCATTCACAGTGTCATTCACAGAGTGTCATTCACAGAGAGTCATTCACAGAGCATCATATACAGACCGTCATTCATGGAGTGTCATTCACAGAGCATCATTCACGGAACGTCATTCACAGAGAGTCATTTACGCAGCGTCATTTACAGGCTGTCATTCACAATGTGCCATTCGCACTGCGCCATTCACTGAGTGTCAGTCACAGGGAGTCATTCACAGAATGACATCCACAGAGCATCATTCACAGTGTGTCATTCACAGAGCGTCATTCACAGAATGACATCCACAGAGCATCATTCACAGTGTGTCATTCACAGAGTATCATACACAGGGAGTCATTCAGAGAGTCATTCAATGAGTGACACTCAGAGCGCATTTCACAAGTGTCACTCTCAGATTTACATTCACAGAGCATCTTTCAGAGTACGTCATTCACAGAGCATCATTCACAGAGCGTCATTCACAGAGCAACATTCACTTAGTGTCATTGACAGTGTGTCATTCACAGAGCGTCATTCACAGAGCAACATTCACTTAGTGTCATTGACAGTGTGTCATTCACAGAGAGTCATTCACAGAGCGCCATTCACAGAGAGTAATTGAAAGAGTGACATTCACAGAGCATCATTCACAGAGCATTATTGTCAGAGTGACATTCACAGAGCATTATTCACAGAGTGTCATTAACAGAGAGACATTCACAGTGTACCATTCACAGATCGTCATTCACAGAGCGGCATTCGTAGAGGATTATTGTCAGAGTGACATTCACAGAACACCATTCACAGAGTGTCATTCACAGAGCATCATTCACGGAACATCATTCACATAGAGTCATTTACAGAGCGTACTTCACAGGCTGTCATTCACAGAGTGTCCTTCGCACTGCAGCATTCACAGAGCATCAGTCACAGGGAGTCATTGAAAGATTGTCATTCACACAGTGCTTTTAACAAACGTCACTCGCAGATTTACATTCACAAAGCGTCATTCACAGAGAATCATTCACAGCGCATCAGTCACAGTGTGTCATTCACAGAATGACATTCACAGAGCATCATTCACACTGTGGCATTCACAGAGTATCATTCACAGGGAGTCATTCAGAGAGTCATTCAATGAGTGACACTCACAGAGCGCATTTCACTAGAGTCATACTCAGATTTACAATCACAGAGCATCTTTCCGAGTCCGTAATTCACAGAGCACCATTCAAAGAGCGTAATTCACAGGAAGTCATTCACAGATGCATCATTCACAGAGCTTCTATCACAGAGCGTCATTCACAAAGCAACATTCAATTAGTGTCATTCAGAGTGTGTCATTCACAGGGAGTCATTCACAGAGCGCCATTCACAGGGTGTCATTCACAGACCACGATTCACAGAGTGTCATTCACAGAGCACAATGTACAGAGAATCATTCACAGAGCGTCATTCACAGAGAGTCATTCACAGAGTATCATTCATAGAGCGTCATTCACAGAGTGACAAGGACAGAGCATCATTCACAGAGTGACATTCATAGTGCACCATTCAAAGAGTGTCATTCACAGAGCATTACTGTCAGTGTGACGTTCACAGAGCATCCTTCACAGAATGTCATTCACAGAGTGTCATTCACAGAGAGCCATTCACAGAGCGTCATTCACAGAGCATTATTGTCAGAGTGACATTGACAGAGCATCCTTCAAAGAGAGTCATTCACAGAGCGTCATTCTCAGTGTCATTCACAGAGCATCATTCTCAGAGTGTCATTCACAGAGAGTCATTCACAGAGTATCATTCATAGAGCGTCATTCACAGAGTGACATTCACAGAGCATCATTCACAGATTGTCATTCACACAGCGTCATTCACAGAGCGTCATTCACAGAGCATTATGTCAGAGTGACATTCACAGAGCATCCTTCACAGAGCGGTATTCCCAGAGAGTCATTCACAGTCTCATTCTCAGAGCATCATTCCCAGAGTATCATTCACAGATAGTCATTCACAGAGCATCATTCACAGAGCGTCATTCACGGAGAGTCATTCACAGAGCATCCTTCACGGAACGGCATTCACATAGCTCATTTACACAGCGTCATTTACAGGCTGTCATTCACAAAGTGCCATTCGCACGGTACCATTCACAGAGCGTCATTCACAGAATGACATTCACAGAGCATCATTTACAGTGTGTCATTCACAGTGTATCATTCACAGGGAGTCATTCAGAGAGTCATTCAATGAGTGAAACTCACAGAGCGCATTTCACAAGTGTCACGCTCAGATTTACATTCACAGAGCGTCTTTCAGAGTACGTCATTCACAGAGCACCATTCACAAAGCGTTATTCACAGGGAGTCATTCACAGATGCATCATTCACAGAGCATCATTCACAGAGCGTCATTCACAGAGCAACATTCATGGACAGTCATTCACCGAGCATTGTTGTCAGAGTCACATTCGCAGAGCATCATTCACGGAATGTTATTCACAGACTGTCATTCACAGTGTCATTCACAGAGCATCATTCACAGAGTGTCATTCACAGAGAGTGAAACACAGAGTATCATATACAGAGCGTCATTCACAGAGACTCATTCACAGAGCATCATTCACGGAAAGTCATTCACAGAGAGTCATTTACAGAGCGTACTTCACAGGCTGTCATTGACAGAGTGTCCTTCGCACTGCAGCAGTCACAGAGCGTCAGTCACACGGAGTCTTTGAAAGATTGACGTTCACAGAGTGCTTTTCACAAACGTCACTCACAGATTTACATTCACAGAGCGTCATTCAGAGAGAATCATTCACAGAGCGTCATTCACAGTGTGTCATTCACAGAATGACATTCACAGAGTATCATTTACAGGGAGTCATTCAGAGAGTCATTCAATGAGTGACAGTAACAGAGCGCATTTCACTAGAGTCATTCTCAGATTTACATTCACAGAGCATCTTTCAGAGTCCGTAATTCACAGAGCACCATTCAAAGAGCGTAATTCACAGGGAGTCATTCACAGATGCATCATTCACAGAGCTTCTAGCACAGAGCGTCATTCACAAAGCAACATTCACTTAGTGTCATTCCGAGTGTGTCATTCACAGGGTGTCATTCACAGACCACGATTCACAGAGTGTCATTCACAGAGCACAATTTACAGAGAATCATTCACAGAGCGTCTTTCACAGTGCACAATTCACACTGCATCATTCACAGAGCACCATTCAGAGAACGTCATTCATAGAATGTCATTCACAGAGCGTCATTCACAGAGAACCATTCACAGAGTATCATTCATAGAGCGTCATTCACAGAGTGACACGGACAGAGCATCATTCACACAGTGACATTCAGAGAGCATCATTCACAGAGTGTCATTCACAGAGAGTCATTCACAGTGCAACATTCAGAGAACATCAGTCACAGAGCGTCATTCACAGAGCATTATTGTCAGATTGTCATTCACAGAGCATCATTCACAAAGCGTCATTCACAGAGAGTCATTCACAGTGTGCCATTCACGGAGAGTCATTCACAGGTCATCATTCATGGAACGTCATTCACAGAGAGTCATTCGCACTGCACCATTCACAGAGCGTCATTCACAGGAAGTCATTGAAAGATTGACATTCACAGAGTGCTTTTCCCAAGCGTCACTCGCAGATTTATATTCACAGAGCGTCAGTCACAGAGAATCATTCACAGAGCGACATTCACAGAGCGTCTTTCACAGAATGACATTCACAGAGCATCATTCGCAGTGTGTCATTCACAGAGTATCATTCACAGGGAGTCATTCAGAGAGTCATTCAATGACTGACACTCACAGAGCGCATTTCACCAGTGTCACTCTAAGATTTACATTCACAGAGCATCTTTCAGAGTACGTCATTCACAGAGCACCATTCACAGAGCGTTATTCACAGCAAGTCATTCACAGATGCATCATTCGCAGAGCATCACTCACAGAGCGTCATTCACAGAGCACCATTCACAAAGCGTTATTCACAGGGAGTCATTCACAGATGCATCATTCACAGAGCATCATTCACAGAGCGTCATTCACAGAGCAACATTCATGGACATTCATTCACCGAGCATTGTGGTCAGAGTGACATTCGCAGAGCATCATTCACCGAACGTTATTCACAGACTGTCATTCACAGTGTCATTCACAGAGCATCATTCACAGAGTGTCATTCACAGAGAGTGATACACAGAGTATCATATACAGAGCGTCATTCACAGAGACTCATTCACAGAGCATCATTCACGGAAAGTCATTCACAGAGAGTCATTTACAGAGCGTACTTCACAGGCTGTCATTTACAGAGTGTCCTTCGCACTGCAGCAGTCACAGAGCGTCAGTCACACGGAGTCATTGAAAGATTGACGTTCACAGAGTGCTTTTCACAAACGTCACTCACAGATTTACATTCACAGAGCGTCATTCAGAGAGAATCATTCACAGAGCGTCATTCACAGTGTGTCATTCACAGAATGACATTCACAGAGTATCATTTACAGGGAGTCATTCAGAGAGTCATTCAATGAGTGACAGTAACAGAGCGCATTTCACTAGAGTCATTCTCAGATTTACATTCACAGAGCATCTTTCAGAGTCCGTAATTCACAGAGCACCATTCAAAGAGCGTAATTCACAGGGAGTCATTCACAGATGCATCATTCACAGAGCTTCTAGCACAGAGCGTCATTCACAAAGCAACATTCACTTAGTGTCATTCAGAGTGTGTCATTCACAGGGTGTCATTCACAGACCACGATTCACAGAGTGTCATTCACAGAGCACAATTTACAGAGAATCATTCACAGAGCGTCTTTCACAGTGCACAATTCACACTGCATCATTCACAGAGCACCATTCAGAGAACGTCATTCATAGAATGTCATTCACAGAGCGTCATTCACAGAGAACCATTCACAGAGTATCATTCATAGAGCGTCATTCACAGAGTGACACGGACAGACCATCATTCACACAGTGACATTCACAGAGCATCATTCACAGAGTGTCATTCACAGAGAGTCATTCACAGTGCAACATTCAGAGAACATCAGTCACAGAGCGTCATTCACAGAGCATTATTGTCAGATTGTCATTCACAGAGCATCATTCACAAAGCGTCATTCACAGAGAGTCATTCACAGTGTGCCATTCACGGAGAGTCATTCACAGGTCATCATTCATGGAACGTCATTCACAGAGAGTCATTCGCACTGCACCATTCACAGAGCGTCATTCACAGGAAGTCATTGAAAGATTGACATTCACAGAGTGCTTTTCCCAAGCGTCACTCGCAGATTTATATTCACAGAGTGTCAGTCACAGAGAATCATTCACAGAGCGACATTCACAGAGCGTCTTTCACAGAATGACATTCACAGAGCATCATTCGCAGTGTGTCATTCACAGAGTATCATTCACAGGGAGTCATTCAGAGAGTCATTCAATGACTGACACTCACAGAGCGCATTTCACCAGTGTCACTCTAAGATTTACATTCACAGAGCATCTTTCAGAGTACGTCATTCACAGAGCACCATTCACAGAGCGTTATTCACAGCAAGTCATTCACAGATGCATCATTCGCAGAGCATCACTCACAGAGCGTCATTCACAGAGCAACATTCACTTAGTGTCATTCACAGTGTGTCATTCACAGAGTGTCATTCACAGAGTGCCATTCACAGAGAGTAATCGACAGAGTGACATTCACAGAGCACTTTTCACAAACATAACTCGTAGATTTACATTCACAGTGCGTCATTCACAAAGAGTCGTTCACAGAGCGTCATTCACAGGCTGTCATTCACAGATGCATCATTCGCAGAGCATCATTCACAGAGCGTCATTCACAGAGCAACATTCACTTAGTGTCATTCACAGTGTGTCATTCACAGAGTGTCATTCACAGAGCACCATTCACAGAGAGTAATCGACAGAGTGACATTCACAGAGCACTTTTCACAAACATAACTCGTAGATTTACATTCACAGTGCGTCATTCACAAAGAGTCGTTCACAGAGCGTCATTCACAGGGTGTCATTCACAGAGCGTGGTTCACAGTGCACAATTCACAAAGAGTTATTCAAAGAGCGTCATTCTCAGGGTGTCATTCACAGAGAGTCATTCACAGTGTACCATTCACAAAGCGTCATTCACAGAGTGGCATTCGCAGAGCATTATTGTCAGAGTGACATTCACAGAACATCATTCACAGAGTGTCATTCAAAGAGAGTCAGTCACAGGGTGCCATTCACAGAGCATCATTCATGGACAGTCATTCACAGAGCATTATTGTCAGAGAGACATTCACAGAGCATCATTCACGGAGCGTTAGTCACAGAGCATCATTCACAGTGTCATTCACAGAGCATCATTCACAGAGTGTCATTCACAGAGAGTCATTTACGCAGCGTCATTTACAGGCTGTCATTCACAATGTGCCATTCGCACTGCGCCATTCACTGAGTGTCAGTCACAGGGAGTCATTCACAGAATGACATCCACAGAGCATCATTCACAGTGTGTCATTCACAGAGCGTCATTCACAGAATGACATCCACAGAGCATCATTCACAGTGTGTCATTCACAGAGTATCATACACAGGGAGTCATTCAGAGAGTCATTCAATGAGTGACACTCAGAGCGCATTTCACAAGTGTCACTCTCAGATTTACATTCACAGAGCATCTTTCAGAGTACGTCATTCACAGAGCATCATTCACAGAGCGTCATTCACAGAGCAACATTCACTTAGTGTCATTGACAGTGTGTCATTCACAGAGCGTCATTCACAGAGCGCCATTCACAGAGAGTAATTGAAAGAGTGACATTCACAGAGCACTTTTCCCAAACATAACTCATAGATTTACATTCACAGAGCGTCATTCACAAAGAATTATTGACAGACTGTCATTCACAGAGAGTCATTCACAGAGAGTCATTCACATAGCGTCATTCACAGGGAGTCATTCACATACCACGATTCACAGAGAGTCATTCACAGAGTGTCATTCACATGCACAATTCACAGAGAGTCATTCACAGAGCGTCATTCACAGGGTCTCATTCACGGGGTGTCATTCACAGAGCACCTTTCACAGAGACTCAATCACAGAGCGTCATTCATGGGGCATTATGCACAGAACTCAATTGACAGAGTAACTTTAGCACCACTCATAGAGACTCATTCTCACAGCATTGTTCACAGAGCACCATTCAGAGATCATCATTCATAGAGTGTCATTCACAGAGCGTCATTCACAGAGTGACAAGGACAGAGCATCATTCACAGAGTGACATTCACAGAGCATCATTCACAGAGCGTTATTCACAGAGCGTCAATCACAGTGTCATTCACAGAGTATCATTCACAGCGTGTCATTCACAGTGAGTCATTCACAGAGAGTCATTCACAGGTCATCATTCACAGAGCGTAATTAACAGAGAGTCATTCACAGAGAGTCATTCACAGGCTGACATTCACAGAGTGTGTCATTCGCACTGCACCATTCACAGAGCATCAGTCACAGGGAGTCATTGAAAGATTGGCATTCACAGAGTGCTTTTCACAAACGTCACTCGCAGATTTACATTCACAGAGCGTCATTCACAAAGAATCATTCACAGTGCATCGTTCACAATGTGTCATTCACAGAGTATCATTCACAGGTAGTCATTCAGAGAGTCATTCAATGAGTGACACTCTCAGAGCGCATTTCACAAGTGTCACTCTCAGATTTCCATTCACAGAGCATCTTTCAGAGTACGTCAATCACAGAGCACCATTCACAAAGCGTTATTCACAGACCAACATTCACTTAGTGTCATTCACAATGTGTCATTCACAGAGAGTCATTCACAGAGCGCCATTCACAGAGAGTCATTCACAGAGCGCTTTTCACAAACATCACTCGCAGATTTACATTCACAGAGCTTCATTCAAAGATAATCATTGATAGCCTGTCATTCAAAGACCGTCATTCACAGAGAGTCATTCACTGAGCGTCACTCAAGGGTGTCATTCACAGAACATGTTTCACAGAGTGTCATTCACAGAGCACAATTCACAGGGAATCATTAATAGAGCATCATTCACATTGCACAATTCACAGGGTGTCATTCGCAGAGCGTTTTCAAAAACAATACTCGCAGATTTGCATTCACAGAGCGTCATTCAGAGGGGGTCATTCACAGGGTGTCATTCACAGAGCACCATTCACAGAGAGTCAATCACAGTGCATCATTCACAGAGTGACATTCACAGTGCACCATTCACAGAGTGTCATTCACAGACCATCAGTCACAGAGCATTATTGTCAGAGTGACATTCACAGAGCATCATTCACAGAGTGTCATTAACAGAAAGACATTCACAGTGTACCATTCACAGAGCGTCATTCACAGAGCGGCATTTGTAGAGGATTATTGTCAGAGTGACATTCACAGAACACCATTCACAGAGTGTCATTCATAGAGAGTCATTCACAGTGTGCCATTCACAGAGCATCATTCATGGACAGTCATTCACCGAGCATTATTGTCACAGTGTCATTCACAGAGCATCATTCACAGAGTATGATTCACAGAGAGTCATTCACAGAGCATCATATACAGAGCGTCATTCACAGAGACTCATTCACAGAGCATCATTCACGGAACATGATTCACATAGAGTCATTTACAGAGCGTACTTCACAGGCTGTCATTCACAGAGTGTCCTTCGCACTGCAGCATTCACAGAGCGTCAGTCACAGGGAGTCATTGAAAGATTGTCATTCACACAGTGCTTTTAACAAACGTCACTCGCAGATTTACATTCACAGAGCGTCAGTCACAGTGTGTCATTCACAGAATGACATTCACAGAGCATCATTCACACTGTGGCATTCACAGAGTATCATTCACAGGGAGTCATTCAGAGAGTCATTCAATGAGTGACACTCACAGAGCGCATTTCACTAGAGTCATTCTCAGATTTACAATCACAGAGCATCTTTCCGAGTCCGTAATTCACAGAGCACCATTCAAAGAGCGTAATTGACAGGAAGTCATTCACAGATGCATCATTCACAGAGCTTCTATCACAGAGCGTCATTCACAAAGCAACATTCACTTAATGTCATTCAGAGTGTGTCATTCACAGGGAGTCATTCACAGAGCGCCATTCACAGGGTGTCATTCACAGACCACGATTCACAGAGTGTCATTCACAGAGCACAATTTACAGAGAATCATTCACAGAGCGTCTTTCACAGTGCACAATTCACACGGCATCATTCACAGAGCACCATTCAGAGATCGTCATTCATAGAATGTCATTCACAAAGCGTCATTCACAGACAACCATTCACAGAGTATCATTCATAGAGCGTCATTCACAGAGTGACAAGGACAGAGCATCATTCACACAGTGACATGCACAGAGCATCATTCACAGAGAGTCATTCACAGTCCAACATTCAGAGAACGTCAGTCACAGAGCGTCATTCACAGAGCATTATTGTCAGATTGTCATTCACAGAGCATCATTCACAGAGTGTCATTCACGGAGAGTCATTCACAGAGCATCATTCACGGAACGTCATTCACAGAGAGTCATTTACAGAGCGTCATTCACAGGCGGTCTTTCACAGAGTGTCATTCGCACTGCACCATTCACAGAGCGTCATTCACAGGGATTCATTGAAAGATTGACATTCACATAGTGCTTTTCCCAATCGTCACTCGCAGATTTATATTCACAGAGCGTCAGTCACAGAGAATCATTCACAGAGCGACATTCACAGAGCGTCATTCACAGAATGACATTCACAGAGCATCATTCACACTGTGGCATTCACAGAGTATAATTCACAGGGAGTCATTCATAGAGTCATTCAATGAGTGACACTCACAGAGCACATTTCACAAGTGTCACTTTAAGATTTACATTCACAGAGCATCTTTCAGAGTACGTCATTTACAGATCACCATTCACAGAGCGTTATTCACAGGGAGTCATTCACAGATGCATCATTCGCAGAGCATCATTCACAGAGCTTCATTCACAGAGCAACATTCACTTAGTGTCATTCACAGCGTGTCATTCACAGAGTGTCATTCACAGAGCGGCATTCACAGAGAGTAATTGAAAGAGTGACATTCACAGAGCACTTTTCACAATCATAACTCGCAGATTTACATTCACAGAGCGTCATTCACAAAGAATTATTGACAGGCTGTCATTCACAGAGCGTCATTCACAGAGAGTCATTCACAGAGCGTCATTCTCAGGTTGTCATTCACAGACCACGATTCAGAGAGCGTCATTCACAGAGCACAATTCACAGAGTTATTCACTGAGTGTCATTCACAGGGTGTCATTCAAAGGGTGTCATTCACAGAGAGTCTTTCACAGCGTACCATTCACAGAGCGTCATTCACAGAGACGCATTCGCAGAGCATTATTGTCAGATTGACATTCACAGAACATCATTCACAGACAGTCATTCAAGAACATTATTGTCAGAGTGATATTCACAGAGCATCATTCACGGAGCATTATTCACAGAGCGTCATTCACAGTGTCATTCACAGAGCATCATTGACAGAGTGTCATTCACAGAGAGTCATTCACAGAGCATCATTCGCAGAGTGTTATTCGCAGAGCGTCATTCACAATGACATTCACAGTACATCATTCACAATGTGTCACTCACAGTATCATTCACAGGGAGTCATTCAGAGAGACATTCAATGAGTGACACTCACAATGCGCATTTCACCAGTGTCACTCTCAGCTTTACATTCACAGAGCACCTTTCAGAGTACGTCATTCACAGATCACCATTCACAGAGCGTTATTCATAGGGAGTCATTCACAGATGCATCATTCAAAGAACGTCATTCACAGAACGTCATTCACAGAGCAACATTCACTTAGTGTCATTCACAACGTGTCATTCAGAGAGTCATTCACAGAGCGCGATTCACAGAGAGTCATTCACAGAGCGCCATTGACAGAGAGTCATTGAAAGAGTGACGTTCACAGAGCGCTTTTCACAAACATCACTCGCAGAGTTACATTCACAGAGCGCCATTCAAAGATAATCATTGATAGACTGTTATTCATAGAGCGTCATTCACATTGCACAATTCACAGGGTGTCATTCACAGAGCGTTTTCAAAAACATAACTCGCAGATTTACATTCACAGAGCGTCCTTCACAGGGTCTCATTCACAGGGTATCATTCACAGAGCACCATTCACAGTCTATCACAGAGCGTCATTCATGGGGCATTATGCACAGAACTCCATTGACAGAGTATCTTTAGCGCTATTCATAGAGTCATTCACACAGCATCATTCACAGAGCACCATTCAGAGATCGTCATTCATAGTGTGTCATTCACAGAGCGTCATTGACAGAGAATCAGTCACAGTGTACCATTCACAGAGTGTCATTCACAGAGTGACAATTACAGAGCATCATTCACAGAGTGACATTCACAGAGCATCATTCACAAAGTGACATTCACAGAGCGTCATTCTCAGAGAGTCGTTCACAGAGCATTATCGTCAGAGTGACATTCACCCAGCATCATTCACGGAGCGTTATTCACAGAGCTTCATTCACAGTGTCAGTCACAGAGCATCATTCACAAAGTGTCATTCACAGAGAGTCATTCACAGAGCATCATATACAGAGCGTTATTCACGGAGAGTCATTCACAGAGCATCATTCACCGAACGTCATTCACATAGAGTCATTTACAGAGCGTACTTCACAGGCTATCATTCACAGAGTGTCATTCGCACTTCACTATTCACTGAGCGTCACTCACAGGGAGTCATTGAAAGATTGACATTCACAGAGTGCTTTTCACAAACGTCACTCGCAGATTTACATTCACAGAGCGTCATTCACAGAGAATCATTTACAGAGCGTCATTCACAGAGCGACAGTCACAGTGTCATTCACAGAGCATCATTCCCAGAGTGTCATTCACAGGGAGTCATTCAGAGAGTCATTTAATGAGTGAAACTAACAGAGCGCATTTCACAAGTGTCACTCTCAGATTAACATTCACAGAGTATCTTTCAGAGTACGTCATTCACAGAGCACCATTCAGAGAGCGTTATTCACAGGGAGTCATTCACAGATGCATCATTCACAGAGCATCATTCACAGAGCGTCATTCACAGAGCAACATTCACTTAGTGTCATTCACACTGTTTCATTCACAGACAGTCATTCACGGAGCATCATATACAGAGCGTTATTCACGGAGAGTCATTCACAGAGCATCATTCACGGAACGTCATTCACATAGAGTCATTTACAGAGCGTACTTCACAGGATATCATTCACAGAGTGTCATTCGCACTTCACTATTCACTGAGCGTAAGTCACAGGGAGTCATTGAAAGATTGACATTCACAGAGTGCTTTTCACAAACGTCACTCGCAGATTTACATTCACAGAGCGTCATTCACGGAGAATCATTCACAGAGCGTCATTCACAGAGCGACATTCACAGAATGACATTCACAGAGCATCATTCACAGTGTGTCATTCACAGAGTATCATTCACAGGGAGTCATTCAGGGATTCATTCAATGAATGACATTCACAGAAAGCATTTCACAAGAGTCACTCTCAGACTTACATTCACAGAGCATCTTTCAGAGTCCGTAATTCACAGAGCACCTTTCACACAGCGTTATTCACAGGAAGTCACTCACAGTTGCATCATTCACTTAGTGCCATTCAGAGTGTGTCATTCACAGGGAGTCATTCACAGAGCGCCATTCACAGGGTGTCATTCACAGACCACGATTCACCGAGTGTCATTCACAGTGCACAATTCACACTGCTTCATTCACAGAGCACCATTCAGAGATCGTCATTCATAGAGTATCATTCACAGGGAGTCATTCAGAGAGTCATTCAATGAGTGACACTCACAGAGCGCATTTCACAAGTGTCATTCTCAAATTTACATTCACAGAGTGTCATTGACAGACTGTCATTCACAGAGAATCATTGAAAGAGTGACATTCACAGAGCGCTTTTAACAAACATCATTCGTAGATTTACAATCACAGAGAGTCATTCACAGAACGTCATTCACAGGGTGTCATTCACAGACCACGATTCGGAGTGTCATTCACAGTGCACAATTCTCAGTGTCATTCACAGAGCATTATTGTCAGAGTAACATTCACGGAGCAACCTTCACAGAGCGTCATTCAGAGAGCGTCATTCACAGTGTCATTCACAGAACATCATTCACAGAGTGACATTCACAGAGCGTCATTCACAGGGTGTCATTCACAGGGTGTCATACACAGAGCACCATTCACAGAGAGTCAATCACAGAGCGTCATTCATGGGGCATTATGCACAGAACTCCATTGACAGAGTATCCGCAGCGCCATTCACAGAGAGTCATTCACACAGCATCATTCACAGAGCACCTTTCAGAGATCGTCATTCATAGAGTGTCATTCACAGAGCGTAATTCACAGAGAATCATTCACAGAGTATCACTCATAGAGCGTGACAAGGACAGAGTATCATTCACAGAGTGACATTCACAGAGCGTTATTCACAGAGCGTCATTCACAGTGTCATTCACAGAGCATCATTCACAGTGTGTCATTCACGGAGAGTTATTCACAGAGTCATTTACAGAGCGTCATTCACAGGCTGTCATTCACAGCGTGTCATTCGCTCTGCACCATTCACAGAGCGTCAGTCACAGGGAGTCATTGAAAGATTGACATTCACAGAGTGCTTTTCACAAACGTCACTCGCAGATTTACATTCACAGAGCGTCATTCACAGAGAGCCATTCACAGAGCATCATACACAGAGCGTCATTCGCAGAGCGTCATTCACAGAGCGTCATTCGCAGAATGTCATTCACAGAGCATCATTCACAGGGAATCATTCAGAGAGTTTTTCTATGACTGACACTCACAGAGCTCATTTCACAAGTATCACTCTCAAATTTACATTCACGGAGCATATTTCAGAGTACGTCATTCACAGAGCACCATTCGCAGAGCAACATTCACTTTTTTTTTCCCTATAAATTTTATAGATTTTTCTTTTCCCACCTATTTCCATTATTTTTAAATATTTTAAAATCTTTTATGCTCCCCCCACCCCCACTAGAGCTGTACCTTGAGTGCCCTACCATCCATTCTTAATTAGCACATTCGTTTAGATAATATCACCAACTTTAACTTTAACACCTATGTGTTCTTTTGTCCCATTGTCACTGACATCTTTTGATGATCTGCTTCTATCACTGCTTGTTTGTCTACACAAGCACCTCTGTCTCTCTCTCTCTCTCCGCGCCCCCCCCCCCCCCACCCCCCCCCCACACACCTTAAACCAGCTTATATTTCAACTCTTTCCTGGACTCGAAATCAAGTTCTGTCGAAGGGTCATGAAGACTCGAAACGTCAACTCTTTTCTTCTCCACCGATGCTGCCAGACCTGCTGAGTTTTTCCAGGTAATTCTGTTTTTGTTTTGGATTTCCAGCATCCGCAGTTTTGTTTTGTCTTTATTCACTTAGTGTCATTCACAGTGCGTCATTCACAGAGAGTCTTTCACAGAGCGCGATTCACAAAGAGTCATTGAAATAGTGACATTCACAGAGCGCTTTTCACAAACATCACTCGCAGATTTACATTCACAGAGTGTCATTCACAGAGAATCATTGACAGACTGTCATTCACAGAGAATCATTGAAAGAGTGACATTCACAGAGCGCTTTTAACAAACATCACTCGTAGATTTACAGTCACAGAGAGTCATTTACAGAACGTCATTCACAGGGTGTCATTCACAGACCACGATTCGGAGTGTCATTCACAGAGCACAATTCACAGAGAGTCATTCACAGAGTGTCATTCACAGTGCACAATTCACAGAGCGTCATTCACAGAGTGTCATTCGCAGGGTGTTATTCACAGGGTGTCATTCACATAGCACCTTCACAGAGAGTCAATCACAGAGCATCATTCATGGGGCATTATGCGCAGAACTCCATTGACAGAGTGTCTCCGGGGCCATTCACAGAGAGTCATTCACACAGCATCATTCACAGAGCACCATTCAGAGATCGTCATTCATAGAGTGTCATTCAGAAAAGCGTCATTCACAGAGTGACAAGTATAGAGCATCATTCACAGAGTGACATTCACAGAGCATCATTCACAGAGTGTCATTCACAAAGAGTCATTCACAGTGCACAATTCACAGACTGCCATTAGCAGAGGATTACTGTCAGAATAACATTCACAGAGCAACCTTCACAGAGTGTCATTCAGAGGGCGTCATTCGCAGTATCATTCACAGAACATCATTCACAGAGTGACATTCACAGAGCGTCATTCACAGGAGTCATTCACAGACCACGAGTCACAGAGTCTCATTCACAGAGCACAATTCGTAGAAAGTCATTCACAGAGCATCATTCCCAGTGCACAATTCACAGAGAGTCATTCACAGAGCGTCATTCACAGGGTGTCATTCACAGAGTGTCATTCAAAGCGCACCTTCACAGAGAGTCAATCACAGAGCGTCATTCATGGGGCATTATGCACAGAACACCACTGACAGAGTATCTCTGGGGCCATTGACAGAGAGTCATTCACACAGCATCATTCACAGAGCACCGTTCAGAGATCGTCATTCATAGAATGTCATCCACAGAGCGTCATTCACGGTGTGTCATTCACAAAGTATCATTCACAGAACATCATTCACAGAGTGACAAGTATAGAGCAACATTCACAGAGTGACATTCACAGAGCATCATTCTCAGTGTCATTCACAGAGCATTATTGTCAGAGTAACATTCACAGAGCAAGCTTCACAGAGCTTCATTCAGAGAGCGTCATTCACAGGGTCATTCACAGAACATCATTCACAGAGTGACATTCACAGAGCGCCATTCACAGGGTGTCATTCACAGGGTGTCATACACAGAGCACCATTCACAGAGAGTCAATCACAGAGCGTCATTCATGGGGCATTATGCACAGAACTCAATTGACAGAGTATCCTCAGCGCCATTCACAGAAAGTCATTCACACAGCATCATTCACAGAGCACCTTTCAGAGATCGTCATTCATAGCGTGTCATTCACAGAGCGTAATTCACAGAGAATCATTCACAGAGTATCACTCATAGAGCGTCATTCACAGAGTGACAAGGACAAAGTATCATTCACAGAGTGACATTCACAGAGCGTTATTCACAGAGCGTCATTCACAGTGTCATTCACAGAGCATCATTCACAGTGTGTCATTCACGGTGAGTTATTCACAGAGTCATTTACACAGCGTCATTCACAGGCTGTCATTCACAGCGTGTCATTCGCTCTGCACCATTCACAGAGCGTCAGTCACAGGGAGTCATTGAAAGATTGACATTCACAGAGTGCTTTTCACAAACGTCACTCGCAGATTTACATTCACAGAGCGTCATTCACAGGGAATCATTCAGAGAGTTTTTCTATGACTGACACTCACAGAGCTCATTTCACAAGTATCACTCTCAAATTTACATTCACGGAGCATATTTCAGAGTACGTCATTCACAGAGCACCATTCGCAGAGCAACATTCACTTAGTGTCATTCACAGTGCGTCATTCACAGAGAGTCTTTCACAGAGCGCGATTCACAAAGAGTCATTGAAATAGTGACATTCACAGAGCGCTTTTCACAAACATCACTCGCAGATTTACATTCACAGAGTGTCATTCACAGAGAATCATTGACAGACTGTCATTCACAGAGAATCATTGAAAGAGTGACATTCACAGAGCGCTTTTAACAAACATCACTCGTAGATTTACAGTCACAGAGAGTCATTCACAGAACGTCATTCACAGGGTGTCATTCACAGACCACGATTCGGAGTGTCAATCACAGAGCACAATTCACAGAGAGTCATTCACAGAGTGTCATTCACAGTGCACAATTCACAGAGCGTCATTCACAGAGCGTCATTCACAGGGTGTCATTCACAGGGTGTCATTCACATAGCACCTTCACAGAGAGTCAATCACAGAGCATCATTCATGGGGCATTATGCACAGAACTCCATTGACAGAGTATCTCTGGGGCCATTCACAGAGAGTCATTCACACAGCATCATTCACAGAGCACCATTCAGAGATCGTCATTCATAGATTGTCATTCACAGAGCGTAATTCACAGAGAATCATTCACAGAGTATCACTCATACAGCGATATTCACAGAGTGACAAGGACAGAGTATCATTCACAGAGTGACATTCACAGAGCGTTATTCACAGAGCGTCATTCACAGTGTCATTCACAGAGCATCATTCACAGTGTGTCATTCACGGAGAGTTAGTCACAGAGTCATTTACAGAGCGTCATTCACAGGCTGTCATTCACAGATGCATCATTCACAGAGCATCATTAATAGAGCATCATTCACAGAGCAACATTCATTTAGTGTCATTCACAGTGCGTCATTCACAGAGAGTCATTCACAAAGCATCATTCACAGGGCATTATTCACAGAGATCAATTGACGGTGTACCTTTCACAAAGTGCCTTTCACAGACCATCATTCGCCAGAATGCTGTGCACTGAGTGTTATTATCAGAATGTCATTCACAGGGCATCATTCTCAGAGCATCATTCAAGAGCATCATTTACAGAATGTCATTTAGAAAGTGTCATTCCCAGAGTGTTTTTCTCAGAATGCCATTTAGAAAGCATCATTCCCAGTGTGTTATTTACAGTGCACCATTCACAGAGTAACGTTCACAAAGTGCCATTCACAGAATGACATTCACAGCATGTGTTTCACGAGTGTTAATCCCAGTGTGTCATTCACACTGCACAGTTCACAGAGCGTCATTCACAGAGTGTGATTTACCGAGTGTCATTCACAGAGACTCATTCACAGGGCCCCACTCACAGAGCGTCATTCACAGTGAGTCATTAAATGAGTGATATTCACAGAGCATCTTTCACAGAGTGTCATTCACAGAGCTTCATTCACAGAGTTTCATTCGCACTGCACCATTCGCAGAGCGTCAGTCACAGAGAGTCATTGAAAGAGTGACAATCACAGAGTGCTTTTCACAAACGTCACTCACAGATTTACATTCACAGAGTGTCATTCACAGAGAATCATTCACAGAGTGTCATTCGCAGGGTGTCATTCACAGACCACTATTCACAGACCGTCTTTCACAGTGCACATTTCGCAGAGAGTCATTCACACAGAATCATTTACAGGCTGTCATTCACAGGGTTATTTGCACTGCACCATTCACAGAGCGTCAGTCACAGGGAGTCATTGAAAGATTGACATTCACAGAGTGCTTTTCACAAACGTCACTCGCAGATTTACATTCACAGAGCATCATTCACATAGAATCCTTGACAGACTGTCATTCACAGAGAGTCATTCACATAGCATCATTCACAGGGTGAAATTCACAGACCACGATTCTTAGTGTGTCATTCACAGAGCACAATTCACAGAGAGTCATTCACAGTGCGTCATTCACAGGGTGTCGTTCACAGGGTGTCATTCATAGAGCACCATTCACAGAGATTCAATCACAGAGCGTCATTGATGGGGCATTATGCACAGAACTCCATTGACAAAGTATCTTTAGCGCCATTCACAGAGAGTCATTCAGACAGCATCATTCACAGATTGTCATTCACAGAGAGTCATTCACAGTGCACCATTCACAGAGCATTGTTCACAGTGTCATTCACAGAACATCATTCATAGAGTGACATTCACAGAGCGTCACTTACAGGGTATCATTCACAGAGGGTGATCCACAGAGCATCATTCACAGGGAGTCATTCACAGATGCATCATTCACAGAGCATCATTCACAGAGCGTCATTCACAAAGCAACATTCACTTAGTGGCATTCACAGTGCGTCGTTCACAGAGAGTCCTTCACAGAGCGTCATTCAAAGGCATTAATCACAGATCTCCATTGACGGTGTGCCTTTCACAAAGCGCCTTTGACAGAGAGTCATTGAAAGAATGACATTCTCAGAGAGCTTTTTACAAACATCACTCGCAGATTTCCATTCACAGAGCGTCATTCACAGAGAATCATTGACAGGCTGTCATTCACAGACCATCATTCACAGAGAGTCAATCACTGAGCATCATTCACAGGGTGTCATTCACAGACCACGATTCATAGAGTGTCGTTCACAGTACACAATTCACAGAGAGTCATTCACAGAGCGTCATTCACAGGGTGTCATCACAGGGTGTCATTCACAGAGCACAATTCACAGAGCGTCAATCACAGAGTGTCATTCATGGGGCATTATGCACAGAACTCCATTGATAGAGTATCTTTAGCGCCATTCACAGAGAATCATTCACACAGCATCATTCGCAGAGCACCATTCCGAGATTGTCATTCACAGAGTATCATTCACAGAGCGTCATTCACAGAGTGACAAGTACAGAGCATCATTCACAGAGTATCATTGAGAGAGCGTCATTCACAGTGCACAATCACAGAGAGTCATTCACAGAGCATCATTCACAGAGCGTCATTCATGCATAGTCATTCACAGGGCATCATTCACGGAATGTCAATCGCAGAGAGTCATCACAGAGCGTCATTCACAGGTTGTCATTCACAGAGTGTCATTCGCTCTGCACCATTCACAGAGCGTCAGTCACAGGGAGTCATTGAAAGATTGACATGCACAGAGTGCTTTTCACAAACGTCACTCGCAGATTTACATTCACAGAGCATCATTCACAGAGAATCATTCACAGGGCGTCATTCACAGAGCATCATTCATAGAATGACATTCACAGAACATCATTCACAGTCTGTCATTCACAGAGAGTCATTCGCAGGGTGTCATTCAGAGAGTCATTCAAAGGGTGACATTCACAGAGCGCATTTCACAAGTGTCACTCTCAAACTTACATTCACAGAACATCTTTCAGATTACGTCATTCACAGAACACCATTTACAGAGCAACATTTACAGGGAGTCATTCACAGATGCATCATTCACAGAGCATCATTCACAGAGCAACAATCACTTACTGTCATTCACAGTGCGTCGTTCACAGAGAGTCATTCACAGAGCGTCATTCAAAGGCATTAATCACAGAGCTCCATTAATGGTGTACCTTTCACAAAGTGCCTTTGACAGAGTGTCATTGAAAGAATGACATTCTCAGAGAGCTTTTTACAAACATCACTCGCACATTTACATTCACAGAGCGTCATTCACAGAGAATCATTGACAGACTGTCATTCACAGACCATCATTCACAGAGAGTCAATCACTGAGCATCATTCACAGGGTGTCATTCACAGACCACGATTCATAGAGTGTCGTTCACAGTACACAATTCACAGAGAGTCATTCACAGAGCGTCATTCACAGGGTGTCATCACAGGGTGTCATTCATAGAGCACAATTCACAGAGCGTCAATCACAGAGTGTCATTCATGGGGCATTATGCACAGAACTCCATTGATAGAGTATCTTTAGCGCCATTCACAGAGAATCATTCACACAGCATCATTCGCAGAGCACCATTCCGAGATTGTCATTCACAGAGTATCATTCACAGAGCGTCATTCACAGAGTGACAAGTACAGAGCATCATTCACAGAGTATCATTGAGAGAGCGTCATTCACAGTGCACAATTCACAGAGAGTCATTCACAGAGCATCATTCACAGGGTGTCATTCACTGGGTGTCATTCACAGAGCCTCATTCACGGGGCATTATGCATTGAACTCCATTGACAGAGCATCTCTAGAGCCATTCACAGAGAGTCATTCACACAGCATCATTCACAGAGCACCATTCAGAGATCGTCATTCACAGAGCACCAATCAGAGAGCGTCATTCATAGCGTGTCATTCACAGAGTCATTCACAGAGCACCATTCACAGAGCGTCATTCACAGAGCATCATTCACAGAGCGTTTTTGTCAGAGTGACATTCACAGAGCATCCTTCACAGAGCGTCATTCACAGAGCATCATTCGCAATGCACAATTCACAGAGCATCAGCCACAGAGAGTCATTGAAAGAGTGACATTCACTGAGTACTTTTCACAAACGTCACTCACAGATTTACATGCACAGAGCGTCGTTCACAGAGAATCATTCACAGAGCATTATTGTCAGAATGACATTCAAAGAGCATCATTCACAGAGTGTCATTCACAGAGAGTCATTCACAGAGCATCATTCACGGAAACTCATTCACAGAGCGTCATTCACAGCCAGTCATTTACTGAGTATCATTCACAGAGTGTCATTCACAGAGAATCATTCACAGAGCGTTATTCATAGAGCGTCATTCACAGAGTCATTTACAGAGCGTCAATCTCAGAGCGTTACTTACAAAGAGAGTCATTCACAGTGCATCTTTAACTGAGTGACATTCACAGAGCATCAGTCACAGGGAGTCATTGAAAGAGTGACATTGACAGAGCACTTTTCACAAACGGCACTCGTTGATTTACATTCACAGCGCGTCATTCAACGAGAATCATTGCCAGAGAGTTATTCACAGAGAATCATTCACAGAGTAATATTCACAGAGCATCATTCACAAATAGAGTCATTCACAGTGCATCATTAACTCCGTAAAATTTACAGAGCATCAAACACAGAAAGTCATTCACAGAGCTTTATTGTCAGAGTGACATTCACAGAGCATCCTACACAGAGCGTAATTCACAGAGCGCCATTTACAGGCTGTCATTCACAGAGCGTCATTCGCACTGCACAATTCACAGTGTCAGTCACAGAGAGTCATTGAAAGATTGACATTCACAGAGTGCTTTTCACAAACGTCACTCACAGATTTACATTCACAGAGCATCATTCACAGAGTCATTCACAGAGAGTCATTCACAGAGACACATTCTTGGAGCACCATTCACAGGATGTCATTCAAAGAGTGACATTCACCGAGTGCTTTTTATAAGCGTCACTCGCACAGTTACAATCACAGAGCATCTTTAACAGAGAGTCATTCACAGAGCGTCATTCACAGTGTATCATTCACAGAGCGTCATTCACAGACCATCATTCACAGAGACTCATTCACAGTGCATCATTCAGAGAGCACCATTCACAGACCGTCATTCTCAGGGAATTATTCACAGAACTCCATTGACAGAGTAACTTTAGCGCCTTTCACAGAGAGTCATTCTCACAGCATCATTCACAGAACATCATTCTCAGTGCATTATTCAGAGTGACATTCAAAGAGGTCATTCACAGGGTGTCATTCACAGATAGTCATTCACAGTGCATCATTCACAGAGCGTCATTCGCAAAGCATCAGTCACAGAGTGGATTTAACAGATCATTTTTCACAGAGTGACATTCACAGATCATATTTCACAGTGCGTCATTTACAGAATGTCATTTACAGAGAATCATTCACAGAGCATTTTTCACTGAGAGCCATTGACAGAGTACCTTTCACAAAGCATCATTCACTAAGTATCTTTCACAGAACGTCATTCATTGTGTGTCATTCAGAGAACGTCATTTACAGACTGATATTCACAGAGTGTCATACTGGGGTGTCATTCACAGAGTGTCATTCATACAGTGGCTTTCACAGACCATCATTCGCCAGAGTGCCATGCACAGAGTGTTATTATCAGAATGTCATTCACAGGGCATCATTCTCAGAGCATCATTTACAGAACGTCATTTAGAAAGCATCAATCCCAGAGCATTTTTCACAGAATGTCATTTAGAAAGCATCATTCCCAGAGTGTTATTCACAGTGCACTCATTCACAGAGTAACTTTCACAAAGTTCCATTCACAGAATGACATTCACAGACTGTGTTTCACAAGTGTCAATCCCAGTGTGTCATTCACACTGCACCATTCACAGAGCATCATTCACAGAGCGTCATTCACATTGCACCATTCACATAACGTCATTCACAGAGCGTGGTTCACAGGGAGTCATTCACAGAGCCTCACTCACAACGAGAGTCTTCACAGGGTGTCAGTAACTGAGTGACATTCACAGACCATCAGTCACAGAGAGTCATTGAAAGAGTGACATACACAGAGCGCTTTTCACAAACGTCAATCGCAGATGTACATCCACCGAGCATCATTCACAGAGAATCATTCACAGAGTGTCGTTCGCAGAGCGTCATTCACAGAACATCATTCACAAAGCGTCATTCACAGAGCATCATTCACAAAGAGACTCATTCACAGAGCGTCTTTAACTGAGTGACATTCAAAGAGCGTCAGTCACAGAGAGTCATTGAAGGACTGACATTCACAGAAAGCTTTTCACAGACGTGACTCGCAGATTTACATTCACAGGGCGTCATTCATGGAGAATCATTGACAGAGTGTCATTCACAGAGTGTCATTCACAGGACGCTTTTCATAGGCGTCACTTGCAGAGTTATATTCACAGAGCATCTTTCACAGTGCGTCCTTTACAGAGCGTCATTCGCAGAGAGTCATTCACGGAACACCATTCACAGAGCGTCATTCACACAGAGTCATTCACTCAGCCTCAGTTACACCATCATTCACAGAGCACTATTCACTGAGCACCATTGACAAAGCATCTTGCAGAAAGTGCCATTCTTTCAAAGGTGATCATTCACATTTTGTCAATCACGGAATGTCATTAAAATAGGGCCATTCACAGATTGTCATTGACATAGCGTCATTCCCAGAGCATCATTCACAGAGTGTCTTTCACAAAGTGTCATTCACAGAGTGACATTCACAAAGTGTCATTTACAGAGTGTCATTCACAACATGTCCATCACAGTAAGTCATTCACAGAGAGTCAGTTACAGAGTCCCTTTCACGAGTGTCATCACAGAGTGTCATTCACAGAGCATCAATCACAGAGCGACATTCACAGAGCACCATTCAGAGAGCGTCATTCATAGAGCAGCATTCACAGAGCATCATTCACAAAGCATCAATCACACAGTGTCATTCACAAAGCATCAATCACGGAGTGTCATTCACAAAGCGTGTTTTAGAGAGATTCAGTAACATAGCGTCATTCACAGTGTCATTAACCAAGCATCATTCACAGAGTGTCTTTCACAGCGTGTCATTTCCAGAGGATCACTTACAGAGCGTCATTCACAGTGCACCATTCACAGAGCGACATCCACAGAGCATTATTCACAGTTCGCCATTGACTGTACCTTTCACAAAGTGCCATTCACAAATTATCTTTCACAGAGTGTCATTTACAGACCGTCCTTTACAGAGCATCTTTCACTGTACGTCATTCACAGTGCGTCATTCACACTGCGTTATTCACAGGGTGTAATTCACAGGGTGTCATTCTCAGGGTGTCCTTCACAAAGCATCATTCATAGAGCGTCATTCACAGAGAGTTATTCACAGAGCATTATTCACAAATCATCATATACAAAGCGTCATTTCCAGAGAGTCATTTACAGAGCGTCATTCATGGAGCACCAATCACAGAGTGTCCTTCACAGAGCACCAATCACAGAGTGTCATTCACAAAGTATGATTCAGAGAGATTCATTTACATAGCGTCATTCACAGTCATTAACCAAGCACCATTCACAGAGCCTCATTCGCAGAGTGTCATTCACAGAACAACATTCACAGAGTGCCATTCACAGAGCGTCATTCACAGAGCGACATTAACAGGGCACAATTCACAGAGCGACATTCACAGAGCACCGTTCACAGATCATCATGCACAGAGTGCCATTCACAGAGCATTATTCACAGAGCAACATGCACAGAGCACCATTCGTAGATCGACATTCACAAAGCGTCATTCACAGAGTGCCATTTAGAAAGCATCATTCATAAAGTGATATTCACGGAGCGTTATACACGAGAGTGTTTTTCATAAAGCGCCAATCACAGAGTGCATTTAACACAGAGCATCTCTCACAGTGTGTCATTTCCAGAGTGTTATTCACAGAACGTCATTCACAAAGTTTCATTCACAGAGTGTCATTCACTGAGTGTCTTTCACAGTGTTGTTACCTCAGAGTATCATTTACAGAGCATCATTAACAGGGGGTCATTCACAGAGCATTATTCACAGAGCATCATTCACAGAGCCCCATTCACAGAGCGTCATTCACAGTGCATCATTCACAGGGAGTCATTCAATGAGCGTCATTCACAGGGTTTCTTTCACAGGGTGTCCTTCACAGAGCACCATTCACAGAGCATCATTCAGAGAGCATCATTCACAGAGAATCATTCAGAGAGCACCATTCATAGAGAGTCATTCACAGAGTGACATTCACAGAGTGTCTTTCACAGACTGTTATTCTCAGGTTACCATTTACAAGAGTGTCATTCATAAAACCCCCTTTGCAGCGTGACATTCACGGAGCGTTATTTGCAGAGTGACATTCACAGTGTGTCCATCACAGCGTGTCATTCACAGAGAGTCAGTTACAGAATCCCTTCCTCAAGCATAATTCACAGAGTGTCATTCATTGCGCATCATTCACAGTGCGTCATGTACAGTGTGTCATTCACAGAACAATATTCTCATAGTGTCATTCACAGAGCGTTATTCACAGTGTGTCACTCACACAGCGCCATTCACACGGCATCATTCATAGAATGTCATTCACTGTGTGTCATTCGCAGAGAGTCATTCACAGAGCATCATTCAAAGACAGTCATTCACAGAGCATCTTTCACAATGCGTCATTCACAGAGCATCTTTCACAGCGCGTCATTCACAGATCGTCATTCACAGAGAGTCATTCACAGTGTCTCATTCACAGAGCACCATTCACAGAGCGCCATTCACAGAGTGTCATTCACAGTGCACCATTCACAGAGTGCCATGCACAGTGTTCATCTCAAGGAGTCATTCAGAGTGCCATTCACAAAACCCCATTTACAGAGACCCGTTCTCAGATTGTCATTAACAAAGCTTCATCCAGAGAGCACAATTCACAGTGTCATTCACAGTGCGTCATTCACAGAACATTATTCACAGAGCACCATTGACACGTATCATTCACAAAGCAACATTCACAAAGTTTCTTTCACAAAGAGTCATTCCCAGTATGTCATTCACAGTGAGTCATTTACAGAGCATCATTCCCATAGCAACATTCACAGTGCCATTTAGAGAGTGTCATTCACAGAGTGCCATTCACAGAGCGTCATTCACAGAGCGTCATTCACTAGGGGTCATTCACAGTGTGTCATTCACAGAGTATCATTCACACAGGACCATTCACAGACTCTCATCCACAGAGCCTCATTCACAGAGCATCATTCTCAAATCGTCATTTACAGAGCGTCATTCCCAGGGCATCGTTCACAGATTGTCATTTATAGAGTGTCGTTTACAAAGCGGCAAACACCGAGAGTGATCAACAGAGTGTTATTTACAGAGTGTTATTCACTGAGTGTCAATCACAGAGTGTCATTCACATAGCATCATTCACAGAGTATCATTCGTGAAGCATACTTCACAGAGCCTCTTTCACAGAGTGACATTTGCAGAGCATCATGCACTGAGCAGAATTTACAGATTTTCTTTCACAGAGTGTTATTCACAAATCGTCATTGACAGAGGACCTTTCACAAAGCGATATTCAGGGAGGGTCATACACTGATTGTCTATGAAAAATCGGCATTCACAGAGTGTCTTTCACAGTGTGTCATTTCCAGAACATCATTTACAGAGTGTCATTCACAGAGCATTACTCACAGAACGCCATTGACTGTGTACCTTTCACAAAGCGCAATTCACAAATTATCTTTCACAGAATGTCATTTACACACCGTTCTTTACAGAGTGTCATTCACAGAGTGCCATTGACAGTGCAGCATTCAAAGACCGATATTTACAGAGAGTCATTCAAAGAGTGACATTCACAGAGTGCTTTTCATAGGCGTCACTCGCAGAGTTAGATCCACAGAGCAGCTTTTACCGTGTGTCATTCACAGACCGTCATTCACTGAGAGTCATTAACAGGGCGTCATTCCCAGAGTGTCATTCACAGAGGATCATTTACAGAGTGACATTCACAGGGTGTCATTCACAGAGAGTCATTCACAGAGCAAATCATCATTTACAAAGCATCCTTTCTAGAGAGTCAATCACAGAATCTCATTCACAGAGCACCAATCACAGAGTGTCCTTCACAGAGCATCAATCACAGAGTGTCATTCACAATGTGTGATTCAGAGAGATTCATTTACATAGCAGCATTCACAGTCATTAACCAAGCACCATTCACAGAGCCTCATTCACAGAGTGCCATTCAAAGAGCATCATTCACAGAGTGCCATTCACAGAGCGTCATTCACAGAGTGACATTAACAGGGCACAATTCACAGAGCAAAATTCACAGAGCACCATTCGCAGAGCGTCATTCACAGTGCTTCATTTACAGAGTATAACTCACAGAGCAACATTCACAGAGCATCATTTACAGAGTGTCATTTAGAAAGCGTCATTCATAGAGTGATATTCAGGGAGCGTTATACACAAGAGTGTTTTTCATAAAGCGCCAATCACAGAGTGCATTTAACACAGAACATCTTTCACAGTGTGTCATTTCCAGAGTGTTATTCACCGAACATAATTCACAAAGTTTCATTCACAGAGCGTCATTCACAGAGTGTCTTTCGCAGAGTTGTTATTCTCAGAGTGTCATGTACAGAGTCACTAACAGGGTGTCATTCACAGAGCATTATTCACAGAGTGCCGTTGACAGAGTACCTTTCACAAAGTGCCATTCACTAAGTATATTTCACAGAGCGTCATACACAGAGCGTCATTCACAGAACACCATTCACAGAGCGTCATTCACAGAGTGTCATTCACAGAGTACCATTCACAGAGTGTCATTCACAGAGTGTCATTCACAGAGCACCAATCACAGAGTGACAATCACAGAATGTCATGCACAGAGTGATATTCACCGAGCTTCATGCACTAAGCAGCATTTACAGAGTATCTTTCACAGACTGTTATTCACAGATCGCTATTGGCAGAGTACCTTTCACAAAGTGACATTCAGGGAGTGTCATGCACAGAGTGTCTTTGAAAAAGTGCTATTCACAGAGCGTCTTTCACAGTGTTCCTTTTACAGAGCATCATTTACAGAGTGACATTCACAGAGCATTATTCAAAGTGCACCATTGACTGTGTACCTTTCACAAAGTGCCATTCACAAATTATCTTTCGCAGAGTATCAGTTACAGAAAATCCTTTACAGAGTGTCATTCACAGAGTGTCATTTACAGACCGTCCTTTCCAGAGTGTCATTCACAGAGTGTCATTCATAGAGCATCATTTAGAGACCTTCATTGACAGAGTGCCTTTCACAAAGTGCCTTTCATGAGCGTCTATCACAGATTTCCATTTAGAAAGTGTCATTCAAAGAGTGTCATTCGCAGAGCACCATTCACAGAGCAACATTCACAGATTCTCATTCACAGAGCACCATTCACAGAGTGACATTAATGGAGCACAATTCACAGAGTGTCATTCACAGAGCATCATTCACACAGTGTCATTCAAAGGGTGTCATTCAAAGAGTGTCTTTAACAGAGCGTCATTCACAGAGTGTAATTCAAAGGGTGTCATTCAAAGAATGTCTTTAACAGAGCGTCATTCACACAGCATCATTCATGGAGTGTCATTCACAGACTAACCTTCACAGAGCATCGTTCACAGTGTGTCATTCACAGAGCGTCATTCACAGTGTTTCTCTTACAGAGTGTAACTCACAGAGCTACATTCACAGAGCATCATTAATAGAGTGCCATTTAGAAAGCATCATCCATTGAGTGATATTCACGGAGCTTTATACACAAGAGCGTTTCTCATGAAGCGCCAATCACAGAGTGCCATTCACAGAGCATCCTTCACAGTGTGTCATTTACAGAGTGTTATTCACAGAACATCATTCACAAAGTTTCATTCACAGATCGTCATTCACAGAGTGTATTTCACAGAGTTGTTATTCTCAGAGTATCTTTTACAGAGCGTCATTAACAGGGTGTCATTCACAGAGCATTCACAGAGCCATTGAGAGAGTACCTTTCACAAAGTGCCATTCACTAAGTTTCTTTCACAGAGCGTCATTCACAGAGCACCATTCACAGAGCACCATTCACAGAGCATCAGTCACAATGGGTCATTCACAGGCTGACATTCACAGAGTGTCATTCACAGAGCACCAATCACAGAGTGACATTCACAGAGTGTCATGCACTGTGCAGCATTTAAACATTATCCGACACAGAGTGTTATTCACAGATTGCCATTGACAAAGGACCTTTCACAAAATGATATTCAGGGAGCGTCGTACACAGAATGCTTTGTAAAAGTGCCTTTCACAGAGCGTCTTTCACAGTGTGTCTTTTACAGAGCATCATTTACAGAGTGCCATTCACAGAGCACTATTCACCAAGCGCCAGTGACTGTGTATCTTTCACAAAGTGCCATTCATAAATTATCTTTCACAAAGTGTCATTTATAGACCATCCTTTACAGAGTGTCATTCACAGAATGTCATTCATAGAGCATCATTTACAGACCCTCCTTTACAGAGTGCCTTTCACAAAGCGCCTTTTATGAGCGTCTATCACAGATTTCCATTTAGAAAGCATCATTCAAAGTGTGTCATTCGCAGACCACCAATCACAGAGCAACATTCACAGAGCAGCAATCACAGAGCACCAGTCATAGAGCCTCATTCACAGATCACCATTCACGGAGCGTTATTCACAGAGCAACATTCACAGAGTATCACTCACAGAGCGACATTCACAGGCCGACATTCACAGAGTGCCATTCACTGAGTGGCATTCACAGAGCACCAATCACAGAGTGACATTCACAGTGTCTCATTCAGAGTGACATTAACAGAGCATCATGCACTGAGCAGCATTTAAACACTATCTTACACAGAGTGTTATTCACAGATCGCCATTGACAGAGGACCTTTCAAAAAGTGACATTCAGGGAGTGTCCTACACAGGGTGTCTTTGAAAAAGTGCCATTCACAGAGCGTCTTTCACAGTGTGTCTTTTACAGAGCATCATTTACGGAGTGCCATTCACAGTGCACCATTCACAGAGTGCCTTAGACAGTGCATCATTTTCAGAGTGTCATCAACAGTGTCCCATTCACAGGGTGCCTTTCACAGTGCCTCATTAACAGAGTGTCATTTACAGAGCATCATTCACAGAGCGTTATTCACAGAGCAAATTTCACAGTGTATCATTCACAGAGTGTAATTCACAGAGTGACATTCAGGGTGCACTATTCACAGATGATCATTCACAGAGTGTAATACACAATGCACCATTTACAGAGTGTCATTCACAGTCCACCATTCACACAACATCATTCACAAAGAGTCATTCACAAAGAGTCAATCACAGAGCGTCATTCAAAGAGCATCATTCACAGAGCATCTTTTACACTGCATCATTCACAGTTCACCATTCACAGAGCGTCATTCACAGAGTGTCATTCACAGTGCACCATTCACAGTACACCATTCACAGAACATCATTCACAGTGCACAATTCACAGAGCATCATTTACAGAGTGTCATTCACAGTGCACCATTCACAGAGTGCCTTAAACATGCACCATTTACAGAGTGTCATTAACAGTATCCCATTCACAGAGTGACATTCACAGAGCATCATTCACAGAGTGCCTTTCACAGTGCCTCATTAACAGAGTGTCATTTACAGAGCATCATTCACAGAGCGTTATTCACAGAGCAAATTTACAGTGCATCATTCACAGAGTGTAATTCACAGAGTGACATTCAGAGTGCACTATTCACAGATGATCATTCACAGAGTGTAATACACAATGCACCATTTACAGAGTGCCATTCACAGTCCACAATTCACACAACATCATTCACAAAGAGTCATTCACAAAGAGTCAATCACAGACCGTCATTAAAAGAGCGTCATTCACAGAGCATCTTTCACAGTGCATCATTCACAGAGCGTCATTCACAGAGTGTCATTCACAGTGCACCATTCACAGTATCAGTCACTGTGCTCCATTCACAGAGCGTCATTCACAGAGCATCTTTCACAGTGCGTCATTCCCAGAGCGTAATTCACAGAGTTTCATTCGCAGTGCTCTATTCACAATCACCATTCACAGAGAGTTATTCACAATGAACCATTTAGAGAGTGTCATTCACATTGCACCATTCACAGAGTGTTATTCAGAGAACATTATTCACGGAGCGTCATTCACAGAGAGTCATTCAGAGAGCGTCATTCACAGAGAGTTATTGACAGAGTTTCATTCACAGTGCACCATTGACAGAGCATCATTCACAGAGTGTCAATCACAGAGCACCATTCAGATATTGTCGTTCACAGAGTGTCATTTACAGATTGCCATTCACAGTGCCTCATTCACAGAGTCATTTACAGTGCATCATTCACGGAACGTAATTCACAGAGTTGTATTTTCAGTGCACTATTCACAATCATTATTCACAGAGTGTTATTCAGAATGCACCATTTACAGAGTGTCATTCACAGTGCACTGTTCACAGAGTGTCATTTACAGTGCCCCATTCACAGAGTGTCATTCAGAAAATGTTATTCACAGAGCGTCATTCACAGAGAGTCATTCACAGAGCATTATTCACAGAGTGTCATTCACAGTGTGACATTCACACAGCATCATTCACAAAGAGTCATTCACAAAGAGTCTCTCACAGAGCGTCATTCACAGAGTGTCATTCACAGAGTATCTTTCACAGTGCATCATTCACAGAGCGTCATTCACAGAGTGTCATTCACAGTGCGCCATTCACAGAGTCTGTCACAGTGCACCATTCACAGAGTGTCATTCACAGGTTGTCGTTCACAGTGCACCATTCACAGAGCGTCATTCACAGATTGCCATTCACAGTGCACCATTCATAGAGTGTCATTTACAGTGCGTCATTCAGAGTTCACCATTCACAGATTGTCATTCAGAGAACGTTATTCACGGAGTGTCATTCACAGAGCAGCATTCACAGTGTGTCGTTCATAGTGCCACATTAACAACGTGTCATTCACAGAGTGTCATTCACAGTGCACCATTCACAGACTGTCATTCAGAGATCGTCATTCACAGAGTGTCATTCACAGAGCAGCATTCACAGTTTGTTGTTCATAGTGCCACATTAACAGTATGTCAATCACAGAGTGTCATTCACAGTGCACAACTTACAGATTGTCATTGAAAGAGTGTCTTTCATAGTGCACCTATCACAGAGTGTCATTCACGGAGTGTTCTACACAGTGTACCATTGACAGAATATATTTCACTGATCACCATTCACAGAGTGTCATTCACAGAGCATCATTCACAATGAGACATTCACAGGGAATCATTCATAGAGCATCATTCACAGAGAGGCATTCACAGAGATTGATTCACAGTGCACCATTCACAGACTGTCATTCACAGTGTGTCATTCACAGAGATTCATTCACAGTGCACCATTCACAGAATGTCATTCACAGAGCGTCATTCCCACAGTGTCATTCACAGTGCGCCATTCACCGACTGTCATTCACAGATTGTCACTCACTTTGCACCATTCACAGAGTGTCATTCAGAGTGTCATTTACAGTGCACCATTCACAGAGTGTCATTCACAGTGCCTCACTCACAGAGTGTCATATTCAGAGAACGTTATTCACGGAGCGTCATTCACAGAGTGTCATTCACAGTGCATTATTCATAGAACCTAATTAACAGAGTGTCATTCACAGTGTACTAGTGACAGAACATCATTCACAGAGTGATATTCACAACGCACCAATTACAGAGTGTCATTCACATTGCACCATTCACAGACTGTCATTCACAGTGCAGCATTCAGTCTGTCATTCCCACAGTGTCATTCACAGTGTGCCACTCATGGACTATCTTTCATAGACTGTCATTCACAGTGCACCATCCACAGTGCGCCATTCACAGAGCGTCATTCACAGAGTGTCATTTACAGTGCACTATTCACAGTGTCTCATTCACAGTGCACCATTCACAGAGCGTCATTCACAGAGCAACTTTCACAGTGCATCATTCCCAGAGCATAATTCACAGAGGTTCATTCACAGTGCACTAGGCACAATCGTCATTCACAGAGTGTTATTCACAATGCACCATTTACAGAGTGTTATTCACAGTGCACCATTAACAGAGTGCCATTCACAGAGTGTCATTCACAGTACCTCATTCACAGAGTGTCATTCAGAGAATGTTATTCAGGGATAATCATTCACAGAGTGTCATTCACAGAGCAGCATTCACAGTGTGTCATTCATAGTGCCACATTAATAGTGTGTCAATCACACAGTGTCATTCACAGTTAACCATTCACAGATTGTCATTCACGGAGTGTTATACACGGTGTACCATTCACAGAATGTCTTTCACTGAGCACAATTCACAGAGTGTCATTCACAGTACACCATTCTCAGAGAGTTATTCACAGTGTGTTATTGACAGAGTTTCATTTAGAGTACAGCATTGACAGAGCGTCATTCACAGAGTGTCATTCAGAGTGCACCATTCACAGTGTCAATCACAGTGCACCATTCACAGAGTGTCAGTCACAGTTTGTCATTCACAGTGCTCCATTCACAGAGCGTCATTCACAGTGCACCATTCACAGGGTGTCATTCACAGAGTTTCATTCACAATGCATCATTCACAGTATGTCATTTATAGTGGCTTATTCACAGTGTGTCAGTCACACAGTGTCATTCACAGTGTACCATTCACAGACCATCATTCACAGGGTGTGATTCACAGAGCATCATTCCCACAGTGTTATTCACAGTGCATCATTCACCGACTGTCATTCACAGATTGTCATTCACTATGCACCATTCACAGAGTCATTCACCGTGCACAATTCACAGAGTGTCATTCACAGTGCCGCATTCACAGAGTGTCATTCAGAGAACGTTATTCACGGAGCGTCATTCACAGAGTGTCATTCACAGAGCAGCATTCACTGTGTGTCATTCATAGAGCCACATTAACATTGTGTCAATCACAGAGTGTCATTCACAGTGCACAAGTCACAGAGTGTCATTAAAAGACTGCCTTTCACAGTGCACAATTCACAGAGTGTCATTCAGGGAGTGTTATACACAGTATACCATTCACAGAATGTCTTTCACTGAGTACCATTCACAGAGTGTCATTCTCAGTACACCATTCACATAGAGTTATTCACAGATTATTATTGACAGTTTCATTCAGAGTGCACAAATGACAGAGCATCATTCACAGAGTGTCATTCACAATGCACCATTCACAGATTATCATTCACAGTTTGTCATTCAGAGTGCACCATTCACAGAGCGTCATTCAAATTGTATCATTGAGAGAGTCATTTACAGTGTACCATACACAGAGCATAATTCACAGAGTGTCATTCACAGTGCACCATTCACAGAGTGTCATTCATAGTGCCCTATTCACAGTGCGTCAATAACAGAGTGTCATTCACAGTGCACAATTCAAAGAATGTCATTCACAGATTGTCATTCACAGATTGTCATTCACAGTGCGCCATTCACCAACTGTCATTCACAGATTGTCATTCACTTTGCACCATTCACAGAATCGTTCACCGTGCACCATTCACAGAACGTGATTAACAGAGTGTCATTCACAGTGCATCATTCACAGAGTGTCATTCGCAGTTTGTCATTCACAGTGCACAATTCACAGAGTGTCATTCAAATTGAACCATTCAGAGAGTCATTTACAGTGCATCATTCACAGAGTGTCCTTCACAGTGCACCATTCACAGTGTGTCATTCAGAGTGAACCATTCACAGACCGTCATTCACAGGGTGTGATTCACAGAGCGTCATTCCCACAGTGTTATTCAGAGTGCACCATTCACCGACTGTCATTCCCAGATTGTCATTCACTTTGCACCATTCACAGAGTCGTTCACCATGCACCATTCACAGAGTGTGATTAAAAGCGTGTCATTCACAGTGCACAATTCACAGTGTGTCATTCACAGATTGTCATTCAAAGTGTTCCATTCAGAACCGTCATGCATGAGTGTCATTCACAGTGCACAATTCACAGAGTGTCATTAAAAGTGTGTGTTGCATAGTGCACCTTCCACAGATTGTCATTCACGGAGTGTCAGACACAGTGTACCATTTACAGAATGTCTTTCACTGAGCACCATTCACAGAGTGTCATTCACAGTACACCATTCACAGAGAGTTATCCACAGAGTGTTATTGTCAGAGTTTCATTCAGAGTGCACCATTTCGAGAGTGTCATTCACAGAGTGTCATTCACAGTGCACCATTCACAGTGCACTATTCACAGAGTGTCATTCATAGTTTGTCATTCACAGTGCACCATTCACAGAGTGTCATTCACAGTGCACCATTCACAGAGCATTATTCACAGAGAGTCATTCACAGTGCACCATTCACAGAGTGTCATTCACAGTGCACCATTCACAGAGTGTCATTCACAGTTCACTATTCACAGTGCGTCAGTCAGAGGGCCTGATTCACAGTGCATCATTTTCACAGTAACATTTATAGTGCACCATGCACCAACTGTCATTCACAGGGCACCATTCACCAATTGTCATTCATAATGCGTCATTCACAGAGCATCATTTACAGAGTGTCATTCACAGTGCACAATTCAGAGAGTGTCATTCACAGTTCACCATTCACAGTGCTTCAGTCAGAGGGCCTGATTCACAGTGCATCATTTTCACAGTATCATTTATAGTGCACCATTCACCAACTGTCATTCACAGGGCACCATTCACCGAGTGTCTTTAACAATGCGTCATTCACAGAGCATCATTCACAGGGTGTCATTCACAGTGCACAATTCAGAGAGTTTCATTTACACTGCATCAATTCACAGAGCATCATTCACAGTGCACCATTCAGAGAGCGTCATTCCAAGAGTGTCATTCACAGTGCACCATTCACAGAGTGTTATTCACAATGCACCATTCAGAGTGTTTCATTTACAGAGTGTAATTGACAGGGCCTTATTCACCGAGCATCTTTCGAATTGCTTCATTCACAGTGCGTCATTCACAGTGCACCTTTCACAGAGCGTCATTCACAGAATGTCATTCACAGTTTAGCATTCAGAGAGTGTCATGCACACAATGTCATTCACAGTTCACCATTCACAGAGCGTCATTCACAGAATGTCATTCTCAGTGCACAATTCACAGAGTATCATTCACAATGCCCAATTCACGTTGCGTCAGTCAAGAGTGTCATGCACAGTGCACTATTCACAGTGTGTCATTCACAGTGTGTCATTCATAGTGCCCCATTCACAGAGCGTCAGTCAGAGGGTCTGATTCACAGTGCATCATTTTCACAGTAACATTTATAGTGCATCATTCACCAACTGTGATTCACAGACTGTCATTCACAGTCCACCTTTCAGAGAGTTTCATTTACAATGCATCATTCACAGAGCATCACTTACAGTGCACCATTCACAGAGCCTCATTCCGAGAGTGTCATTCACAGTGCACCATACACTGAGTCTCATTTACAGTGCGTCATTCACAGAGCGTCATTCGCAAGGCATTATTTAGAGAGAATCATTCCCCGCGTATCATTCACAGAGTGTTATTCAAAGACTGCCATTCACAGAGTGTCAATCAGAGGGTGCCGTCCCCAGAGTGACATACACAGAGCTTTACTCACAGAAAGTTATTCACAGAGCGCCATTCACAGTGCACAATTCACAAAGCATCATTCACAGTGCAACGTTCACTGAATGTCAGTCACAGAGTGTCGTTCACAGTGCATCATTCACGGAGTGTCACTTAAAGGGCTTAATGCACAAAGACTATTTGACAGAGCCTCATTCACAGACCATCATTCGCAGTGCATCTTTTACAGTGCGACATTCACGGAACGTAGTTCACAAGGCATAATTTAGAGAGAATCAGTCGCCGAGTATCATTCAAAGTGTGTCAATTAGAGAATGCCATCGCCAGCATGACATTCACAGAGCTTCACTCACAGGTATCATTCACAGTGTACCATTCAGAGAGTTTCATTTGCAATGCATCATTCACAAAGCATCATTCACAGTGCACCATTCACAGATCGTCATTCCGCTGGTGTCATTCACCGTGCACCATTCACAGAATGTCATTCACAGAGAGTCATTCACAGTGCACCATTCAAAGAGTTTCATTTACAAGGCTTCATTCACAGAATGTGATTGACAGGGCCTCATTCACGGAGCATCTTTCGAATCTCTTCATTTACAGTGCACCAATCACAGAGCGTCATTCAGAGAATGTCATTCACAGTTCACCATTCACAGAGAGTCATTCACAGAATGTCCTTCACAGAGCACCAATCACAGAGTGTCATTCAGAGAATGTCATTCACAGTGCACCATTCACAGCGTGTCATTCACAGTGCACTATTCAGAGATTTTCATTTACAATGCATCATGCACAGAGTGTATATGACAGGGCCTCATTCACGGAGCATCTTTCAAATTGCTTCATTCACAGTGCGTCATTCTGTCATTCACAGTGCATCATTCAAGGAGCATTATTCACAGAGAGTCAGTAACCGTGCACCATTCACAGAGTGTCATTCACAGTGCACCATTCACACAGTGTCATTCAAAATGCACCATTAATAGACTGTCATTCACAGTGCTTCATTTACAGAGTGTCATTTACAGTGCAGCATTCACGGTGTGTCATTCACAGTGCACCATTCAGAGATTTTCATTTACAATGCATCATGCACAGAGTGTATATGACAGGGCATCATTCACGGAGCATCTTTCAAATTGCTTCATTCACAGTGCGTGATTCACAGTGCACCAATCACAGAGTGTCATTCAGAGAATGTCATTCACTTTTCACCATTCACAGAGCGTCATTCACAGAATGTCATTCACAGTGCACCATTCACAGAGAGTCATTCACAGTGCACCATTCACAGTGTGTCAGTCACACAGTGTCATTCACAGTGCAACATTCACTGAGTGTCATACACAGTGCACCAGTCATAGGAATCATTTACAGTGCGTCAGACACAGAGCCTATTTGACAGAGCCTCATTAATGAGCATCAATCACAGAGCATCATTCATGGATATTCATTCATAGAGCATCATTCACAGTGCTTCTTTCACAATGCGACATTCACAGAGAAACATTCACGACTATCATTCACACAGCATCATTCACAAGCATCATTTACAGAGCATCATTCACACAGCGTCAATTACTGAGTGTTATTCACAGTGTCATTAAAGTGCATCATTCACAGTGTCTGTCACAGTGCACCATTCACAGATAGTCATTCACAGTGCACCATTCACAGCGTGTCATTCACAGTGCACCATTCACAGGGCATTATTCACAGAGAGTCATTCACAGTGCACCATTCACAGGGCATTATTCACAGAGAGTCATTCACCATGCACCATTCACAGAGTGTCATTCACAGTGCACCATTCACAGAGCATCATTCACAGTGTCATTCACAGTGCAACATTCACAGAGTGTCATTCAAAATGCACCATTAATAGACTGTCATTCACAGTGCAGCATTTACAGAGTGTCATTTACAGTGCAGCATTCACAGTGTGTCATTCACAGTGCACCATTCAGAGAATTTCATTTACAATGCATCATTCACAGAGTGTATATGACAGGGCCTCATTCACGGAGCATCTTTCGAATTGCATCATTCACAGTGCGTCATTCACAGTGCACCAATCACAGAGTGTCATTCAGAGAATGTCATTGACAGTTCACCATTCACAGAGCGTCATTCACAGAATGTCATTCACAGTGCACCAATCACAGAATGTCATTCAGAGAATGTCATTCACAGTTCACCATTCACAGAGCATCATTCATAGAATGTCATTCAAAGTGCACCATTCACATAGAGTCATTCACATTGCACCATTCACAGCGTGTCATTCACAGTGCACTATTCACTGAGTGTCATTCACAGTGCACCATACACAGACCGTCTTTCACAGGTTGTCATTCACAGTACGTCAATCACAATGTGTCATTCACAGATTGTGAGTCACAGTGCAAGGATCACAGAGTATCATTAACAGCGTGTCATTCACAGTGTGTCATTCAAAGAGTTTCATTTACACGGCTTCATTCACAGAATGTGATTGACAGGGCCTCATTCATGGAGTATCTTTCGAATTGTTTCATTTACAGTGCACCAATCACAGAGCGTCATTCACAGATTTTCATTCACAGTTCACCATTCACAGAGCGTCATTCACAGAATGTCATTCACAGTGCACCATTCACAGAGCATCATGCACAGAGAGTCATTCACAGTGCACCACAGTGTCATTCACAGTGCACCATTCACAAAGCATTATTCACAGAGAGTCATTCACAGTGCACCATTCACAAAGCGTCATTCACAGTCTCATTCACAGTGCAACATTCACAGAGTGTAATTCAAAATGCACCATTAATAGAATGTCATTCACAGTGCACCATACAGAGAATTTCATTAACAATGCATCAGTCACAGAGTGTATATGACAGGGCCTCACTCACGGAGCATCTTTCGAATTGCTTCATTCACAATGCACCAATCACAGATTGTCATTCAGAGAATGTCATTCACAGTTCACCATTCACAGAGTGTCATTCAGAGAATGTCATTCACAGTTCACCATTCACAAAGCGTCATTCACAGAATGTCATTCACAGTGCACCATTCACAGAGAGTCATTCACAGTGCACCATTCACAGCGTGTCATTCACAGTGCACTATTCACAGTGTCATTCACAGTGCACCATTCAAAGAGCATTATTCACAGAGAGTCATTCACCATGCACCATTCAAAGAGTGTCATTCAAAGTGCACCATTAATAGACTGTCATTCACAGTGCAGCATTTACAGAGTGTCATTTACAGTGCAACATTCACAGTGTGTCATTCACAGTGCACCATTCAGAGAATTTCATTTACAATGCATTATTCACAGAGTGTATATGACAGGGCCTCATTCACGGAGCATCTTTCGAATTGCTTCATTCACAGTGCACCATTCAGAGTGCACCAATCACAGAGTGTCATTCAGAGAATGTCATTGACAGTTCACCATTCACAGAGCGTCATTCACAGAATGTCATTCACAGTGCACCATTCACATAGAGTCATTTACAGTGCACCATTCACAGCGTGTCATTCACAGTGCACTATTCACTGAGTGTCATTCACTGTGCACCATACACAGAGCGTCTTTCACAGGTTGTCATTCATAGTACGTCAATCACAATGTGTCATTCACAGATTGTGATTCATAGTGCAATGTTCACAGAGTATCTTTCACAGTTCAGCATTCACAGTGCAGCATTCACAGTACCCCATTCGCATTGCGTCAGGCACAGAATGTCATTCACAGTGCAACACTCACAGCGTGTCATTCACAGTGGGTTATTCACAGTGCACCATTCACAGTGTGTCAGTCACACAGTGTCATTCACAGTGCAACATACACTGAGTGTCATACACAGTGCACCAGTCATAGGAATCATTTACAGTGCATCAGACACGGAGCCTATTTGACAGAGGCTCATTCACGAGCATCAATCACAGAGCATCATTCATGGATATTCATTCACAGAGCATCATTCACAGTGCTTCTTTCACAGTGCGACATTCACAGAGAATCATTCACGACTATCTTTCACAGAGCATCATTCACAAGCATCATTTACAGAGCATCATTCACACAGCGTCATTTACCGAGCATCATTCTCAGAGTGTCATTAAAGTGCATCATTCACAGTGTCTGTCACAGTGCACCATACACAGAGTGTCATTCACAGTGCACCATTCAAAGAGTTTCATTTACAAGGCTTCATTCACAGAATGTGATTGACAGGGCCTCATTCACGGAGTATTTTTCGAATTGCTTCATTTACAGCGCAACAATCACAGAGCGTCATTCACAGATTTTCATTCACAGTTCACCTTTCACAGAGCGTCATTCACAGAATGTCATTCACAGTGCACCATTCACATAGAGTCATTCACAGTGCACCATTCACAGTGTGTCAGTCACACAGTGTCATTCACAGTGCAACATTCACTGAGTGTCATACACAGTGCACCAGTCATAGGAATCATTTACAGTGCGTCAGACACAGAGCTTATTTGACAGAGCCTCATTAATGAGCATCAATCACAGAGCATCATTCATGGATATTCATTCATAGAGCATCATTCACAGTGCTTCTTTCACAGTGCGACATTCACAGAGAAACATTCACGACTATCATTCACACAGCATCATTCACAAGCATCATTTACAGAGCATCATTCACACAGCGTCAATTACTGAGTGTTATTCACAGTGTCATTAAAGTGCATCATTCACAGTGTCTGTCACAGTGCACCATTCACAGCGTGTCATTCACAGTGCACCATTCACAGGGCATTATTCACAGAGAGTCATTCACAGTGCACCATTCACAGAGTGTCATTCACAGTGCACCATTCACAGAGCATCATTCACAGTGTCATTCACAGTGCAACATTCACAGAGTGTCATTCAAAATGCACCATTAATAGACTGTCATTCACAGTGCAGCATTTACAGAGTGTCATTTACAGCGCAGCATTCACAGTGTGTCATTCACAGTGCACCATTCAGAGAATTTCATTTACAATGCATCATTCACAGAGTGTATATGACAGGGCCTCATTCACGGAGCATCTTTCGAATTGCATCATTCACAGTGCGTCATTCACAGTGCACCAATCACAGAGTGTCATTCAGAGAATGTCATTGACAGTTCACCATTCACAGAGCATCATTCACAGAATGCCATTCACAGTGCACCAATCACAGAATGTCATTCAGAGAATGTCATTCACAGTTCACCATTCACAGAGCATCATTCATAGAATGTCATTCAAAGTGCACCATTCACATAGAGTCATTCACATTGCACCATTCACAGCGTGTCATTCACAGTGCACTATTCACTGAGTGTCATTCACAGTGCACCATACACAGACCGTCTTTCACAGGTTGTCATTCACAGTACATCAATCACAATGTGTCATTCACAGATTGTGAGTCATAGTGCCAGGATCACAGAGTATCATTAACAGCGTGTCATTCACAGTGTGTCATTCAAAGAGTTTCATTTACACGGCTTCATTCACAGAATGTGATTGACAGGGCCTCATTCACGGAGTATCTTTCGAATTGTTTCATTTACATTGCACCAATCACAGAGCGTCATTCACAGATTTTCATTCACAGTTCACCATTCACAGAGCGTCATTCACAGAATGTCATTCACAGTGCACCATTCACAGAGCATCATGCACAGAGAGTCATTCACAGTGCACCACAGTGTCACTCACAGTGCACCATTCACAAAGCATTATTCACAGAGAGTCATTCACAGTGCACCATTCACAAAGCGTCATTCACAGTGTCATTCACAGTGCAACATTCACAGAGTGTAATTCAAAATGCACCATTAATAGAATGTCATTCACAGTGCACCATACAGAGAATTTCATTAACAATGCATCAGTCACAGAGTGTATATGACAGGGCCTCACTCACGGAGCATCTTTCGAATTGCTTCATTCACAATGCACCAATCACAGATTGTCATTCAGAGAATGTCATTCACAGTTCACCATTCACAGAGTGTCATTCAGAGAATGTCATTCACAGTTCACCATTCACAAAGCGTCATTCACAGAATGTCATTCACAGTGCACCATTCACAGAGAGTCATTCACAGTGCACCATTCACAGCGTGTCATTCACAGTGCACTATTCACAGTGTCATTCACAGTGCACCATTCAAAGAGCATTATTCACAGAGAGTCATTCACCATGCACCATTCAAAGAGTGTCATTCAAAGTGCCCCATTAATAGACTGTCATTCACAGTGCAGCATTTACAGAGTGTCATTTACAGTGCAACATTCACAGTGTGTCATTCACAGTGCACCATTCAGAGAATTTCATTTACAATGCATTATTCACAGAGTGTATATGACAGGGCCTCATTCACGGAGCATCTTTCGAATTGCTTCATTCACAGTGCACCATTCAGAGTGCACCAATCACAGAGTGTCATTCAGAGAATGTCATTGACAGTTCACCATTCACAGAGCGTCATTCACAGAATGTCATTCACAGTGCACCATTCACATAGAGTCATTTACAGTGCACCATTCACAGCGTGTCATTCACAGTGCACTATTCACTGAGTGTCATTCACTGTGCACCATACACAGAGCGTCTTTCACAGGTTGTCATTCATAGTACGTCAATCACAATGTGTCATTCACAGATTGTGATTCATAGTGCAATGTTCACAGAGTATCTTTCACAGTTCAGCATTCACAGTGCAGCATTCACAGTTCACCATTCGCATTGCGTCAGGCACAGAATGTCATTCACAGTGCAACACTCACAGCGTGTCATTCACAGTGGGTTATTCACAGTGCACCATTCACAGTGTGTCAGTCACACAGTGTCATTCACAGTGCAACATACACTGAGTGTCATACACAGTGCACCAGTCATAGGAATCATTTACAGTGCATCAGACACGGGGCCTATTTGACAGAGGCTCATTCACGAGCATCAATCACAGAGCATCATTCATGGATATTCATTCACAGAGCATCATTCACAGTGCTTCTTTCACAGTGCGACATTCACAGAGAATCATTCACGACTATCTTTCACAGAGCATCATTCACAAGCATCATTTACAGAGCATCATTCACACAGCGTCATTTACCGAGCATCATTCTCAGAGTGTCATTAAAGTGCATCATTCACAGTGTCTGTCACAGTGCACCATACACAGAGTGTCATTCACAGTGCACCATTCAAAGAGTTTCATTTACAAGGCTTCATTCACAGAATGTGATTGACAGGGCCTCATTCACGGAGTATTTTTCGAATTGCTTCATTTACAGCGCAACAATCACAGAGCGTCATTCACAGATTTTCATTCACAGTTCACCTTTCACAGAGCGTCATTCACAGAATGTCATTCACAGTGCACCATTCACATAGAGTCATTCACAGTGCACCATTCACAGTGTGTCAGTCACACAGTGTCATTCACAGTGCAACATTCACTGAGTGTCATACACAGTGCACCAGTCATAGGAATTATTTACAGTGCGTCAGACACAGAGCTTATTTGACAGAGCCTCATTAATGAGCATCAATCACAGAGCATCATTCATGGATATTCATTCATAGAGCATCATTCACAGTGCTTCTTTCACAGTGCGACATTCACAGAGAAACATTCACGACTATCATTCACACAGCATCATTCACAAGCATCATTTACAGAGCATCATTCACACAGCGTCAATTACTGAGTGTTATTCACAGTGTCATTAAAGTGCATCATTCACAGTGTCTGTCACAGTGCACCATTCACAGATAGTCATTCACAGTGCACCATTCACAGCGTGTCATTCACAGTGCACTATTCACAGGGCATTATTCACAGAGAGTCATTCACAGTGCACCATTCACAGAGTGTCATTCACAGTGCACCATTCACAGAGCATCATTCACAGTGTCATTCACAGTGCAACATTCACAGAGTGTCATTCAAAATGCACCATTAATAGACTGTCATTCACAGTGCAGCATTTACAGAGTGTCATTTACAGCGCAGCATTCACAGTGTGTCATTCACAGTGCACCATTCAGAGAATTTCATTTACAATGCATCATTCACAGAGTGTATATGACAGGGCCTCATTCACGGAGCATCTTTCGAATTGCATCATTCACAGTGCGTCATTCACAGTGCACCAATCACAGAGTGTCATTCAGAGAATGTCATTGACAGTTCACCATTCACAGAGCATCATTCACAGAATGTCATTCACAGTGCACCAATCACAGAATGTCATTCAGAGAATGTCATTCACAGTTCACCATTCACAGAGCATCATTCATAGAATGTCATTCAAAGTGCACCATTCACATAGAGTCATTCACATTGCACCATTCACAGCGTGTCATTCACAGTGCACTATTCACTGAGTGTCATTCACAGTGCACCATACACAGACCGTCTTTCACAGGTTGTCATTCACAGTACATCAATCACAATGTGTCATTCACAGATTGTGAGTCATAGTGCCAGGATCACAGAGTATCATTAACAGCGTGTCATTCACAGTGTGTCATTCAAAGAGTTTCATTTACACGGCTTCATTCACAGAATGTGATTGACAGGGCCTCATTCACGGAGTATCTTTCGAATTGTTTCATTTACATTGCACCAATCACAGAGCGTCATTCACAGATTTTCATTCACAGTTCACCATTCACAGAGCGTCATTCACAGAATGTCATTCACAGTGCACCATTCACAGAGCATCATGCACAGAGAGTCATTCATAGTGCACCATTCACAGGGTCAATCACAGTGCACCATTCACAAAGCATTATTCACAGAGAGTCATTCACAGTGCACCATTCACAAAGCGTCATTCACAGTCTCATTCACAGTGCAACATTCACAGAGTGTAATTCAAAATGCACCATTAGTAGACTGTCATTCACAGTGCATCATTTACAGAGTGTCATTTACAGTGCAGCGTTCACAGTGTGTCATTCACAGTGCACCATACAGAGAATTTCATTAACAATGCATCAATCACAGAGTGTATATGACAGGGCCTCACTCACGGAGCATCTTTCGAATTGCTTCATTCACAGTGCACCAATCACAGATTGTCATTCAGAGATTGTCATTCACAGTTCACCATTCACAGAGTGTCATTCAGAGAATGTCATTCACAGTTCACCATTCACAGAGAGTCATTCACAGTGCACCATTCACAGCACGTCATTCACAGTGCACTATTCACAGAGAGTCATTCACCATGCACCATTCAAAGAGTGTCATTCAAAGTGCACCATTCACAGAGCGTCATTCACAGTGTAATTCACAGTGCACCATTCACAAAGTGTCATTCAAAATGCACCATTAATAGACTGTCATTCACAGTGCAGCATTTACAGAGTGTCATTTACAGTGCAACATTCACAGTGTGTCATTCACAGTGCACCATTCAGAGAATTTCATTTACAATGCATCATTCACAGAGTGTATATGACAGGGCCTCATTCACGGAGCATCTTTCGAATTGCTTCATTCACAGCGCACCATTCACAGTGCACCAATCACAGAGTGTCATTCAGAGAATGTCATTCACAGTTCACCATTCACAGAGCGTCATTCACAGAATGTCATTCACAGTGCACCATTCACATAGAGTCATTTACAGTGCACTAGTCACAGCGTGTCATTCACAGTGCACTATTCACTGAGTGTCATTCACTGTGTACCATACACAGAGCGTCTTTCACAGGTTGTCATTCATAGTACGTCAATCACAATGTGTCATTCACAGATTGTGATTCATAGTGCAATGTTCACAGAGTATCTTTCACAGTACCCCATTCACATTGCGTCAGGCACAGAATGTCATTCACAGTGCAACACTCACAGCGTGTCATTCACAATGGGTTATTCACAGTGCACCATTCACAGTGTGTCAGTCACACAGTGTCATTCACAGTGCAACATACACTGAGTGTCATACACAGTGCACCAGTCATAGGAATCATTTACAGTGCGTCAGACACAGAGCTTATTTGACAGAGGCTCATTCATGAGTATCAATCACAGAGCATCATTCATGGATATTCATTCACAGAGCATCATTCACAGTGCTTCTTTCACAGTGCGACATTCACAGAGAATCATTCACGACTGTCATTCACAGAGCATCATTCACAAGCATCATTTACAGAGCATCATTCACACAGCGTCATTTACCGAGCATCATTCACAGAGTGTCATTAAAGTGCATTATTCACAGTGTCTGTCACAGTGCACCATACGCAGAGTATCATTCACAGTGCACCATTCAAAGAGTGTCATTCACAGTGCACCATTCACAGAGCATTATTCACAGAGCGTCACTCACAGTGTACCATTCACAGAGCATTATTCACAGAGAGTCATTCACAGAGTGTCATTTACAGTGCACCATTCACAGAGCGTCATTCACAGTGTGTCATTCACAGTGCACCAGTCACAGAGTGTCATTCAAAATGCACCATTAATAGACAGTCATTAACAGTGCATCATTTACAGAAGGTCATTTACAGTGCGGCATTAACAGTGTGTCATTCACAATGCACCATTCAGAGAATTTCATTTACAATGCATCATTCACAGAGTGTGTATGACAGGGCCTCATTCACGGAGCATCTTTCGAATTGCTTCATTCACAGTGCGTCATTCACAGTTCACCATTCACAGAGCGTCATTCACAGAATGTCATTCACAGAGCACCATTCACAGAGAGTCATTCACAGTGCACATTCACAGCGTGTCATTCACAGTGCACTATTCACTGTGTGTCATTCACAGTGCACCATACACAGAGCGTCTTTCACAGGTTGTCATTCATAGTACGTCAATCACAATGTGTCATTCACAGATTGTGATTCATAGTGCAATGTTCACAGAGTATCATTCACAGTGCAGCATTCACAGTCTGTCATTCACAGTGCAACATTCACAGAGTGTCATTCACAGTGCACCAGACACAGGAATCATTTACAGTGCATCAGACACAGAGCCTATTTGACGAAGCTTCATTCATGAGCATCAATCACAGTGCATCATTCACGGATCTTCATTCACAGAGCATCATTCACAGGGCATCTTTCACAGTGCGACATTCACAGAGAATCATTCACGACTATCTTTCACAGAGCATCATTCACAAGCATCATTTACAGAGCATCATTCACACAGCGTCATTTACCGAGCATCATTCTCAGAGTGTCATTAAAGTGCATCATTCACAGTGTCTGTCACAGTGCACCATACACAGAGTGTCATTCACAGTGCGCCATTCAAAGAGTTTCATTTACAAGGCTTCATTCACAGAATGTGATTGTCAGGGCCTCATTCACGGAGCATCTTTCGGAATTGCTTCATTTACAGTGCACCAATCACAGAGCGACATTCACAGATTTACATTCACAGTTCACCTTTCACAGAGCGTCATTCACAGAATGTCATTCACAGTGCACCATTCACATAGAGTCATTCACAGTGCACCATTCACAGTGTGTCAGTCACACAGTGTCATTCACAGTGCAACATTCACTGAGTGTCATACACAGTGCACCAGTCATAGGAATTATTTACAGTGCGTCAGACACAGAGCTTATTTGACAGAGCCTCATTAATGAGCATCAATCACAGAGCATCATTCATGGATATTCATTCATAGAGCATCATTCACAGTGCTTCTTTCACAGTGCGACATTCACAGAGAAACATTCACGACTATCATTCACACAGCATCATTCACAAGCATCATTTACAGAGCATCATTCACACAGCGTCAATTACTGAGTGTTATTCACAGTGTCATTAAAGTGCATCATTCACAGTGTCTGTCACAGTGCACCATTCACAGATAGTCATTCACAGTGCACCATTCACAGCGTGTCATTCACAGTGCACCATTCACAGGGCATTATTCACAGAGAGTCATTCACAGTGCACCATTCACAGAGTGTCATTCACAGTGCACCATTCACAGAGCATCATTCACAGTGTCATTCACAGTGCAACATTCACAGAGTGTCATTCAAAATGCACCATTAATAGACTGTCATTCACAGTGCAGCATTTACAGAGTGTCATTTACAGCGCAGCATTCACAGTGTGTCATTCACAGTGCACCATTCAGAGAATTTCATTTACAATGCATCATTCACAGAGTGTATATGACAGGGCCTCATTCACGGAGCATCTTTCGAATTGCATCATTCACAGTGCGTCATTCACAGTGCACCAATCACAGAGTGTCATTCAGAGAATGTCATTGACAGTTCACCATTCACAGAGCATCATTCACAGAATGTCATTCACAGTGCACCAATCACAGAATGTCATTCAGAGAATGTCATTCACAGTTCACCATTCACAGAGCATCATTCATAGAATGTCATTCAAAGTGCACCATTCACATAGAGTCATTCACATTGCACCATTCACAGCGTGTCATTCACAGTGCACTATTCACTGAGTGTCATTCACAGTGCACCATACACAGACCGTCTTTCACAGGTTGTCATTCACAGTACATCAATCACAATGTGTCATTCACAGATTGTGAGTCATAGTGCCAGGATCACAGAGTATCATTAACAGCGTGTCATTCACAGTGTGTCATTCAAAGAGTTTCATTTACACGGCTTCATTCACAGAATGTGATTGACAGGGCCTCATTCACGGAGTATCTTTCGAATTGTTTCATTTACATTGCACCAATCACAGAGCGTCATTCACAGATTTTCATTCACAGTTCACCATTCACAGAGCGTCATTCACAGAATGTCATTCACAGTGCACCATTCACAGAGCATCATGCACAGAGAGTCATTCATAGTGCACCATTCACAGGGTCAATCACAGTGCACCATTCACAAAGCATTATTCACAGAGAGTCATTCACAGTGCACCATTCACAAAGCGTCATTCACAGTCTCATTCACAGTGCAACATTCACAGAGTGTAATTCAAAATGCACCATTAGTAGACTGTCATTCACAGTGCATCATTTACAGAGTGTCATTTACAGTGCAGCGTTCACAGTGTGTCATTCACAGTGCACCATACAGAGAATTTCATTAACAATGCATCAATCACAGAGTGTATATGACAGGGCCTCACTCACGGAGCATCTTTCGAATTGCTTCATTCACAGTGCACCAATCACAGATTGTCATTCAGAGAATGTCATTCACAGTTCACCATTCACAGAGTGTCATTCAGAGAATGTCATTCACAGTTCACCATTCACAGAGAGTCATTCACAGTGCACCATTCACAGCACGTCATTCACAGTGCACTATTCACAGAGAGTCATTCACCATGCACCATTCAAAGAGTGTCATTCAAAGTGCACCATTCACAGAGCGTCATTCACAGTGTAATTCACAGTGCACCATTCACAAAGTGTCATTCAAAATGCACCATTAATAGACTGTCATTCACAGTGCAGCATTTACAGAGTGTCATTTACAGTGCAACATTCACAGTGTGTCATTCACAGTGCACCATTCAGAGAATTTCATTTACAATGCATCATTCACAGAGTGTATATGACAGGGCCTCATTCACGGAGCATCTTTCGAATTGCTTCATTCACAGCGCACCATTCACAGTGCACCAATCACAGAGTGTCATTCAGAGAATGTCATTCACAGTTCACCATTCACAGAGCGTCATTCACAGAATGTCATTCACAGTGCACCATTCACATAGAGTCATTTACAGTGCACTAGTCACAGCGTGTCATTCACAGTGCACTATTCACTGAGTGTCATTCACTGTGTACCATACACAGAGCGTCTTTCACAGGTTGTCATTCATAGTACGTCAATCACAATGTGTCATTCACAGATTGTGATTCATAGTGCAATGTTCACAGAGTATCTTTCACAGTACCCCATTCACATTGCGTCAGGCACAGAATGTCATTCACAGTGCAACACTCACAGCGTGTCATTCACAATGGGTTATTCACAGTGCACCATTCACAGTGTGTCAGTCACACAGTGTCATTCACAGTGCAACATACACTGAGTGTCATACACAGTGCACCAGTCATAGGAATCATTTACAGTGCGTCAGACACAGAGCTTATTTGACAGAGGCTCATTCATGAGTATCAATCACAGAGCATCATTCATGGATATTCATTCACAGAGCATCATTCACAGTGCTTCTTTCACAGTGCGACATTCACAGAGAATCATTCACGACTGTCATTCACAGAGCATCATTCACAAGCATCATTTACAGAGCATCATTCACACAGCGTCATTTACCGAGCATCATTCACAGAGTGTCATTAAAGTGCATTATTCACAGTGTCTGTCACAGTGCACCATACGCAGAGTATCATTCACAGTGCACCATTCAAAGAGTGTCATTCACAGTGCACCATTCACAGAGCATTATTCACAGAGCGTCACTCACAGTGTACCATTCACAGAGCATTATTCACAGAGAGTCATTCACAGAGTGTCATTTACAGTGCACCATTCACAGAGCGTCATTCACAGTGTGTCATTCACAGTGCACCAGTCACAGAGTGTCATTCAAAATGCACCATTAATAGACAGTCATTAACAGTGCATCATTTACAGAAGGTCATTTACAGTGCGGCATTAACAGTGTGTCATTCACAATGCACCATTCAGAGAATTTCATTTACAATGCATCATTCACAGAGTGTGTATGACAGGGCCTCATTCACGGAGCATCTTTCGAATTGCTTCATTCACAGTGCGTCATTCACAGTTCACCATTCACAGAGCGTCATTCACAGAATGTCATTCACAGAGCACCATTCACAGAGAGTCATTCACAGTGCACATTCACAGCGTGTCATTCACAGTGCACTATTCACTGTGTGTCATTCACAGTGCACCATACACAGAGCGTCTTTCACAGGTTGTCATTCATAGTACGTCAATCACAATGTGTCATTCACAGATTGTGATTCATAGTGCAATGTTCACAGAGTATCATTCACAGTGCAGCATTCACAGTCTGTCATTCACAGTGCAACATTCACAGAGTGTCATTCACAGTGCACCAGACACAGGAATCATTTACAGTGCATCAGACACAGAGCCTATTTGACGAAGCTTCATTCATGAGCATCAATCACAGTGCATCATTCACGGATCTTCATTCACAGAGCATCATTCACAGGGCATCTTTCACAGTGCGACATTCACAGAGAATCATTCACGACTATCTTTCACAGAGCATCATTCACAAGCATCATTTACAGAGCATCATTCACACAGCGTCATTTACCGAGCATCATTCTCAGAGTGTCATTAAAGTGCATCATTCACAGTGTCTGTCACAGTGCACCATACACAGAGTGTCATTCACAGTGCGCCATTCAAAGAGTTTCATTTACAAGGCTTCATTCACAGAATGTGATTGTCAGGGCCTCATTCACGGAGCATCTTTCGGAATTGCTTCATTTACAGTGCACCAATCACAGAGCGACATTCACAGATTTACATTCACAGTTCACCTTTCACAGAGCGTCATTCACAGAATGTCATTCACAGTGCACCATTCACATAGAGTCATTCACAGTGCACCATTCACAGTGTGTCAGTCACACAGTGTCATTCACAGTGCAACATTCACTGAGTGTCATACACAGTGCACCAGTCATAGGAATTATTTACAGTGCGTCAGACACAGAGCTTATTTGACAGAGCCTCATTAATGAGCATCAATCACAGAGCATCATTCATGGATATTCATTCATAGAGCATCATTCACAGTGCTTCTTTCACAGTGCGACATTCACAGAGAAACATTCACGACTATCATTCACACAGCATCATTCACAAGCATCATTTACAGAGCATCATTCACACAGCGTCAATTACTGAGTGTTATTCACAGTGTCATTAAAGTGCATCATTCACAGTGTCTGTCACAGTGCACCATTCACAGATAGTCATTCACAGTGCACCATTCACAGCGTGTCATTCACAGTGCACTATTCACAGGGCATTATTCACAGAGAGTCATTCACAGTGCACCATTCACAGAGTGTCATTCACAGTGCACCATTCACAGAGCATCATTCACAGTGTCATTCACAGTGCAACATTCACAGAGTGTCATTCAAAATGCACCATTAATAGACTGTCATTCACAGTGCAGCATTTACAGAGTGTCATTTACAGCGCAGCATTCACAGTGTGTCATTCACAGTGCACCATTCAGAGAATTTCATTTACAATGCATCATTCACAGAGTGTATATGACAGGGCCTCATTCACGGAGCATCTTTCGAATTGCATCATTCACAGTGCGTCATTCACAGTGCACCAATCACAGAGTGTCATTCAGAGAATGTCATTGACAGTTCACCATTCACAGAGCATCATTCACAGAATGTCATTCACAGTGCACCAATCACAGAATGTCATTCAGAGAATGTCATTCACAGTTCACCATTCACAGAGCATCATTCATAGAATGTCATTCAAAGTGCACCATTCACATAGAGTCATTCACATTGCACCATTCACAGCGTGTCATTCACAGTGCACTATTCACTGAGTGTCATTCACAGTGCACCATACACAGACCGTCTTTCACAGGTTGTCATTCACAGTACATCAATCACAATGTGTCATTCACAGATTGTGAGTCATAGTGCCAGGATCACAGAGTATCATTAACAGCGTGTCATTCACAGTGTGTCATTCAAAGAGTTTCATTTACACGGCTTCATTCACAGAATGTGATTGACAGGGCCTCATTCACGGAGTATCTTTCGAATTGTTTCATTTACATTGCACCAATCACAGAGCGTCATTCACAGATTTTCATTCACAGTTCACCATTCACAGAGCGTCATTCACAGAATGTCATTCACAGTGCACCATTCACAGAGCATCATGCACAGAGAGTCATTCATAGTGCACCATTCACAGGGTCAATCACAGTGCACCATTCACAAAGCATTATTCACAGAGAGTCATTCACAGTGCACCATTCACAAAGCGTCATTCACAGTCTCATTCACAGTGCAACATTCACAGAGTGTAATTCAAAATGCACCATTAGTAGACTGTCATTCACAGTGCATCATTTACAGAGTGTCATTTACAGTGCAGCGTTCACAGTGTGTCATTCACAGTGCACCATACAGAGAATTTCATTAACAATGCATCAATCACAGAGTGTATATGACAGGGCCTCACTCACGGAGCATCTTTCGAATTGCTTCATTCACAGTGCACCAATCACAGATTGTCATTCAGAGAATGTCATTCACAGTTCACCATTCACAGAGTGTCATTCAGAGAATGTCATTCACAGTTCACCATTCACAGAGAGTCATTCACAGTGCACCATTCACAGCACGTCATTCACAGTGCACTATTCACAGAGAGTCATTCACCATGCACCATTCAAAGAGTGTCATTCAAAGTGCACCATTCACAGAGCGTCATTCACAGTGTAATTCACAGTGCACCATTCACAAAGTGTCATTCAAAATGCACCATTAATAGACTGTCATTCACAGTGCAGCATTTACAGAGTGTCATTTACAGTGCAACATTCACAGTGTGTCATTCACAGTGCACCATTCAGAGAATTTCATTTACAATGCATCATTCACAGAGTGTATATGACAGGGCCTCATTCACGGAGCATCTTTCGAATTGCTTCATTCACAGCGCACCATTCACAGTGCACCAATCACAGAGTGTCATTCAGAGAATGTCATTCACAGTTCACCATTCACAGAGCGTCATTCACAGAATGTCATTCACAGTGCACCATTCACATAGAGTCATTTACAGTGCACTAGTCACAGCGTGTCATTCACAGTGCACTATTCACTGAGTGTCATTCACTGTGTACCATACACAGAGCGTCTTTCACAGGTTGTCATTCATAGTACGTCAATCACAATGTGTCATTCACAGATTGTGATTCATAGTGCAATGTTCACAGAGTATCTTTCACAGTACCCCATTCACATTGCGTCAGGCACAGAATGTCATTCACAGTGCAACACTCACAGCGTGTCATTCACAATGGGTTATTCACAGTGCACCATTCACAGTGTGTCAGTCACACAGTGTCATTCACAGTGCAACATACACAGAGTGTCATACACAGTGCACCAGTCATAGGAATCATTTACAGTGCGTCAGACACAGAGCTTATTTGACAGAGGCTCATTCATGAGTATCAATCACAGAGCATCATTCATGGATATTCATTCACAGAGCATCATTCACAGTGCTTCTTTCACAGTGCGACATTCACAGAGAATCATTCACGACTGTCATTCACAGAGCATCATTCACAAGCATCATTTACAGAGCATCATTCACACAGCGTCATTTACCGAGCATCATTCACAGAGTGTCATTAAAGTGCATTATTCACAGTGTCTGTCACAGTGCACCATACGCAGAGTATCATTCACAGTGCACCATTCAAAGAGTGTCATTCACAGTGCACCATTCACAGAGCATTATTCACAGAGCGTCACTCACAGTGTACCATTCACAGAGCATTATTCACAGAGAGTCATTCACAGAGTGTCATTTACAGTGCACCATTCACAGAGCGTCATTCACAGTGTGTCATTCACAGTGCACCAGTCACAGAGTGTCATTCAAAATGCACCATTAATAGACAGTCATTAACAGTGCATCATTTACAGAAGGTCATTTACAGTGCGGCATTAACAGTGTGTCATTCACAATGCACCATTCAGAGAATTTCATTTACAATGCATCATTCACAGAGTGTGTATGACAGGGCCTCATTCACGGAGCATCTTTCGAATTGCTTCATTCACAGTGCGTCATTCACAGTTCACCATTCACAGAGCGTCATTCACAGAATGTCATTCACAGAGCACCATTCACAGAGAGTCATTCACAGTGCACATTCACAGCGTGTCATTCACAGTGCACTATTCACTGTGTGTCATTCACAGTGCACCATACACAGAGCGTCTTTCACAGGTTGTCATTCATAGTACGTCAATCACAATGTGTCATTCACAGATTGTGATTCATAGTGCAATGTTCACAGAGTATCATTCACAGTGCAGCATTCACAGTCTGTCATTCACAGTGCAACATTCACAGAGTGTCATTCACAGTGCACCAGACACAGGAATCATTTACAGTGCATCAGACACAGAGCCTATTTGACGAAGCTTCATTCATGAGCATCAATCACAGTGCATCATTCACGGATCTTCATTCACAGAGCATCATTCACAGGGCATCTTTCACAGTGCGACATTCACAGAGAATCATTCACGACTATCTTTCACAGAGCATCATTCACAAGCATCATTTACAGAGCATCATTCACACAGCGTCATTTACCGAGCATCATTCTCAGAGTGTCATTAAAGTGCATCATTCACAGTGTCTGTCACAGTGCACCATACACAGAGTGTCATTCACAGTGCGCCATTCAAAGAGTTTCATTTACAAGGCTTCATTCACAGAATGTGATTGTCAGGGCCTCATTCACGGAGCATCTTTCGGAATTGCTTCATTTACAGTGCACCAATCACAGAGCGACATTCACAGATTTACATTCACAGTTCACCTTTCACAGAGCGTCATTCACAGAATGTCATTCACAGTGCACCATTCACATAGAGTCATTCACAGTGCACCATTCACAGTGTGTCAGTCACACAGTGTCATTCACAGTGCAACATTCACTGAGTGTCATACACAGTGCACCAGTCATAGGAATTATTTACAGTGCGTCAGACACAGAGCTTATTTGACAGAGCCTCATTAATGAGCATCAATCACAGAGCATCATTCATGGATATTCATTCATAGAGCATCATTCACAGTGCTTCTTTCACAGTGCGACATTCACAGAGAAACATTCACGACTATCATTCACACAGCATCATTCACAAGCATCATTTACAGAGCATCATTCACACAGCGTCAATTACTGAGTGTTATTCACAGTGTCATTAAAGTGCATCATTCACAGTGTCTGTCACAGTGCACCATTCACAGATAGTCATTCACAGTGCACCATTCACAGCGTGTCATTCACAGTGCACCATTCACAGGGCATTATTCACAGAGAGTCATTCACAGTGCACCATTCACAGAGTGTCATTCACAGTGCACCATTCACAGAGCATCATTCACAGTGTCATTCACAGTGCAACATTCACAGAGTGTCATTCAAAATGCACCATTAATAGACTGTCATTCACAGTGCAGCATTTACAGAGTGTCATTTACAGCGCAGCATTCACAGTGTGTCATTCACAGTGCACCATTCAGAGAATTTCATTTACAATGCATCATTCACAGAGTGTATATGACAGGGCCTCATTCACGGAGCATCTTTCGAATTGCATCATTCACAGTGCGTCATTCACAGTGCACCAATCACAGAGTGTCATTCAGAGAATGTCATTGACAGTTCACCATTCACAGAGCATCATTCACAGAATGTCATTCACAGTGCACCAATCACAGAATGTCATTCAGAGAATGTCATTCACAGTTCACCATTCACAGAGCATCATTCATAGAATGTCATTCAAAGTGCACCATTCACATAGAGTCATTCACATTGCACCATTCACAGCGTGTCATTCACAGTGCACTATTCACTGAGTGTCATTCACAGTGCACCATACACAGACCGTCTTTCACAGGTTGTCATTCACAGTACATCAATCACAATGTGTCATTCACAGATTGTGAGTCATAGTGCCAGGATCACAGAGTATCATTAACAGCGTGTCATTCACAGTGTGTCATTCAAAGAGTTTCATTTACACGGCTTCATTCACAGAATGTGATTGACAGGGCCTCATTCACGGAGTATCTTTCGAATTGTTTCATTTACATTGCACCAATCACAGAGCGTCATTCACAGATTTTCATTCACAGTTCACCATTCACAGAGCGTCATTCACAGAATGTCATTCACAGTGCACCATTCACAGAGCATCATGCACAGAGAGTCATTCATAGTGCACCATTCACAGGGTCAATCACAGTGCACCATTCACAAAGCATTATTCACAGAGAGTCATTCACAGTGCACCATTCACAAAGCGTCATTCACAGTCTCATTCACAGTGCAACATTCACAGAGTGTAATTCAAAATGCACCATTAGTAGACTGTCATTCACAGTGCATCATTTACAGAGTGTCATTTACAGTGCAGCGTTCACAGTGTGTCATTCACAGTGCACCATACAGAGAATTTCATTAACAATGCATCAATCACAGAGTGTATATGACAGGGCCTCACTCACGGAGCATCTTTCGAATTGCTTCATTCACAGTGCACCAATCACAGATTGTCATTCAGAGAATGTCATTCACAGTTCACCATTCACAGAGTGTCATTCAGAGAATGTCATTCACAGTTCACCATTCACAGAGAGTCATTCACAGTGCACCATTCACAGCACGTCATTCACAGTGCACTATTCACAGAGAGTCATTCACCATGCACCATTCAAAGAGTGTCATTCAAAGTGCACCATTCACAGAGCGTCATTCACAGTGTAATTCACAGTGCACCATTCACAAAGTGTCATTCAAAATGCACCATTAATAGACTGTCATTCACAGTGCAGCATTTACAGAGTGTCATTTACAGTGCAACATTCACAGTGTGTCATTCACAGTGCACCATTCAGAGAATTTCATTTACAATGCATCATTCACAGAGTGTATATGACAGGGCCTCATTCACGGAGCATCTTTCGAATTGCTTCATTCACAGCGCACCATTCACAGTGCACCAATCACAGAGTGTCATTCAGAGAATGTCATTCACAGTTCACCATTCACAGAGCGTCATTCACAGAATGTCATTCACAGTGCACCATTCACATAGAGTCATTTACAGTGCACTAGTCACAGCGTGTCATTCACAGTGCACTATTCACTGAGTGTCATTCACTGTGTACCATACACAGAGCGTCTTTCACAGGTTGTCATTCATAGTACGTCAATCACAATGTGTCATTCACAGATTGTGATTCATAGTGCAATGTTCACAGAGTATCTTTCACAGTACCCCATTCACATTGCGTCAGGCACAGAATGTCATTCACAGTGCAACACTCACAGCGTGTCATTCACAATGGGTTATTCACAGTGCACCATTCACAGTGTGTCAGTCACACAGTGTCATTCACAGTGCAACATACACTGAGTGTCATACACAGTGCACCAGTCATAGGAATCATTTACAGTGCGTCAGACACAGAGCTTATTTGACAGAGGCTCATTCATGAGTATCAATCACAGAGCATCATTCATGGATATTCATTCACAGAGCATCATTCACAGTGCTTCTTTCACAGTGCGACATTCACAGAGAATCATTCACGACTGTCATTCACAGAGCATCATTCACAAGCATCATTTACAGAGCATCATTCACACAGCGTCATTTACCGAGCATCATTCACAGAGTGTCATTAAAGTGCATTATTCACAGTGTCTGTCACAGTGCACCATACGCAGAGTATCATTCACAGTGCACCATTCAAAGAGTGTCATTCACAGTGCACCATTCACAGAGCATTATTCACAGAGCGTCACTCACAGTGTACCATTCACAGAGCATTATTCACAGAGAGTCATTCACAGAGTGTCATTTACAGTGCACCATTCACAGAGCGTCATTCACAGTGTGTCATTCACAGTGCACCAGTCACAGAGTGTCATTCAAAATGCACCATTAATAGACAGTCATTAACAGTGCATCATTTACAGAAGGTCATTTACAGTGCGGCATTAACAGTGTGTCATTCACAATGCACCATTCAGAGAATTTCATTTACAATGCATCATTCACAGAGTGTGTATGACAGGGCCTCATTCACGGAGCATCTTTCGAATTGCTTCATTCACAGTGCGTCATTCACAGTTCACCATTCACAGAGCGTCATTCACAGAATGTCATTCACAGAGCACCATTCACAGAGAGTCATTCACAGTGCACATTCACAGCGTGTCATTCACAGTGCACTATTCACTGTGTGTCATTCACAGTGCACCATACACAGAGCGTCTTTCACAGGTTGTCATTCATAGTACGTCAATCACAATGTGTCATTCACAGATTGTGATTCATAGTGCAATGTTCACAGAGTATCATTCACAGTGCAGCATTCACAGTCTGTCATTCACAGTGCAACATTCACAGAGTGTCATTCACAGTGCACCAGACACAGGAATCATTTACAGTGCATCAGACACAGAGCCTATTTGACGAAGCTTCATTCATGAGCATCAATCACAGTGCATCATTCACGGATCTTCATTCACAGAGCATCATTCACAGGGCATCTTTCACAGTGCGACATTCACAGAGAATCATTCACGACTATCTTTCACAGAGCATCATTCACAAGCATCATTTACAGAGCATCATTCACACAGCGTCATTTACCGAGCATCATTCTCAGAGTGTCATTAAAGTGCATCATTCACAGTGTCTGTCACAGTGCACCATACACAGAGTGTCATTCACAGTGCGCCATTCAAAGAGTTTCATTTACAAGGCTTCATTCACAGAATGTGATTGTCAGGGCCTCATTCACGGAGCATCTTTCGGAATTGCTTCATTTACAGTGCACCAATCACAGAGCGACATTCACAGATTTACATTCACAGTTCACCTTTCACAGAGCGTCATTCACAGAATGTCATTCACAGTGCACCATTCACATAGAGTCATTCACAGTGCACCATTCACAGTGTGTCAGTCACACAGTGTCATTCACAGTGCAACATTCACTGAGTGTCATACACAGTGCACCAGTCATAGGAATTATTTACAGTGCGTCAGACACAGAGCTTATTTGACAGAGCCTCATTAATGAGCATCAATCACAGAGCATCATTCATGGATATTCATTCATAGAGCATCATTCACAGTGCTTCTTTCACAGTGCGACATTCACAGAGAAACATTCACGACTATCATTCACACAGCATCATTCACAAGCATCATTTACAGAGCATCATTCACACAGCGTCAATTACTGAGTGTTATTCACAGTGTCATTAAAGTGCATCATTCACAGTGTCTGTCACAGTGCACCATTCACAGATAGTCATTCACAGTGCACCATTCACAGCGTGTCATTCACAGTGCACCATTCACAGGGCATTATTCACAGAGAGTCATTCACAGTGCACCATTCACAGAGTGTCATTCACAGTGCACCATTCACAGAGCATCATTCACAGTGTCATTCACAGTGCAACATTCACAGAGTGTCATTCAAAATGCACCATTAATAGACTGTCATTCACAGTGCAGCATTTACAGAGTGTCATTTACAGCGCAGCATTCACAGTGTGTCATTCACAGTGCACCATTCAGAGAATTTCATTTACAATGCATCATTCACAGAGTGTATATGACAGGGCCTCATTCACGGAGCATCTTTCGAATTGCATCATTCACAGTGCGTCATTCACAGTGCACCAATCACAGAGTGTCATTCAGAGAATGTCATTGACAGTTCACCATTCACAGAGCATCATTCACAGAATGTCATTCACAGTGCACCAATCACAGAATGTCATTCAGAGAATGTCATTCACAGTTCACCATTCACAGAGCATCATTCATAGAATGTCATTCAAAGTGCACCATTCACATAGAGTCATTCACATTGCACCATTCACAGCGTGTCATTCACAGTGCACTATTCACTGAGTGTCATTCACAGTGCACCATACACAGACCGTCTTTCACAGGTTGTCATTCACAGTACATCAATCACAATGTGTCATTCACAGATTGTGAGTCATAGTGCCAGGATCACAGAGTATCATTAACAGCGTGTCATTCACAGTGTGTCATTCAAAGAGTTTCATTTACACGGCTTCATTCACAGAATGTGATTGACAGGGCCTCATTCACGGAGTATCTTTCGAATTGTTTCATTTACATTGCACCAATCACAGAGCGTCATTCACAGATTTTCATTCACAGTTCACCATTCACAGAGCGTCATTCACAGAATGTCATTCACAGTGCACCATTCACAGAGCATCATGCACAGAGAGTCATTCATAGTGCACCATTCACAGGGTCAATCACAGTGCACCATTCACAAAGCATTATTCACAGAGAGTCATTCACAGTGCACCATTCACAAAGCGTCATTCACAGTCTCATTCACAGTGCAACATTCACAGAGTGTAATTCAAAATGCACCATTAGTAGACTGTCATTCACAGTGCATCATTTACAGAGTGTCATTTACAGTGCAGCGTTCACAGTGTGTCATTCACAGTGCACCATACAGAGAATTTCATTAACAATGCATCAATCACAGAGTGTATATGACAGGGCCTCACTCACGGAGCATCTTTCGAATTGCTTCATTCACAGTGCACCAATCACAGATTGTCATTCAGAGAATGTCATTCACAGTTCACCATTCACAGAGTGTCATTCAGAGAATGTCATTCACAGTTCACCATTCACAGAGAGTCATTCACAGTGCACCATTCACAGCACGTCATTCACAGTGCACTATTCACAGAGAGTCATTCACCATGCACCATTCAAAGAGTGTCATTCAAAGTGCACCATTCACAGAGCGTCATTCACAGTGTAATTCACAGTGCACCATTCACAAAGTGTCATTCAAAATGCACCATTAATAGACTGTCATTCACAGTGCAGCATTTACAGAGTGTCATTTACAGTGCAACATTCACAGTGTGTCATTCACAGTGCACCATTCAGAGAATTTCATTTACAATGCATCATTCACAGAGTGTATATGACAGGGCCTCATTCACGGAGCATCTTTCGAATTGCTTCATTCACAGCGCACCATTCACAGTGCACCAATCACAGAGTGTCATTCAGAGAATGTCATTCACAGTTCACCATTCACAGAGCGTCATTCACAGAATGTCATTCACAGTGCACCATTCACATAGAGTCATTTACAGTGCACTAGTCACAGCGTGTCATTCACAGTGCACTATTCACTGAGTGTCATTCACTGTGTACCATACACAGAGCGTCTTTCACAGGTTGTCATTCATAGTACGTCAATCACAATGTGTCATTCACAGATTGTGATTCATAGTGCAATGTTCACAGAGTATCTTTCACAGTACCCCATTCACATTGCGTCAGGCACAGAATGTCATTCACAGTGCAACACTCACAGCGTGTCATTCACAATGGGTTATTCACAGTGCACCATTCACAGTGTGTCAGTCACACAGTGTCATTCACAGTGCAACATACACTGAGTGTCATACACAGTGCACCAGTCATAGGAATCATTTACAGTGCGTCAGACACAGAGCTTATTTGACAGAGGCTCATTCATGAGTATCAATCACAGAGCATCATTCATGGATATTCATTCACAGAGCATCATTCACAGTGCTTCTTTCACAGTGCGACATTCACAGAGAATCATTCACGACTGTCATTCACAGAGCATCATTCACAAGCATCATTTACAGAGCATCATTCACACAGCGTCATTTACCGAGCATCATTCACAGAGTGTCATTAAAGTGCATTATTCACAGTGTCTGTCACAGTGCACCATACGCAGAGTATCATTCACAGTGCACCATTCAAAGAGTGTCATTCACAGTGCACCATTCACAGAGCATTATTCACAGAGCGTCACTCACAGTGTACCATTCACAGAGCATTATTCACAGAGAGTCATTCACAGAGTGTCATTTACAGTGCACCATTCACAGAGCGTCATTCACAGTGTGTCATTCACAGTGCACCAGTCACAGAGTGTCATTCAAAATGCACCATTAATAGACAGTCATTAACAGTGCATCATTTACAGAAGGTCATTTACAGTGCGGCATTAACAGTGTGTCATTCACAATGCACCATTCAGAGAATTTCATTTACAATGCATCATTCACAGAGTGTGTATGACAGGGCCTCATTCACGGAGCATCTTTCGAATTGCTTCATTCACAGTGCGTCATTCACAGTGCACCAATCACAGAGTGTCATTCAGAGAATGTCATTCACAGTTCACCATTCACAGAGCGTCATTCACAGAATGTCATTCACAGAGCACCATTCACAGAGAGTCATTCACAGTGCACATTCACAGCGTGTCATTCACAGTGCACTATTCACTGTGTGTCATTCACAGTGCACCATACACAGAGCGTCTTTCACAGGTTGTCATTCATAGTACGTCAATCACAATGTGTCATTCACAGATTGTGATTCATAGTGCAATGTTCACAGAGTATCATTCACAGTGCAGCATTCACAGTCTGTCATTCACAGTGCAACATTCACAGAGTGTCATTCACAGTGCACCAGACACAGGAATCATTCACAGTGCACCAGACACAGGAATCATTTACAGTGCATCAGACACAGAGCCTATTTGACGAAGCTTCATTCATGAGCATCAATCACAGTGCATCATTCACGGATCTTCATTCACAGAGCATCATTCACAGGGCATCTTTCACAGTGCGACATTCACAGAGAATCATTCACGACTATCTTTCACAGAGCATCATTCACAAGCATCATTTACAGAGCATCATTCACACAGCGTCATTTACCGAGCATCATTCTCAGAGTGTCATTAAAGTGCATCATTCACAGTGTCTGTCACAGTGCACCATACACAGAGTGTCATTCACAGTGCGCCATTCAAAGAGTTTCATTTACAAGGCTTCATTCACAGAATGTGATTGTCAGGGCCTCATTCACGGAGCATCTTTCGGAATTGCTTCATTTACAGTGCACCAATCACAGAGCGACATTCACAGATTTACATTCACAGTTCACCTTTCACAGAGCGTCATTCACAGAATGTCATTCACAGTGCACCATTCACATAGAGTCATTCACAGTGCACCATTCACAGTGTGTCAGTCACACAGTGTCATTCACAGTGCAACATTCACTGAGTGTCATACAAAGTGCACCAGTCATAGGAATTATTTACAGTGCGTCAGACACAGAGCTTATTTGACAGAGCCTCATTAATGAGCATCAATCACAGAGCATCATTCATGGATATTCATTCATAGAGCATCATTCACAGTGCTTCTTTCACAGTGCGACATTCACAGAGAAACATTCACGACTATCATTCACACAGCATCATTCACAAGCATCATTTACAGAGCATCATTCACACAGCGTCAATTACTGAGTGTTATTCACAGTGTCATTAAAGTGCATCATTCACAGTGTCTGTCACAGTGCACCATTCACAGATAGTCATTCACAGTGCACCATTCACAGCGTGTCATTCACAGTGCACCATTCACAGGGCATTATTCACAGAGAGTCATTCACAGTGCACCATTCACAGAGTGTCATTCACAGTGCACCATTCACAGAGCATCATTCACAGTGTCATTCACAGTGCAACATTCACAGAGTGTCATTCAAAATGCACCATTAATAGACTGTCATTCACAGTGCAGCATTTACAGAGTGTCATTTACAGCGCAGCATTCACAGTGTGTCATTCACAGTGCACCATTCAGAGAATTTCATTTACAATGCATCATTCACAGAGTGTATATGACAGGGCCTCATTCACGGAGCATCTTTCGAATTGCATCATTCACAGTGCGTCATTCACAGTGCACCAATCACAGAGTGTCATTCAGAGAATGTCATTGACAGTTCACCATTCACAGAGCATCATTCACAGAATGTCATTCACAGTGCACCAATCACAGAATGTCATTCAGAGAATGTCATTCACAGTTCACCATTCACAGAGCACCATTCATAGAATGTCATTCAAAGTGCACCATTCACATAGAGTCATTCACATTGCACCATTCACAGCGTGTCATTCACAGTGCACTATTCACTGAGTGTCATTCACAGTGCACCATACACAGACCGTCTTTCACAGGTTGTCATTCACAGTACATCAATCACAATGTGTCATTCACAGATTGTGAGTCATAGTGCCAGGATCACAGAGTATCATTAACAGCGTGTCATTCACAGTGTGTCATTCAAAGAGTTTCATTTACACGGCTTCATTCACAGAATGTGATTGACAGGGCCTCATTCACGGAGTATCTTTCGAATTGTTTCATTTACATTGCACCAATCACAGAGCGTCATTCACAGAATGTCATTCACAGTGCACCATTCACAGAGCATCATGCACAGAGAGTCATTCATAGTGCACCATTCACAGTGTCAATCACAGTGCACCATTCACAAAGCATTATTCACAGAGAGTCATTCACAGTGCACCATTCACAAAGCGTCATTCACAGTCTCATTCACAGTGCAACATTCACAGAGTGTAATTCAAAATGCACCATTAGTAGACTGTCATTCACAGTGCATCATTTACAGAGTGTCATTTACAGTGCAGCGTTCACAGTGTGTCATTCACAGTGCACCATACAGAGAATTTCATTAACAATGCATCAATCACAGAGTGTATATGACAGGGCCTCACTCACGGAGCATCTTTCGAATTGCTTCATTCACAGTGCACCAATCACAGATTGTCATTCAGAGAATGTCATTCACAGTTCACCATTCACAGAGTGTCATTCAGAGAATGTCATTCACAGTTCACCATTCACAGAGAGTCATTCACAGTGCACCATTCACAGCACGTCATTCACAGTGCACTATTCACAGAGAGTCATTCACCATGCACCATTCAAAGAGTGTCATTCAAAGTGCACCATTCACAGAGCGTCATTCACAGTGTAATTCACAGTGCACCATTCACAAAGTGTCATTCAAAATGCACCATTAATAGACTGTCATTCACAGTGCAGCATTTACAGAGTGTCATTTACAGTGCAACATTCACAGTGTGTCATTCACAGTGCACCATTCAGAGAATTTCATTTACAATGCATCATTCACAGAGTGTATATGACAGGGCCTCATTCACGGAGCATCTTTCGAATTGCTTCATTCACAGCGCACCATTCACAGTGCACCAATCACAGAGTGTCATTCAGAGAATGTCATTCACAGTTCACCATTCACAGAGCGTCATTCACAGAATGTCATTCACAGTGCACCATTCACATAGAGTCATTTACAGTGCACTAGTCACAGCGTGTCATTCACAGTGCACTATTCACTGAGTGTCATTCACTGTGTACCATACACAGAGCGTCTTTCACAGGTTGTCATTCATAGTACGTCAATCACAATGTGTCATTCACAGATTGTGATTCATAGTGCAATGTTCACAGAGTATCTTTCACAGTACCCCATTCACATTGCGTCAGGCACAGAATGTCATTCACAGTGCAACACTCACAGCGTGTCATTCACAATGGGTTATTCACAGTGCACCATTCACAGTGTGTCAGTCACACAGTGTCATTCACAGTGCAACATACACTGAGTGTCATACACAGTGCACCAGTCATAGGAATCATTTACAGTGCGTCAGACACAGAGCTTATTTGACAGAGGCTCATTCATGAGTATCAATCACAGAGCATCATTCATGGATATTCATTCACAGAGCATCATTCACAGTGCTTCTTTCACAGTGCGACATTCACAGAGAATCATTCACGACTGTCATTCACAGAGCATCATTCACAAGCATCATTTACAGAGCATCATTCACACAGCGTCATTTACCGAGCATCATTCACAGAGTGTCATTAAAGTGCATTATTCACAGTGTCTGTCACAGTGCACCATACGCAGAGTATCATTCACAGTGCACCATTCAAAGAGTGTCATTCACAGTGCACCATTCACAGAGCATTATTCACAGAGCGTCACTCACAGTGTACCATTCACAGAGCATTATTCACAGAGAGTCATTCACAGAGTGTCATTTACAGTGCACCATTCACAGAGCGTCATTCACAGTGTGTCATTCACAGTGCACCAGTCACAGAGTGTCATTCAAAATGCACCATTAATAGACAGTCATTAACAGTGCATCATTTACAGAAGGTCATTTACAGTGCGGCATTAACAGTGTGTCATTCACAATGCACCATTCAGAGAATTTCATTTACAATGCATCATTCACAGAGTGTGTATGACAGGGCCTCATTCACGGAGCATCTTTCGAATTGCTTCATTCACAGTGCGTCATTCACAGTGCACCAATCACAGAGTGTCATTCAGAGAATGTCATTCACAGTTCACCATTCACAGAGCGTCATTCACAGAATGTCATTCACAGAGCACCATTCACAGAGAGTCATTCACAGTGCACATTCACAGCGTGTCATTCACAGTGCACTATTCACTGTGTGTCATTCACAGTGCACCATACACAGAGCGTCTTTCACAGGTTGTCATTCATAGTACGTCAATCACAATGTGTCATTCACAGATTGTGATTCATAGTGCAATGTTCACAGAGTATCATTCACAGTGCAGCATTCACAGTCTGTCATTCACAGTGCAACATTCACAGAGTGTCATTCACAGTGCACCAGACACAGGAATCATTTACAGTGCATCAGACACAGAGCCTATTTGACGAAGCTTCATTCATGAGCATCAATCACAGTGCATCATTCACGGATCTTCATTCACAGAGCATCATTCACAGGGCATCTTTCACAGTGCGACATTCACAGAGAATCATTCACGACTATCTTTCACAGAGCATCATTCACAAGCATCATTTACAGAGCATCATTCACACAGCGTCATTTACCGAGCATCATTCTCAGAGTGTCATTAAAGTGCATCATTCACAGTGTCTGTCACAGTGCACCATACACAGAGTGTCATTCACAGTGCGCCATTCAAAGAGTTTCATTTACAAGGCTTCATTCACAGAATGTGATTGTCAGGGCCTCATTCACGGAGCATCTTTCGGAATTGCTTCATTTACAGTGCACCAATCACAGAGCGACATTCACAGATTTACATTCACAGTTCACCTTTCACAGAGCGTCATTCACAGAATGTCATTCACAGTGCACCATTCACATAGAGTCATTCACAGTGCACCATTCACAGTGTGTCAGTCACACAGTGTCATTCACAGTGCAACATTCACTGAGTGTCATACACAGTGCACCAGTCATAGGAATTATTTACAGTGCGTCAGACACTGAGCTTATTTGACAGAGCCTCATTAATGAGCATCAATCACAGAGCATCATTCATGGATATTCATTCATAGAGCATCATTCACAGTGCTTCTTTCACAGTGCGACATTCACAGAGAAACATTCACGACTATCATTCACACAGCATCATTCACGAGCATCATTTACAGAGCATCATTCACACAGCGTCAATTACTGAGTGTTATTCACAGTGTCATTAAAGTGCATCATTCACAGTGTCTGTCACAGTGCACCATTCACAGATAGTCATTCACAGTGCACCATTCACAGCGTGTCATTCACAGTGCACCATTCACAGGGCATTATTCACAGAGAGTCATTCACAGTGCACCATTCACAGAGTGTCATTCACAGTGCACCATTCACAGAGCATCATTCACAGTGTCATTCACAGTGCAACATTCACAGAGTGTCATTCAAAATGCACCATTAATAGACTGTCATTCACAGTGCAGCATTTACAGAGTGTCATTTACAGCGCAGCATTCACAGTGTGTCATTCACAGTGCACCATTCAGAGAATTTCATTTACAATGCATCATTCACAGAGTGTATATGACAGGGCCTCATTCACGGAGCATCTTTCGAATTGCATCATTCACAGTGCGTCATTCACAGTGCACCAATCACAGAGTGTCATTCAGAGAATGTCATTGACAGTTCACCATTCACAGAGCATCATTCACAGAATGTCATTCACAGTGCACCAATCACAGAATGTCATTCAGAGAATGTCATTCACAGTTCACCATTCACAGAGCATCATTCATAGAATGTCATTCAAAGTGCACCATTCACATAGAGTCATTCACATTGCACCATTCACAGCGTGTCATTCACAGTGCACTATTCACTGAGTGTCATTCACAGTGCACCATACACAGACCGTCTTTCACAGGTTGTCATTCACAGTACATCAATCACAATGTGTCATTCACAGATTGTGAGTCATAGTGCCAGGATCACAGAGTATCATTAACAGCGTGTCATTCACAGTGTGTTATTCAAAGAGTTTCATTTACACGGCTTCATTCACAGAATGTGATTGACAGGGCCTCATTCACGGAGTATCTTTCGAATTGTTTCATTTACATTGCACCAATCACAGAGCGTCATTCACAGATTTTCATTCACAGTTCACCATTCACAGAGCGTCATTCACAGAATGTCATTCACAGTGCACCATTCACAGAGCATCATGCACAGAGAGTCATTCATAGTGCACCATTCACAGTGTCAATCACAGTGCACCATTCACAAAGCATTATTCACAGAGAGTCATTCACAGTGCACCATTCACAAAGCGTCATTCACAGTCTCATTCACAGTGCAACATTCACAGAGTGTAATTCAAAATGCACCATTAGTAGACTGTCATTCACAGTGCATCATTTACAGAGTGTCATTTACAGTGCAGCGTTCACAGTGTGTCATTCACAGTGCACCATACAGAGAATTTCATTAACAATGCATCAATCACAGAGTGTATATGACAGGGCCTCACTCACGGAGCATCTTTCGAATTGCTTCATTCACAGTGCACCAATCACAGATTGTCATTCAGAGAATGTCATTCACAGTTCACCATTCACAGAGTGTCATTCAGAGAATGTCATTCACAGTTCACCATTCACAGAGAGTCATTCACAGTGCACCATTCACAGCACGTCATTCACAGTGCACTATTCACAGAGAGTCATTCACCATGCACCATTCAAAGAGTGTCATTCAAAGTGCACCATTCACAGAGCGTCATTCACAGTGTAATTCACAGTGCACCATTCACAAAGTGTCATTCAAAATGCACCATTAATAGACTGTCATTCACAGTGCAGCATTTACAGAGTGTCATTTACAGTGCAACATTCACAGTGTGTCATTCACAGTGCACCATTCAGAGAATTTCATTTACAATGCATCATTCACAGAGTGTATATGACAGGGCCTCATTCACGGAGCATCTTTCGAATTGCATCATTCACAGTGCATCATTCACAGTGCACCAATCACAGAGTGTCATTCAGAGAATGTCATTGACAGTTCACCATTCACAGAGCATCATTCACAGAATGTCATTCACAGTGCACCAATCACAGAATGTCATTCAGAGAATGTCATTCACAGTTCACCATTCACAGAGCATCATTCATAGAATGTCATTCAAAGTGCACCATTCACATAGAGTCATTCACATTGCACCATTCACAGCGTGTCATTCACAGTGCACTATTCACTGAGTGTCATTCACAGTGCACCATACACAGACCGTCTTTCACAGGTTGTCATTCACAGTACATCAATCACAATGTGTCATTCACAGATTGTGAGTCATAGTGCCAGGATCACAGAGTATCATTAACAGCGTGTCATTCACAGTGTGTCATTCAAAGAGTTTCATTTACACGGCTTCATTCACAGAATGTGATTGACAGGGCCTCATTCACGGAGTATCTTTCGAATTGTTTCATTTACATTGCACCAATCACAGAGCGTCATTCACAGATTTTCATTCACAGTTCACCATTCACATAGAGTCATTTACAGTGCACTAGTCACAGCGTGTCATTCACAGTGCACTATTCACTGAGTGTCATTCACTGTGTACCATACACAGAGCGTCTTTCACAGGTTGTCATTCATAGTACGTCAATCACAATGTGTCATTCACAGATTGTGATTCATAGTGCAATGTTCACAGAGTATCTTTCACAGTACCCCATTCACATTGCGTCAGGCACAGAATGTCATTCACAGTGCAACACTCACAGCGTGTCATTCACAATGGGTTATTCACAGTGCACCATTCACAGTGTGTCAGTCACACAGTGTCATTCACAGTGCAACATACACTGAGTGTCATACACAGTGCACCAGTCATAGGAATCATTTACAGTGCGTCAGACACAGAGCTTATTTGACAGAGGCTCATTCATGAGTATCAATCACAGAGCATCATTCATGGATATTCATTCACAGAGCATCATTCACAGTGCTTCTTTCACAGTGCGACATTCACAGAGAATCATTCACGACTGTCATTCACAGAGCATCATTCACAAGCATCATTTACAGAGCATCATTCACACAGCGTCATTTACCGAGCATCATTCACAGAGTGTCATTAAAGTGCATTATTCACAGTGTCTGTCACAGTGCACCATACGCAGAGTATCATTCACAGTGCACCATTCAAAGAGTGTCATTCACAGTGCACCATTCACAGAGCATTATTCACAGAGCGTCACTCACAGTGTACCATTCACAGAGCATTATTCACAGAGAGTCATTCACAGAGTGTCATTTACAGTGCACCATTCACAGAGCGTCATTCACAGTGTGTCATTCACAGTGCACCAGTCACAGAGTGTCATTCAAAATGCACCATTAATAGACAGTCATTAACAGTGCATCATTTACAGAAGGTCATTTACAGTGCGGCATTAACAGTGTGTCATTCACAATGCACCATTCAGAGAATTTCATTTACAATGCATCATTCACAGAGTGTGTATGACAGGGCCTCATTCACGGAGCATCTTTCGAATTGCTTCATTCACAGTGCGTCATTCACAGTGCACCAATCACAGAGTGTCATTCAGAGAATGTCATTCACAGTTCACCATTCACAGAGCGTCATTCACAGAATGTCATTCACAGAGCACCATTCACAGAGAGTCATTCACAGTGCACATTCACAGCGTGTCATTCACAGTGCACTATTCACTGTGTGTCATTCACAGTGCACCATACACAGAGCGTCTTTCACAGGTTGTCATTCATAGTACGTCAATCACAATGTGTCATTCACAGATTGTGATTCATAGTGCAATGTTCACAGAGTATCATTCACAGTGCAGCATTCACAGTCTGTCATTCACAGTGCAACATTCACAGAGTGTCATTCACAGTGCACCAGACACAGGAATCATTCACAGTGCACCAGACACAGGAATCATTTACAGTGCATCAGACACAGAGCCTATTTGACGAAGCTTCATTCATGAGCATCAATCACAGTGCATCATTCACGGATCTTCATTCACAGAGCATCATTCACAGGGCATCTTTCACAGTCCGACATTCACAGAGAATCATTCACGACTATCTTTCACAGAGCATCATTCACAAGCATCATTTACAGAGCATCATTCACACAGCGTCATTTACCGAGCATCATTCTCAGAGTGTCATTAAAGTGCATCATTCACAGTGTCTGTCACAGTGCACCATACACAGAGTGTCATTCACAGTGCGCCATTCAAAGAGTTTCATTTACAAGGCTTCATTCACAGAATGTGATTGTCAGGGCCTCATTCACGGAGCATCTTTCGGAATTGCTTCATTTACAGTGCACCAATCACAGAGCGACATTCACAGATTTACATTCACAGTTCACCTTTCACAGAGCGTCATTCACAGAATGTCATTCACAGTGCACCATTCACATAGAGTCATTCACAGTGCACCATTCACAGTGTGTCAGTCACACAGTGTCATTCACAGTGCAACATTCACTGAGTGTCATACACAGTGCACCAGTCATAGGAATTATTTACAGTGCGTCAGACACAGAGCTTATTTGACAGAGCATCATTAATGAGCATCAATCACAGAGCATCATTCATGGATATTCATTCATAGAGCATCATTCACAGTGCTTCTTTCACAGTGCGACATTCACAGAGAAACATTCACGACTATCATTCACACAGCATCATTCACAAGCATCATTTACAGAGCATCATTCACACAGCGTCAATTACTGAGTGTTATTCACAGTGTCATTAAAGTGCATCATTCACAGTGTCTGTCACAGTGCACCATTCACAGATAGTCATTCACAGTGCACCATTCACAGCGTGTCATTCACAGTGCACCATTCACAGGGCATTATTCACAGAGAGTCATTCACAGTGCACCATTCACAGAGTGTCATTCACAGTGCACCATTCACAGAGCATCATTCACAGTGTCATTCACAGTGCAACATTCACAGAGTGTCATTCAAAATGCACCATTAATAGACTGTCATTCACAGTGCAGCATTTACAGAGTGTCATTTACAGCGCAGCATTCACAGTGTGTCATTCACAGTGCACCATTCAGAGAATTTCATTTACAATGCATCATTCACAGAGTGTATATGACAGGGCCTCATTCACGGAGCATCTTTCGAATTGCATCATTCACAGTGCGTCATTCACAGTGCACCAATCACAGAGTGTCATTCAGAGAATGTCATTGACAGTTCACCATTCACAGAGCATCATTCACAGAATGTCATTCACAGTGCACCAATCACAGAATGTCATTCAGAGAATGTCATTCACAGTTCACCATTCACAGAGCACCATTCATAGAATGTCATTCAAAGTGCACCATTCACATAGAGTCATTCACATTGCACCATTCACAGCGTGTCATTCACAGTGCACTATTCACTGAGTGTCATTCACAGTGCACCATACACAGACCGTCTTTCACAGGTTGTCATTCACAGTACATCAATCACAATGTGTCATTCACAGATTGTGAGTCATAGTGCCAGGATCACAGAGTATCATTAACAGCGTGTCATTCACAGTGTGTCATTCAAAGAGTTTCATTTACACGGCTTCATTCACAGAATGTGATTGACAGGGCCTCATTCACGGAGTATCTTTCGAATTGTTTCATTTACATTGCACCAATCACAGAGCGTCATTCACAGAATGTCATTCACAGTGCACCATTCACAGAGCATCATGCACAGAGAGTCATTCATAGTGCACCATTCACAGTGTCAATCACAGTGCACCATTCACAAAGCATTATTCACAGAGAGTCATTCACAGTGCACCATTCACAAAGCATCATTCACAGTCTCATTCACAGTGCAACATTCACAGAGTGTAATTCAAAATGCACCATTAGTAGACTGTCATTCACAGTGCATCATTTACAGAGTGTCATTTACAGTGCAGCGTTCACAGTGTGTCATTCACAGTGCACCATACAGAGAATTTCATTAACAATGCATCAATCACAGAGTGTTTATGACAGGGCCTCACTCACGGAGCATCTTTCGAATTGCTTCATTCACAGTGCACCAATCACAGATTGTCATTCAGAGAATGTCATTCACAGTTCACCATTCACAGAGTGTCATTCAGAGAATGTCATTCACAGTTCACCATTCACAGAGAGTCATTCACAGTGCACCATTCAAAGAGTGTCATTCAAAGTGCACTATTCACAGAGCGTCATTCACAGTGTAATTCACAGTGCACCATTCACAAAGTGTCATTCAAAATGCACCATTAATAGACTGTCATTCACAGTGCAGCATTTACAGAGTGTCATTTACAGTGCAACATTCACAGTGTGTCATTCACAGTGCACCATTCAGAGAATTTCATTTACAATGCATCATTCACAGAGTGTATATGACAGGGCCTCATTCACGGAGCATCTTTCGAATTGCTTCATTCACAGCGCACCATTCACAGTGCACCAATCACAGAGTGTCATTCAGAAAATGTCATTCACAGTTCACCATTCACAGAGCGTCATTCACAGAATGTCATTCACAGTGCACCATTCACATAGAGTCATTTACAGTGCACTAGTCACAGCGTGTCATTCACAGTGCACTATTCACTGAGTGTCATTCACTGTGTACCATACACAGAGCGTCTTTCACAGGTTGTCATTCATAGTACGTCAATCACAATGTGTCATTCACAGATTGTGATTCATAGTGCAATGTTCACAGAGTATCTTTCACAGTACCCCATTCACATTGCGTCAGGCACAGAATGTCATTCACAGTGCAACACTCACAGCGTGTCATTCACAATGGGTTATTCACAGTGCACCATTCACAGTGTGTCAGTCACACAGTGTCATTCACAGTGCAACATACACAGAGTGTCATACACAGTGCACCAGTCATAGGAATCATTTACAGTGCGTCAGACACAGAGCTTATTTGACAGAGGCTCATTCATGAGTATCAATCACAGAGCATCATTCATGGATATTCATTCACAGAGCATCATTCACAGTGCTTCTTTCACAGTGCGACATTCACAGAGAATCATTCACGACTGTCATTCACAGAGCATCATTCACAAGCATCATTTACAGAGCATCATTCACACAGCGTCATTTACCGAGCATCATTCACAGAGTGTCATTAAAGTGCATTATTCACAGTGTCTGTCACAGTGCACCATACGCAGAGTATCATTCACAGTGCACCATTCAAAGAGTGTCATTCACAGTGCACCATTCACAGAGCATTATTCACAGAGCGTCACTCACAGTGTACCATTCACAGAGCATTATTCACAGAGAGTCATTCACAGAGTGTCATTTACAGTGCACCATTCACAGAGCGTCATTCACAGTGTGTCATTCACAGTGCACCAGTCACAGAGTGTCATTCAAAATGCACCATTAATAGACAGTCATTAACAGTGCATCATTTACAGAAGGTCATTTACAGTGCGGCATTAACAGTGTGTCATTCACAATGCACCATTCAGAGAATTTCATTTACAATGCATCATTCACAGAGTGTGTATGACAGGGCCTCATTCACGGAGCATCTTTCGAATTGCTTCATTCACAGTGCGTCATTCACAGTGCACCAATCACAGAGTGTCATTCAGAGAATGTCATTCACAGTTCACCATTCACAGAGCGTCATTCACAGAATGTCATTCACAGAGCACCATTCACAGAGAGTCATTCACAGTGCACATTCACAGCGTGTCATTCACAGTGCACTATTCACTGTGTGTCATTCACAGTGCACCATACACAGAGCGTCTTTCACAGGTTGTCATTCATAGTACATCAATCACAATGTGTCATTCACAGATTGTGATTCATAGTGCAATGTTCACAGAGTATCATTCACAGTGCAGCATTCACAGTCTGTCATTCACAGTGCAACATTCACAGTGTGTCATTCACAGTGTGTCATTCACAGTGCACTATTCACAGAGTGTCATTCACAGTGCACCAGACACAGGAATCATTTACAGTGCATCAGACACAGAGCCTATTTGACGAAGCCTCATTCATGAGCATCAATCACAGTGCATCATTCACGGATCTTCATTCACAGAGCATCATTCACAGGGCATCTTTCACAGTGCGACATTCACAGAGAATCATTCACGACTATCTTTCACAGAGCATCATTCACAAGCATCATTTACAGAGCATCATTCACACAGCGTCATTTACCGAGCATCATTCTCAGAGTGTCATTAAAGTGCATCATTCACAGTGTCTGTCACAGTGCACCATACACAGAGTGTCATTCACAGTGCGCCATTCAAAGAGTTTCATTTACAAGGCTTCATTCACAGAATGTGATTGTCAGGGCCTCATTCACGGAGCATCTTTCGGAATTGCTTCATTTACAGTGCACCAATCACAGAGCGACATTCACAGATTTACATTCACAGTTCACCATTCACAGAGCATCATTCACAGAATGTCATTCACAGTGCACCATTCACAGCGTGTCATTCACAGTGCACTATTCACAGAGTGTCATTCACAGTGCACCATTCACAGAGCATTATTCACAGAGAGTCATTCTCCGTGCACCATTCAAAGAGTGTCATTCAAAGTGCACCATTCACAAAGCGTCATTCACAGAATGTCATTCACAGTCGACCATTAACAGAGTGTCATTCAAAATTCACCATTAATAGCCGGTCATTAACAGTGCATCATTTATAGAGTGTAATTTACAGTGCAGCATTCACAGTGTGTCAGACAGTGTGCACCATTCAGAGAATTTCATTTACAATGCATCATTCACAGAGTGTATATGACAGGGCCTCATTCACGGAGCATCTTTAGAATTGCTTCATTCACAGTGCGTCATTCACAGTGCACCAATCACAGAGGGTCATTCAGAGAATGTCATTCACAGTTCACCATTCACAGACCATCATTCACAGAATGTCATTCACAGTGAACCATTCACATAGAGTCATTCACAGTGCACCATTCACAGCTTGTCATTCACAGTGCACTATTCACTGAGTGTCATTCACAGTGCACCATTCACAGAGCATCTTTCACAGGTTGTCACTCATAGTACGTCAATCACAATGTGTCATTCACAGATTGTGATTCATAGTGCAATGTTCACAGAGTATCATTCACAGTGCACCATTCACAGAGCATCATTCACAGAGAGTCATTCACAGTGCACCATTCACAGAGCATTATTCACAGAGAGTAATTCACAGTGCACCATTCACAGAGTGTCATTAACAGTGCACCATTCACAGAGCGTCATTCACAGTGTCATTCACAGTGCACCATTAATAGACTGTCATTCACAGTGCAGCATTTACAGAGTGCCATTTACAGTGCAACATTCACAGTGTGTCATTCACAGTGCACCATTCAGAGAATTTCATTTACAATGCATCATTCACAGAGTCTATATGACAGGGCCTCATTCACGGAGCATCTTATAATTGCTTCATTCACAGTGCGTCATTCACAGTGCACCAATCACAGAGCGTCATTCACAGAATGTCATTCAAAGTGCACCATTCACATAGTGTCATTCACAGTGCACCATTCACAGCGTGTCATTCACAGTGCACTATTCACTGAGTGTCATTCACAGCGCACCATAAACAGAGCGTCTTTCACAGGTTGTCATTCATAGTACGTCAATCACAATGTGTCATTCACAGATTGTGATTCATAGTGCAATGTTCGCAGAGTATCATTCACAGCGCAGCATTCACAGTCTGTCATTAACAGTTGACCATTCACATTGCGTCAGGCACAGAATGTCATTCACAGTGCACTATTCAGTGTGTCAGTCACACAGTGTCATTCACAGTGCAACATTCACAGAGTGTCATACACAGTGCACCAGTCCTAGGAATCATTTACAGTGCGTCAGACACAGAGCCCATTTGACAGAGCCTCATTCTTGAGCATGAATCACAGAGCATCATTCACGGATATTCATTCACAGAGCATCATTCGCAGTGCTTCTTTCACAGTGCGACATTCACAGAGAATCATTCACGACTATCATTCACAGAGCATCATTCACAAGCATCATTTACAGAGCATCATTCACACAGTGTCATTTACCGAGCATCATTCTCAGAGTGTCATTAAAGTGCATCATTCACAGGGTCTGTCACAGTGCACCACAAACAGAGTGTCATTCACAGTGCGCCATTCAAAGAGTTTCATTGACAAGGCTTCATTCTCAGAATGTGATTGACAGGGCCTCATTCACGGAGCATCTTTCGGAATTGCTTCATTTACAGTGCACCAATCACAGAGCGTCATTCACAGATTTACATTCACAGTTCACCACTCACAGAGCATCATTCACAGAATGTCATTCACAGTGCACCATTCACAGAGCATCATTCACAGAGAGTCATTCACAGTGCACCATTCACAGAGTGTCATTAACAGTGCACCATTCACAGAGCATCATTCACAGTGTCATTCACAGTGCACCATTAATAGACTGTCATTCACAGTGCAGCATTTACAGAGTGTCATTTACAGTGCAACAGTCACAGTGTGTCATTCACAATGCACCATTGAGAGAATTTCATTTACAATGCATCATTCACAGAGTGTATATGACAGGGCCTCATTCATGGAGCATCTATCGAATGGCTTCATTCACAGTGCGTCATTCACAGTGCACCATTCACAGAGTGTCATTCACAGTGCACCATTCACAGAGCGTCATTCACAGTGTCATTCACAGTGCATCATTTACAGAGTGTCATTTACAGTGCAACATTCACAGTGTGTCATTCACAGTGCACCATTCAGAGAATTTAATTTACAATGCATCATTCACAGACTGTGTATAGTACAGGGCCTCATTCATGGAGCATCTTTCGAATTGCTTCATTCACAATGCGTCATTCACAGTGCACCAATCACAGAGTGTCATTCAGAGAATGTCATTCACAGTTCACCATTCACAGAGTGTCATTCACAGAATGTCATTCACAGTGCACCATTCACAGAGCGTCATTCACAGTGTCATTCACAGTAACCATTCACAGAGTGTCATTCAAAATGCACCATTAATAGACTGTCATTCACAGTGCAGCATTTACAGAGTGTCATTTACAGTGCCCCATTCACAGTGTGTTAGTCACACAGTGTCATTCACAGTGCAACATTCACAGAGTGTCATTCACAGTGCACCAGACACAGGAATCATTTACAGTGTGTCAGGCACAGAGCCTATTTGACAGAGCCTCATTCATGAGCATCAATCACTGAGCATCATTCACAGACATTCATTCAGAGAGCATCATTCCCAGTGCTTCTTTCACAGTGCGACATTCACAGAGCCACATTCATGACTATCATTCACAGAGCATCATTCACAAGCATCATTTACAGAGCATCATTCACACAGCGTCATTTACCGAGCGTTATTCACAGTGTCATTACAGTGCATCATTCACAGTGTCTGTCACAGTGCACCATTCAAGCGAGTCATTCACAGTGCACCATTCATAGTCTGTCATTCACAGTGCACTATTCACAGAGTGTCTTTCACCGTGCACCATTCAAAGAGTGTCATTCAAAGTGCACCATTCACCGTGCGTCATTCACAGAATGTCATTCACAGTGGACTATTTAGAGAGTGTCATTCAAAATGCACCATTAATAGCCGGTCATTCACAGTGCATCATTTACAGAGTGTCATTTACAGTGCAGCATTCACAGTGTTGTCATTCAGAGTGCACCATTCAGAGAATTTCATTTACAATGCATCATTCCAAGAGTGTATATGACAAGGCCTCATTCATGGAGCATCATTCGAATTGCTTCATTCACAGGGCGTTATTCACAGTGCACCAATCACAGACTGTCATTCAGAGAATGTCATTGACAGTTCACCATTCACAGAGCGTCATTCACAGAATGTCATTCACAGTGCACCAATCACAGAGTGTCATTCAGAGAATGTCATTCACAGTTCACCATTCACAGAGAGTCATTCACAGAATGTCATTCACAGTGCACCATTCACAGCGTGTCATTCACAGTGCACTATACACAGAGTGTCATTCACAGTGCACCATTCACAGAGCATTATTCACAGAGAGTCATTCACCGTGTACCATTCACAGAGTGTCATTCACAGTTTCATACACAGTGCACCATTCACAGAGTGTCATTCAAAATGCACCATTAATAGACTGTCATTCACAGTGCAGCATTCACAATGCGTCATTCACAGTGCACCATTCAGAGAATTTCATTTACAATGCATCATTCACAGAGTGTATACGACAGGGCCTCATTCACGGAGCATCTTTCGAATTGCTTCATTCACAGTGCGCCATTCACAGTGCACCAATCACAGAGTGTCATTCAGAGAATGTCATTCACAGCTCACCATTTACAGAGCGTCATTCACAGAATGTCATTTAAAGTGCACCATTCACATAGAGTCATTCACAGTGCACCATTCACAGCGTGCCATTCACAGTGCACTATTCTCTGAGTGTCATTCACAGTGCACCATACACAGAGTGTCTTTCACAGGTTGTCATTCATAGCACGCCAATCACAATGCGTCATTCACAGATTGTGATTCATTGCGCAATGTTCACAGAGTATCATTCACAGTGCAGCATTCACAGTCTGTCATTCACAGTTGCCCATTCACATTGCGTCAGGCACAGAATGTCATTCACAGTGCACTATTCGCAGTGTGTCAGTCACACAGTGTCATTCACAGTGCAACATTCACAGAGTGTCATACACAGTGCAACAGACATAGGAATCATTTACAGTGCGTCAGACACAGAGCCTATTTGACAGAGCCTCATTCTTGAGCATGAATTACAGAGCATCATTCACGGATATTCATTCACAGAGCATCATTCGCAGTGTTTCTTTCACAGTGCGACATTCACAGAGAATCATTCACGACTATCATTCACAGAGCATCATTCACAAGCATCATTTACAGAGCATCATTCACACAGTGTCATTTACCGAGCATCATTCTCAGAGTGTCATTTAAGTGCATCATTCACAGTGTCTGTCACAGTGCACCATACACAGAGTGACATTCACAGTGCGCCATTCAAAGAGTTTCATTTACAAGGCTTCATTCACAGAGTGTGATTGTCAGGGCCTCATTCACGGAGCATCTTTCGGAATTGCTTCATTTACAGTGCACCAATCACAGAGCGACATTCACAGATTTACATTCACAGTTCACCATTCACAGAGCATCATTCACAGAATGTCATTCACAGTGCGCCATTCACAGCGTGTCATTCACAGTGCACCATTCACAGAGCATTATTCACAGAGAGTCATTCACCGTGCACCATTCAAAGAGTGTCATTCAAAGTGCACCATTCACAAAGCGTCATTCACAGAATGTCATTCACAGTCGACCATTAACAGAGTGTCATTCAAAATTCACCATTAATAGCCGGTCATTCACAGTGCATCATTTATAGAGTGTAATTTACAGTGCAGCATTCACAGTGTGTCAGACAGAGTGCACCATTCAGAGAATTTCATTTACAATGCATCATTCACAGAGTGTATATGACAGGGCCTCATTCACGGAGCATCTTTAGAATTGCTTCATTCACAGTGCGTCATTCACAGTGCACCAATCACAGAGGGTCATTCAGAGAATGTCATTCACAGTTCACCATTCACAGACCATCATTCACAGAATGTCATTCACAGTGAACCATTCACATAGAGTCATTCACAGTGCACCATTCACAGCGTGTCATTCACAGTGCACTATTCACTGAGTGTCATTCACAGTGCACCATTCACAGAGCGTCTTTCACAGGTTGTCACTCATAGTACGTCAATCACAATGTGTCATTCACAGATTGTGATTCATAGTGCAATGTTCACAGAGTATCATTCACAGTGCAGCATTCACAGTCTGTCATTCACAGTGCAGCATTCACAGTGTGTCAGTCACAGTGCACCATTAAGAGAATTTCATTTACAATGCATCATTCACAGAGTGTATTTGACAGGGCCTCATTCACGGAGCATCATTCGAATTGCTTCATTCACAGGGCAACATTCACAGTGCACCAATCACAGAGTGTCATTCAGAGAATGTCATTGACATTTCTCCAATCACAGAGCGTCATTCACAGAATGTCATTCACAGTGCACCAATCACAGAGTGTCATTCAGAGAATGTCATTCACAGTTCACTATTCACAGAGCGTCATTCAGAGAATGTCATTCACATTGCACCATTCACAGAGAGTCATTCACAGTGCACCATTCACAGAGTGTCATTCACAGTGCAGCATTCACAGAGCATTATTCACAGAGAGTCATTCAAAGTGCACCAATCACAGAGTGTCATTCAGATAATGTCATTCACAGTTCACCATTCACAGAGCGTCTTTCAGACAATGTCATTCACAGAGCATCATTCACAGTGTGTCATTCACAGTGCACCATTCACAGAGCATTTTTCACAGAGAGTAATTCACAGTGCACCATTCACAGAGTGTCATTCACAGTGCACCATTCACAGAGTGTCATTCACAGTGCACCATTCACAGAGTGTCATTCACAGTGTCATTCACAGTGCATCATTTACAGAGGGTCATTCACAGTGCAACATTCACAGTGTATCATTCACAGTGCTCCTTTCAGAGAATTTCATTTACAATGCATCATTCACAGAGTGTATATAATACAGGGCGTGATTCACGGAGCATCTTTCGAATTGCTTCATTCACAATGCGTCATTCACATTGCACCAATCACAGAGTGTCATTCAGAGAATGTCATTCACAGAGCGTCATTCACAGAATGTCATTCACAGTGCACCAATCACAGCGTGTCATTCAGAGAATGTCATTCACAGTGCACCATTCACAGAGAATCATTCACAGTGCACCATTCACAGCATGTCATTCACCGTACACTATTCACAGAGTGTCATTCACAGTGCACCATTCACAGAGCATTATTCACAGAGAGTCATTCACAGTGCACCATTCACAGAGTGTCATTCACAATGCACCATTCACAGAGCGTCATTCACCGTGTCATTCACAGTGCACAATTTTCAGAGTGTCATTCAAAATACACCATTTATAGACTGTCATTCACAGTGCAGCATTTACAGAGTGTCAGTTACAGTGCCCCATTCACAGTGTGTCAGTCACACAGTGTCATTCACAGTGCAACATTCACAGAGTGTCATTCACATGCACCAGACACAGGAATCATTTACAGTGTGCCAGGCACAGAGCCTATTTGACAGAGCCTCATTCATGAGCATCAATCACTGAGCATCATTCACAGATATTCATTCACAGAGCATCATTCCCAGTGCTTCTTTCACAGTGCGACATTCACAGAGACTCATTCATGACTATCATTCACAGAGCATCATTCACAAGCATCATTTACAGAGCATCATTCACACAGCGTCATTTACCGAGCGTTATTCACAGAGTCATTACAGTGCATCATTCACAGTGTCTGTCACAGTGCACCATTCACAGCGAGTCATTCACAGTGCACCATTCACAGCCTGTCATTCACAGTGCACTATTCACAGAGTGACATTCACAGTACACCCTTCACAGAGCATTATTCACAGAGAGTCATTCACCGTGCACCATTCAAAGAGTGTCATTCAAAGTGCACCATTCACAGAGCGTCATTCACAGAATGTCATTCACAGTGGACTATTTAGAGAGTGTCATTCAAAATGCACCATTAATAGCCGGTCATTCACAGTGCATCATTTACAGAGTGTAATTTACAGTGCAGCATTCACAGTGTGTCATTCAGAGTGCACCATTCAGAGAATTTCATTTACAATGCATCATTCACAGAGTGTATATGACAAGGCCTCATTCATAGAGCATCTTTAGGATTGCTTCATTCACAGTGCGTCATTCACCGTGCACCAATCCCAGAGTGTCATTCAGAGAATGTCATTCACAGTTCACCATTCACAGCGCGTCATTCACAGAATGTCATTCAGAGTGCACCAATCACAGAGTGTCATTCAGAGAATGTCATTCACAGTTCACCATTCACAGAGCGTCATTCACAGAATGTCATTCACAGTGCACCATTCACAGAGAGTCATTCACAGTGCACCATTCACAGCGTGTCATTCACAGTGCACTATACACAGAGTGTCATTCACAGTGCACCATTCACAGAGCATTATTCACAGAGAGTCATTCACCGTGTACCATTCACAGAGTGTCATTCACAGTGTCATACAAGGTGCACCATTCACAGAGTGTCATTCAAAATGCACCATTAATAGACTGTCATTCACAGTGCATCATTCGCAGTGTGTCATTCACAGTGCACCATTCAGAGAATTTCATTTACAATGCATCATTCACAGAGTGTATATGACAGGGCCTCATTCACGGAGCATCTTTCGAATTGCTTCATTCACAGAGCTTCATTTACAGTGCATCAGTCACAGAGTGTCATTCTGAGAATGTCATTCACAGTTCACCATTCACAGAGCGTCATTCACAGAATGTCATTCAAAGTGCACCATTCACATAGTGTCATTCACAGTGCACCATTCACAGCGTGTCATTCACAGTGCACTATTCACTGAGTGTCATTCACAGCGCACCATAAACAGAGCGTCTTTCACAGGTTGTCATTCATAGTACGTCAATTACAATGTGTCATTCACAGATTGTGATTCATAGTGCAATGTTCACAGAGTATCATTCACAGCGCAGCATTCACAGTCTGTCATTAACAGTTGACCATTCACATTGCGTCAGGCACAGAATGTCATTCACAGTGCACTATTTAGTGTGTCAGTCACACAGTGTCATTCACAGTGCAACATTCACAGAGTGTCATACACAGTGCACCAGTCCTAGGAATCATTTACAGTGCGTCAGACACAGAGCCCATTTGACAGAGCCTCATTCTTGAGCATGAGTCACAGAGCATCATTCACGGATATTCATTCACAGAGCATCATTCGCAGTGTTTCTTTCACAGTGCGACATTCACAGAGAATCATTCACGACTATCATTCACAGAGCATCATTCACAAGCATCATTTACAGAGCATCATTCACACAGCATCATTTACCGAGCATCATTCTCAGAGTGTCATTAAAGTGCATCATTCACAGTGTCTGTCACAGTGCACCATACACAGAGTGTCATTCACAGTGCGCCATTCAAAGAATTTCATTGACAAGGCTTCATTCTCAGAATGTGATTGACAGGGCCTCAATCACAGAGCATCTTTCGGAATTGCTTCATTTACAGTGCACCAATCACAGAGCGTCATTCACAGATTTACATTCACAGTTCACCATGCACAGAGCATCATTCACAGAATGTCATTCACAGTGCACCATTCACAGAGCATGATTCACAGAATGTCATTCACAGTGCACCATTCACAGAGCATTATTCACAGAGAGTAATTCACAGTGCACCATTCACAGAGTGTCATTAACAGGGCACCATTCACAGAGCGTCATTCACAGTGTCATTCACAGTGCACCATTAATAGACTGTCATTCACAGTGCAGCATTTACAGAGTGCCATTTACAGTGCAACATTCACAGTGTGTCATTCACAGTGCACCATTCAGAGAATTTCATTTACATTGCATCATTCATAGAGTCTATATGACAGGGCCTCATTCATGGAGCATCTTATAATTGCTTCATTCACAGTGCGTCATTCACAGTGCACCAATCACAGAGGGTCATTCAGAGAATGTCATTCACAGTTCACCATTCACAGAGCGTCATTCACAGAATGTCATTCAAAGTGCACCATTCACATAGTGTCATTCACAGTGCACCATTCACAGCGTGTCATTCACAGTGCACTATTCACTGAGTGTCATTCACAGCGCACCGTAAACAGAGCGTCTTTCACAGGTTGTCATTCATAGTACGTCAATCACAATGTGTCATTCACAGATTGTGATTCATAGTGCAATGTTCACAGAGTATCATTCACAGCGCAGCATTCACAGTCTGTCATTAACAGTTGACCATTCACATTGCGTCAGGCACAGAATGTCATTCACAGTGCACTATTCAGTGTGTCAGTCACAGTGTCATTCACAGTGCAACATTCACAGAGTGTCATACACAGTGCACCAGTCCTAGGAATCATTTACAGTGCGTCAGACACAGAGCCCATTTGACAGAGCCTCATTCTTGAGCATGAATTACAGAGCATCATTCACGGATATTCATTCACAGAGCATCATTCGCAGTGTTTCTTTCACAGTGCGACATTCACAGAGAATCATTCACGACTATCATTCACAGAGCATCATTCACAAGCATCATTTACAGAGCATCATTCACACAGCATCATTTACCGAGCATCATTCTCAGAGTGTCATTAAAGTGCATCATTCACAGTGTCTGTCACAGTGCACCATACACAGAGTGTCATTCACAGTGCGCCATTCAAAGAGTTTCATTTACAAGGCTTCATTCTCAGAATGTGATTGACAGGGCCTCATTCACGGAGCATCTTTCGGAATTGCTTCATTTACAGTGCACCAATCACAGAGCGTCATTCACAGATGTACATTCACAGTTCACCATTCACAGAGCATCATTCACAGAATGTCATTCACAGTGCACCATTCACAGAGCATCATTCACAGAGCATTATTCACAGAGAGTCATTAACAGTGCACCATTCACAGAACGTCATTCACAGTGTCATTCACAGTGCACCATTAATAGACTGTCATTCACAGTGCATCATTCACAGTGTGTCATTCACAGTGCACCATTCAGAGAATTTCATTTACAATGCATCATTCACAGAGTCTATAGTACAGGGCCTCATTCACGGAGCATCTTATAATTGCTTCATTCACAGTGCGTCATTCACAGTGCACCAATCATAGAGTGTCATTCAGAGAATGTCATTCACAGTTCACAATTCACAGAGCGTCATTCACAGAATGTTATTCAAAGTGCACCATTCACATAGTGTCATTCACAGTGCACCAATCACAGAGCGTCATTCACAGATTTACATTCACAGTTCACCATTCACAGAGCATCATTCACAGAATGTCATTCACAGTGCACCATTCACAGAGCATCATTCACAGAGAGTCATTCACAGTGCACCATTCACAGAGCATTATTCACAGAGAGTAATTCACAGTGCACCATTCACAGAGTGTCATTAACCGTGCACCATTCACAGAGCGTCATTCACAGTGTCATTCACAGTGTACCATTAATAGACTGTCATTCACAGTGCAGCATTTACAGAGTGTCATTTACAGTGCAACATTCACAGTGCGTCATTCACAGTGCACCAATCACAGAGTGTCATTCAGAGAATGTCATTCACAGTGCACCATTCACAGAGAGTCATTCACAGTGCACCATTCACAGCATGTCATTCACCTTGCATATTCACAGTGTCATTCACAGTGCACCATTCACAGAGCATTATTCACAGAGAGTCATTCACAGTGCACAATTTACAGAGTGTCATTCACAATGCACCATTCACAGAGCGTCATTCACAGTGTCATTCACAGCGCACCATAAACAGAGCGTCTTTCACAGGTTGTCATTCATAGTACGTCAATCACAATGTGTCATTCACAGATTGTGATTCATTGTGCAATGTTCACAGATTATCATGCACAGCGCAGCATTCACAGTCTGTCATTAACGGTTGACCATTCACATTGCGTCAGGCACAGAATGTCATTCACAGTGCACTATTCAGTGTGTCAGTCACACAGTGTCATTCACAGTGCAACATTCACAGAGTGTCATACACAGTGCACCAGTCCTAGGAATCATTTACAGTGCGTCAGACACAGAGCCCATTTGACAGAGCCTCATTCTTGAGCATGAATTACAGAGCATCATTCACGGATATTCATTCACAGAGCATCATTCGCAGTGTTTCTTTCACAGTGCGACATTCACAGAGAATCATTCACGACGATCATTCACAGAGCATCATTCATAAGCATCATTTACAGAGCATCATTCACACAGTGTCATTTACCGAGCATCATTCTCAGAGTGTCATTAAAGTGCATCAATCACAGTGTCTGCCACAGTGCACCATACACAGAGTGTCATTCACAGTGCGCCATTCAAAGAGTTTCATTGACAAGGCTTCATTCTCAGAATGTGATTGACAGGGCCTCATTCACGGAGCATCTTTCGGAATTGCTTCATTTACAGTGCACCAATCACAGAGCGTCATTCACAGATTTACATTCACAGTTCACCATTCACAGAGCATCATTCACAGAATGTCATTCACAGTGCACCATTCACAGAGCATCATTCACAGAGACTCAGTCACAGTGCACCATTCACAGAGTGTCATTAACAGTGCACCATTCACAGAGCGTCATTCACAGTGCACCATTAATAGACCGTCATTCACAGTGCAGCATTTACAGAGTGTCATTTACAGTGCAACATTCACAGTGTGTCATTCACAGTGCACCATTCAGAGAATTTCATTTACAATGCATCATTCACAGAGTGTATATGACAGGGCCTCATTCATGGAGCATCTATCGAATGGCTTCATTCACAGTGCGTCATTCACAGTGCACCATTCACAGAGTGTCATTCACAGTGCACCATGCACATAGCGTCATTCACAGTGTCATTTCCAGTGCATCATTTACAGAGTGTCATTTACAGTGCAGCATTCACAGTCTGTCATTCACAGTGCACCATTCAGAGAATTTCATTTACAATGCATCATTCACAGACTGTGTATAGTACAGGGCCTCATTCATGGAGCATCTTTCGAATTGCTTCATTCACAATGCGTCATTCACAGTGCACCAATCACAGAGTGTCATTCAGAGAATGTCATTCACAGAGCGTCATTCACAGAATGTCATTCACAGTGCACCAATCACAGAGTGTCATTCAGAGAATGTCATTCACAGTTCACCATTCACAGAGCGTCATTCACAGAATGTCATTCACAGTGCACCATTCACAGAGAGTCATTCACAGTGCACCATTCACAGCATGTCATTCACCTTGCATATTCACAGTGTGATTCACAGTGCACCATTCACAGAGCATTATTCACAGAGATTCATTCACAGTGCACAATTTACAGAGTGTCATTCACAATGCACCATTCACAGAGCCTCATTCACAGTGTCATTCACAGTGCACCATTCACAGAGTATAATTCAAAATGCACCATTTATAAACTGTCATTCACAGTGCAGCATTTACAGAGTGTCATTTACAGTGCCCCATTCACAGTGTGTCAGTCACACAGTGTCATTCACAGTGCAACATTCACAGAGAGTCATTCACAGTGCACCATTCACAGAGTGTCATTCACAATGCACCATTCACAGAGCGTCATTCACAGTGTCATTCACAGTGCACCATTCACGGAGTGTCTTTCAAAATGCACCATTTATAGACTGTCATTCACAGTGCAGCATTTACAGAGTGTCATTTACAGTGCCCCATTCACAGTGTGTCAGTCACACAGTGTCATTCACAGTGCAACATTCACAGTGTATCATTCACAGTGCACCAGACACAGGAATCATTTACAGTGTTTCAGGCTTAGAACCTATTTGACAGAGCCTCATTCATGAGCATCAATCACTGAGCATCATTCACAGATATTCATTCACAGAGCATCATTCCCAGTGCTTCTTTCACAGTGCGACATTCACAGAGCCTCATTCATGACTATCATTCACAGAGCATCATTCACAAGCATCATTTACAGAGCATCATTCACACAGTGTCATTTACCGAGCGTTATTCACAGTGGCATTGCAGTGCATCATTCACTGTGTCTGTCACAGTGCACCATTCATAGAGAGTCATTCACAGTGCACCATTCACAGCGTGTCATTCACAGTGCACCATTCACAGAGCGTCATTCACAGAATGTCATTCACAGCAGACCATTCACAGAGTGTCAATCAAAATTCACCATTAATAGCCGGTCATTCACAGTGCATCATTTACAGAGTGTAATTTACAGTGCAGCATTCACAGTGTGTCAGTCTGAGTGCACTATTCAGAGAATTTCATTTACAATGCATCATTCACAGAATGTATATGACAGGGCCTCATTCACGGCGCATCTTTAAATTGCTTCATTCACAGTGCGTCATTCACAGTGCACCAATCACAGAGGGTCATTCAGAGAATGTCATTCACAGTTCACCATTCACAGACCATCATTCACAGAATGTCATTCACAGTGCACCATTCACATAGAGTCATTCACAGTGCACCATTCACAGCGTGTCATTCACAGTGCACTATTCACTGAGTGTCATTCACAGTGCACCATTCACAGAGCGTCTTTCACAGGTTGTCATTCATAGTACGTCAATCACAATGTGTCATTCACAGATTGTGATTCATAGTGCAATGTTCACAGAGTATCATTCACAGTGCAGCATTCACAGTCTGTCATTCACAGTGCACCATTCACATTGTGTCAGTCACAGTGCACCATTCAGAGAATTTCATTTACAATGCATCATTCACAGAGTGTATATGACAGGGCCTCGTTCACGGAGCATCATTCGAATTGCTTCATTCACAGGGCAACATTCACAGTGCACCAATCACAGAGTGTCATTCAGAGAATGTCATCGACATTTCACCATTCACAGAGCGTCATTCACAGAATGTCATTCACAGTGCACCAATCACAGAGTATCATTCAGAGAATGTCATTCACAGTTCACTATTCACAGAGCGCATTCAGAGAATGTCATTCACATTGCACCATTCACAGAGAGTCATTCACAGTGCACTACTCACAGAGTGTCATTCACAGTGCACCACTCACAGAGCATTATTCACAGAGAGTCATTCAAAGTGCATCAATCACAGAGTGTCATTCAGATAATGTCATTCACAGTTCACCATTCACAGAGCGTCTTTCAGACAATGTCATTCACAGTGCATTATTCACAGAGTGTCATTCACAGTGCACCATTCACAGAGCATTTTTCACAGAGAGTCATTCACAGTGCACCATTCACAGAGTGTCATTCACAGTGCAGCATTCACAGAGTGTCATTCAGAGTGTCATTCACAGTGCATCATTTACAGAGTGTCATTTACAGTGCAACATTCACAGCGTATCATTCACAGTGCACCTTTCAGAGAATTTCATTTACAATGCATCATTCACAGAGTGTATATAATACAGGGCCTCATTCACGGAGAATCTTTCGAATTGCTTCATTCACAATGCGTCATTCACAGTGCACCAATCACAGAGTGTCATTCAGAGAATGTCATTCACAGAGCGTCATTCACAGAATGTCATTCATAGTGCACCAACCACAGAGTGTCATTCAGAGAATGTCATTCATAGTTCACCTTTCACAGAGCGTCATTCACAGAATGTCATTCACAGTGCACAATTCACAGAGAATCATTCACAGTGCACCATTCACAGCATGTCATTCACCTTGCACTATTCACAGAGTGTCATTCACAGTGCACCATTCACAGAGCATTATTCACAGAGAGACATTCACAGTGCACCATTCACAGGGTGTCATTCACAATGCACCATTCAGAGATCATCATTCACCGTGTCATTCACAGTGCACCATTGTCAGAGTGTCATTCAAAATACACCATTTATAGACTGTCATTCACGGTGCAGCATTTAGAGAGTGTCATTTACAGTGCCCCATTCACAGTGTGTCAGTTACACAGTGTCATTCACAGTGCAACATTCACAGAGTGTCATTCACAGTGCACCAGACACAGGAATCATTTACAGTGCGTCAGGCACAGAGCCTATTTGACAGAGCCTCATTCATGAGCATCAATCACTGAGCATCATTCACAGATATTCATTCAGAGAGCATCATTCCCAGTGCTTCTTTCACAGTGCGACAGTCACAGAGCCTCATTCATGACTATCATTCACAGAGCATCATTCACAAGCATCATTTACAGAGCATCATTCACACAGCGCCTTTTACCGAGCGTTATTCACAGTGTCAATACAGTCCATCATTCACAGTGTCTGTCACAGTGCACCATTCAAAGCGAGTCATTCACAGTGCACCAGTCACAGCCTGTCATTCACAGTGCACTATTCACAGAGTGTCATTCACAGTGCACCATTCACAGAGCATTATTCACAGAGAGTCATTCACCGTGCACCATTCAAAGAGTGTCATTCAAAGTGCACCATTAATAGCCGGTCATTCACAGTGCATCATTTACAGATTGTCATTTACAGTGCAGCATTCACAGTGTGTCATTCAGAGTGCACCATTCGGAGAATTTCATTTACAATGCATCATTCACAGAGTGTATATGACAAGGCCTCATTCATGGAGCATCTTTCGAATTGCTTCATTCACAGTGCGTCATTCACAGTGCACCAATCACAGAGTGTCATTCAGAGAATGTCATTGACAGTTCACCATTCACAGAGCGTCATTCACAGAATATCATTCACGTTGCACCATTCACAGATAATCATTCACAGTGCACCATTCACAGCGTGTCATTCACAGTGCACCATTCACAGAGCATTATTCACAGAGAGTCATTCACCATGTACCATTCACGGCGTGTCATTCATAGTTTCATACACAGTGCACCATTCACAGAGTGTCGTTCAAAATGCACCATTAATAGACTGCCATTCACAGTGCAGCATTTACAGAGTGTCATTTACAGTGCAACATTCACAGTGTGTCATTCACAGTGCACCATTCAGAGAATTTCATTTACAATGCATCATTAACAGACTGTATATGACAGGGCCTCATTCACGGAGCATCTTTCGAATTGCTTCATTCACAGTCCGTCGTTCACAGTCCACCAATCACAGAGTGTCATTCAGAGAATGTCATTCACAGTTCACCATTCACAGAGCGTCATTCACTGAATGTCATTCAAAGTGCACCATTCACATAGAGTCATTCACAGTGCACCATTCACTGAGTGTCATTCACAGTGCACCATACACAGAGCGTCTTTCACAGGTTGTCATTCATAGTACGTCAATCACAATGCGTCATTCACAGATTGTGCTTCATAGTGCAATGAGCACAGAGTATCATTCACAGTGCAGCATTCACAGTCTGTCATTCACAGTTGCCAATTCACATTGCGTCAGGCACAGAATGTCATTCACAGTGCACTATTCACAGTGTGTCAGTCACACAGTGTCATTCACAGTGCAACATTCACAGAGTGTCATACACAGTGCACCAGACATAGGAATAATTTACAGTGCGTCAGACACAGAGCCTATTTGACAGAGCCTCATTCATGAGCATGAATTACAGAACATCATTCACGGATATTCATTCACAGAGCATCATTTGCAGTGCTTCTTTCACAGTGCGACATTCACAGAGAATCATTCACGACTATCATTCACAGAGCATCATTCACAAGCATCATTTACAGAGCATCATTCACACAGTGTCATTTACCGAGCGTTATTCACAGTGGCATTGCAGTGCATCATTCACTGTGTCTGTCACAGTGCACCATTCACATAGAGTCATTCACAGTGCACCATTCACAGCGTGTCATTCACAGTGCACTATACACAGAGTGTCATTCACAGTGCACCATTCACAGAGCATTATTCACAGAGAGTAATTCACATTGCACCATTCACAGAGCATCATTCACAGAGAGTCATTCACAGTGCACTATACACAGAGTGTCATTCACAGTGCACCATTCACAGAGCATTATTCACAGAGAGTCATTTACAGTGCAACATTCACAGTGTGTCATTCACAGTGCACCATTCAGAGAATTTCATTTACAATGCATCATTCACAGAGTGTATATAATACAGGGCCTCATTCACGGAGCATCATTCGAATTGCTTCATTCACAATGCGTCTTCACATTGCACCAATCGCAGAGTGTAATTCAGAGAATGTCATTCACAGTTCACCATTCACTGAGAGTCATTCACAGTGCACCATTCACAGCACGTCATTCACCTTGCACTATTCACGGAGTGTCATTCACAGTGCACCATTCACAGAGCATTATTCACAGAGAGTCATTCACAGTGCACCATTCACAGAGTGTCATTCACAATGCACCATTCACAGAGCGTCATTCACAGTGTCATTCACAGTGCACCATTCACAGTGTGTCATTCAAAATGCACCATTTATAGACTGTCATTCACAGTGCAGCATTTACAGAGTGTCATTTACAGTGCCCCATTCACAGTGTGTCAGTCACACAGTGTCATTCACAGTGCAACATTCACAGAGTGTCATTCACAGTGCACCAGACACAGGAATCATTTACAGTGTGTCAGGCACAGAGCCTATTTGACAGCGCCTCATTCATGAGCATCAATCACTGAGCATCATTCACAGATATTCATTCAGAGACCATCATTCCCAGTGCTTCTTTCACAGTGCGACATTCACAGAGCCTCATTCATGACTATCATTCACAGAGCATCATTCACAAGCATCATTTAGAAAGCATCATTCACACAGCGTCTTTTACCGAGCGTTATTCACAGTGTCATTACAGTGCATCATTCACAGTGTCTGTCACAGTGCACCATTCACAGCGAGTCACTCACAGTGCACCAGTCACAGCCTGTCATTCACAGTGCACTATTCACAGAATGTCATTCACAGTGCACCATTCACAGAGCATTATTCACAGAGAGTCATTCACCGTGCACCATTCAAAGAGTGTCATTCAAAGTGCACCATTCACAGAGCATCATTCACTGAATGTCATTCACAGTGGACTATTTAGAGAGTGTCATTCAAAATGCACCATTAATAGCCGGTCATTCACAGTGCAGCATTCACAGTGTGTCATTCAGAGTGCACCATTCAGAGAATTTCATTTACAATGCATCATTCACAGAGTGTATATGACAAGGCCTCATTCATGGAGCATCTTTCGAATTTCTTCATTCACAGTGCGTCATTCACAGTGCACCAATCACAGAGTGTCATTGAGAGAATGTCATTGACAGTTCACCATTCACAGAGTGTCATTCACAGAATGTCATTCACAGTGCAGCAATCACAGAGTGTCATTCAGAGAATGTCATTCACAGTTCACCATTCACAGAGCGTCATTCACAGAATGTCATTCACAGTGCACCATTCACAGAGAATCATTCACAGTGCACCATTCACAGCGTGTCATTCACAGTGCACTATACACACAGTGTCATTCACAGTGCACCATTCACAGAGCATTATTCACAGAGAGTCATTCACCGTGTACCATTCACAGACTGTCATTCATAGTTTCATACACAGTGCACCATTCACAGAGTGTCGTTCAAAATGCACCATTAATAGACTGTCATTCATAGTGCAGCATTCACAGTGTGTCATTCACAGTGCACCATTCACAGAGTGTCATTAACAGTGCACCATTCACAGAGCGTCATTCACAGTGCCATTCACAGCGGACCATTAATAGACTGTCATTCACAGTGCAGCATTTACAGAGTGTCATTTACAGTGCAACATTCACAGTGTGTCGTTCACAGTGCACCATTCAGAGAATTTCATTTACAATGCATCATTCACACAGTGTATATAATACAGGGCCTCATTCACGGAGCATCTTTCGAATTGCTTCATTCACAGTGCGTCAGTCACAGTGCACCAATCACAGAGTGTCATTCAGAGAATGTCATTCACAGTTCACCATTCACAGAGCATCATTAAGACATGTCATTCACAGTGCACCATTCACAGACTGTCATTCACAGTGCACCATTCACAGAGCATCATTCACAGAAAGTCATTCACAGTGCACCATTCACAGAGTGTCATTCAGACAATGTCATTCACAGTGCACCATTCACAGAGTGTCATTCACAGTGCACCATTCACAGAGCATTATTCACAGAGTGTCATTCACAGTGCACCATTCACAGAGTGTCATTCACAGTGCACCATTCACAGAGCATTATTCACATAGAGTCATTCACAGTGCGCTATACACAGAGTGTCATTCACAGTGCACCATTCACAGAGCATTATTCACAGAGAGTCATTCACAGTGCACCATTCACAGAGTGTCATTCACAGTGCACCATTCACAGAGCATCATTAAGACATGTCATTCACAGTGCACCATTCACAGACTGTCATTCACAGTGCACCATTCACAGAGCATCATTCACAGAAAGTCATTCACAGTGCACCATTCACAGAGTGTCATTCAGACAATGTCATTCACAGTGCACCATTCACAGAGTGTCATTCACAGTGCACCATTCACAGAGCATTATTCACAGAGAGTCATTCACAGTGCACCATTCACAGAGTGTCATTCACAGTGCACCATTCACAGAGCACTATTCACATAGAGTCATTCACAGTGCGCTATACACAGAGTGTCATTCACAGTGCACCATTCACAGAGCATTATTCACAGAGAGTCATTCACAGTGCACCATTCACAGAGTGTCATTCACAGTGCACCATTCACAGAGCGTCATTCACAGTGTCATTCACAGTGCATCATTTACAGAGTGTCATTTACAGTGCAACATTCACAGTGTGTCATTCACAGTGCACCATTCAGAGAATTTCATTTACAATGCATCATTCACAGAGTGTATATAATACAGGGCCTCATTCACGGAGCATCTTTCGAATTGCTTCATTCACAATGCGTCATTCACATTGCACCATTCACAGAGTGTCATTCAGAGAATGTCACTCACAGTTCACCATTCACAGAGCATTATTCACAGAATGTCATTCACAGTGCACCATTCACAGAGAGACATTCACAGTGCACCATTCTCAGCACGTCATTCACCTTGCACTATTCACGGAGTGTCATTCACAATGCACCATTCACAGAGCGTCATTCACAGTGTCATTCACAGTGCACCATTCACAGAGTATCATTCAAAATGCACCATTAATAGACTGTCATTCACAGTGCAGCATTTACAGAGTGTCATTTACAGTGCAACATTCACAGTGTGTCGTTCACAGTGCACCATTCAGAGAATTTCATTTACAATGCATCATTCACACAGTGTATATAATACAGGGCCTCATTCACGGAGCATCTTTCGAATTGCTTCATTCACAGTGCGTCATTCACAGTGCACCAATCACAGAGTGTCATTCAGAGAATGTCATTCACAGTTCACCATTCACAGAGCGTCATTCACAGAATGTCATTCAGAGTGCACCAATCACAGAGTGTCATTCAGAGAATGTCATTCACAGTTCACCATTCACAGAGCATCATTAAGACATGTCATTCACAGTGCACCATTCACAGACTGTCATTCACAGTGCACCATTCACAGACCATCATTCACAGAAAGTCATTCACAGTGCACCATTCACAGAGTGCCATTCAGACAATGTCATTCACAGAGTGCCATTCAGGCAATGTCATTCACAGTGCACCATTCACAGAGTGTCATTCACAGTGCACCATTCACAGAGCATTATTCACAGAATGTCATTCACAGTGCACCATTCACAGAGCATTATTCACAGAGAGTCATTCACAGTGCACCATTCACAGAGTGTCATTCACAATGCACCATTCACAGAGCGTCATTCACAGTGTCATTCACAGTGCACCATTCACAGAGTATCATTCAAAATGCACCATTTATAGACTGTCATTCACAGTGCAGCATTTACAGAGTGTCATTTACAGTGCAACATTCACAGTGTGTCATTCACAGTGCACCATTCAGAGAATTTCATTTACAATGCATCATTCACAGAGTGTATATAATACAGGGCCTCATTCACGGAGCATCTTTCGAATTGCTTCATTCACAATGCGTCATTCACATTGCACCAATCACAGATTGTCATTCAGAGAAAGTCATTCACAGTTCACCATTCACAGAGCGTCATTCACAGAATGTCATTCACAGTGCACCATTCACAGAGAGTCATTCACAGTGCACCATTCACAGCACGTCATTCACAGTGCTCTATTCACGGAGTGTCATTCACAATGCACCATTCACAGAGCATTATTCACAGAGAGTCATTCACAGTGAACCATTCACAGAGTGTCATTCAAAATGCACCATTTATAGACTGTCATTCACAGTGCAGCATTTACAGAGTGTCATTTACAGTGCCCCATTCACAGTATGTCAGTCACACAGTGTCATTCACAGTGCAACATTCACAGAGTGTCATTCACAGTGCACCAGACACAGGAATCATTTACAGTGCGTCAGGCACAGAGCCTATTTGACAGAGCCTCATTCATGAGCATCAATCACAGAGCATCATTCCCAGTGCTTCTTTCACAGTGCGACATTCACAGAGGCTCATTCATGACTATTATTCACAGAGCATCATTCACAAGCATCATTTACAGAGCATCATTCACACAGCATCATTTACCGAGCGTTATTCACAGTGTCATTGCAGTGCATCATTCACAGTGTCTGTCACAGGGCACCATTCACAGAGAGTCATTCACAGTGCACCATTCACAGCGAGTCATTCACAGTGCACTATTCACAGAGTGTCATTCACAGAGCACCATTCACAGAGCATTATTCACAGAATGTCATTCACAGTGGACTGTTTAGAGAGTGTCATTCAAAATGCACCATTAATAGCCGGTCATTCACAGTGCATCATTTACAGAGTGCCATTTACAGTGCAGCATTCACAGTGTGTCATTCAGAGTGCACCATTCAGAGAATTTCATTTACAATGCATCATTCACACAGTGTATATGACAAGGCCTCATTCATGGAGCAACTTTCGAATTGCTTCATTCACAGTGCGTTATTCACAGTGCACCAATCACAGAGGGTCATTCAGAGAATGTCATTGACAGTTCACCATTCACAGAGCGTCATTCACAGAATGTCATTCACAGTGCACCAATCACAGAGTGTCATTCAGAGAATGTCATTCACAGTTCACCATTCACAGCATGTCATTCACAGTGCTCTATACACAGAGTGTCATTCACAGTGCACCATTCACAGAGCATTATTCACAGAGAGTCATTCACCGTGTACCAATCACAGAGTGTCATTCACAGTTTCATACACAGTGCACCATTCACAGAGTGTCATTCAAAATGCACCATTAATAGACTGTCATTCACAGTGCAGCATTCACAGTGTGTCATTCACAGTGCACCATTCAGAGAATTTCATTTACAATGCACCATTCACAGAGTGTCATTCAAAATGCACCATTAATAGACTGTCATTCATAGTGCAGCATTCACAGTGTGTCATTCACAGTGCACCATTCACAGAGTGTCATTAACAGTGCACCATTCACAGAGCGTCATTCACAGTGCCATTCACAGCGCACCATTAATAGACTGTCATTCACAGTGCAGCATTTACAGAGTGTCATTTACAGTGCAACATTCACAGTGTGTCGTTCACAGTGCACCATTCAGAGAATTTCATTTACAATGCATCATTCACACAGTGTATATAATACAGGGCCTCATTCACGGAGCATCTTTCGAATTGCTTCATTCACAGTGCGTCATTCACAGTGCACCAATCACAGAGTGTCATTCAGAGAATGTCATTCACAGTTCACCATTCACAGAGCGTCATTCACAGAATGTCATTCAGAGTGCACCAATCACAGACTGTCATTCAGAGAATGTCATTCACAGTTCACCATTCACAGAGCATCATTAAGACATGTCATTCACAGTGCACCATTCACAGAGTGTCATTCACAGTGCACCAGACACAGGAATCATTTACAGTGTGTCAGGCACAGAGCCTATTTGACAGAGCCTCATTCATGAGCATCAATCACTGAGCATCATTCACAGATATTCATTCACAGAGCATCATTCCCAGTGCTTCTTTCACAGTGCGACATTCACAGAGAATCATTCATGACTATCATTCACAGAGCATCATTCACAAGCATCATTTACAGAGCATCATTCACACAGCATCATTTACCGAGCGTTATTCACAGTGTCATTGCAGTGCATCATTCACAGTGTCTGTCACAGGGCACCATTCACAGAGAGTCATTCACAGTGCACCATTCACAGCGAGTCATTCACAGTGCACTATTCACAGAGTGTCATTCACAGAGCACCATTCACAGAGCATTATTCACAGAATGTCATTCACCGTGCACCATTCAAAGAGTGTCATTCAAAGTGCACCATTCACAGAGCGTCATTCACAGAATGTCATTCACAGTGGACTGTTTAGAGAGTGTCATTCAAAATGCACCATTAATAGCCGGTCATTCACAGTGCATCATTTACAGAGTGCCATTTACAGTGCAGCATTCACAGTGTGTCATTCAGAGTGCACCATTCAGAGAATTTCATTTACAATGCATCATTCACACAGTGTATATGACAAGGCCTCATTCATGGAGCATCTTTCGAATTGCTTCATTCACAGTGCGTTATTCACAGTGCACCAATCACAGCGTGTCATTCAGAGAATGTCATTGACAGTTCACAATTCACAGAGCGTCATTCACAGAATGTCATTCACAGTGCACCAATCACAGAGTGTCATTCACAGAATGTCATTCACAGTGCACCATTCACAGCATGTCATTCACAGTGCTCTATACACAGAGTGTCATTCACAGAGCACCATTCACAGAGCATTATTCACAGAGTGTCATTCACCGTGTACCAATCACAGAGTGTCATTCACAGTTTCATACACAGTGCACCATTCACGGAGTGTCATTCAAAATGCACCATTAATAGACTGTCATTCACAGTGCAGCATTCACAGTGTGTCATTCACAGTGCACCATTCAGAGAATTTCATTTACAATGCACCATTCACAGAGTGTCATTCAAAATGCACCATTAATAGACTGTCATTCATAGTGCAGCATTCACAGTGTGTCATTCACAGTGCACCATTCACAGAGTGTCAGTAACAGTGCACCATTCACAGAGCGTCATTCACAGTGCCATTCACAGCGCACCATTAATAGACTGTCATTCACAGTGCAGCATTTACAGAGTGTCATTTACAGTGCAACATTCACAGTGTGTCGTTCACAGTGCACCATTCAGAGAATTTCATTTACAATGCATCATTCACACAGTGTATATAATACAGGGCCTCATTCACGGAGCATCTTTCGAATTGCTTCATTCACAGTGCGTCATTCACAGTGCACCAATCACAGATTGTCATTCAGAGAATGTCATTCACAGTTCACCATTCACAGAGCGTCATTCACAGAATGTCATTCAGAGTGCACCAATCACAGAGTGTCATTCAGAGAATGTCATTCACAGTTCACCATTCACAGAGCATCATTAAGACATGTCATTCACAGTGCACCATTCACAGACTGTCATTCACAGTGCACCATTCACAGACCATCATTCACAGAAAGTCATTCACAGTGCACCATTCACAGAGTGTCATTCAGACAATGTCATTCACAGTGCACCATTCACAGAGAGTCATTCACAGTGCACCATTCACAGAGCGTTATTCACAGAGAGTCATTCACAGTGCACTATACACAGAGTGTCATTCACAGTGCACCATTCACAGAGCATTATTCACAGTGAGTCATTCACAGTGCACCATTCACAGCACGTCATTCACAGTGCTCTATTCACGGAGTGTCATTCACAATGCACCATTCACAGAGCATTATTCACAGAGAGTCATTCACAGTGAACCATTCACAGAGTGTCATTCAAAATGCACCATTTATAGACTGTCATTCACAGTGCAGCATTTACAGAGTGTCATTTACAGTGCCCCATTCACAGTATGTCAGTCACACAGTGTCATTCACAGTGCAACATTCACAGTGTCATTCACAGTGCACCAGACACAGGAATCATTTACAGTGCGTCAGGCACAGAGCCTATTTGACAGAGCCTCATTCATGAGCATCAATCACAGAGCATCATTCCCAGTGCTTCTTTCACAGTGCGACATTCACAGAGGCTCATTCATGACTATTATTCACAGAGCATCATTCACAAGCATCATTTACAGAGCATCATTCACACAGCATCATTTACCGAGCGTTATTCACAGTGTCATTGCAGTGCATCATTCACAGTGTCTGTCACAGGGCACCATTCACAGAGAGTCATTCACAGTGCACCATTCACAGCGAGTCATTCACAGTGCACTATTCACAGAGTGTCATTCACAGAGCACCATTCACAGAGCATTATTCACAGAATGTCATTCACAGTGGACTGTTTAGAGAGTGTCATTCAAAATGCACCATTAATAGCCGGTCATTCACAGTGCATCATTTACAGAGTGCCATTTACAGTGCAGCATTCACAGTGTGTCATTCAGAGTGCACCATTCAGAGAATTTCATTTACAATGCATCATTCACACAGTGTATATGACAAGGCCTCATTCATGGAGCAACTTTCGAATTGCTTCATTCACAGTGCGTTATTCACAGTGCACCAATCACAGAGGGTCATTCAGAGAATGTCATTCACAGTTCACCATTCACAGCATGTCATTCACAGTGCTCTATACACAGAGTGTCATTCACAGTGCACCATTCACAGAGCATTATTCACAGAGAGTCATTCACCGTGTACCAATCACAGAGTGTCATTCACAGTTTCATACACAGTGCACCATTCACAGAGTGTCATTCAAAATGCACCATTAATAGACTGTCATTCACAGTGCAGCATTCACAGTGTGTCATTCACAGTGCACCATTCAGAGAATTTCATTTACAATGCACCATTCACAGAGTGTCATTCAAAATGCACCATTAATAGACTGTCATTCATAGTGCAGCATTCACAGTGTGTCATTCACAGTGCACCATTCACAGAGTGTCATTAACAGTGCACCATTCACAGAGCGTCATTCACAGTGCCATTCACAGCGCACCATTAATAGACTGTCATTCACAGTGCAGCATTTACAGAGTGTCATTTACAGTGCAACATTCACAGTGTGTCGTTCACAGTGCACCATTCAGAGAATTTCATTTACAATGCATCATTCACACAGTGTATATAATACAGGGCCTCATTCACGGAGCATCTTTCGAATTGCTTCATTCACAGTGCGTCATTCACAGTGCACCAATCACAGAGTGTCATTCAGAGAATGTCATTCACAGTTCACCATTCACAGAGCGTCATTCACAGAATGTCATTCAGAGTGCACCAATCACAGACTGTCATTCAGAGAATGTCATTCACAGTTCACCATTCACAGAGCATCATTAAGACATGTCATTCACAGTGCACCATTCACAGAGTGTCATTCACAGTGCACCAGACACAGGAATCATTTACAGTGTGTCAGGCACAGAGCCTATTTGACAGAGCCTCATTCATGAGCATCAATCACTGAGCATCATTCACAGATATTCATTCACAGAGCATCATTCCCAGTGCTTCTTTCACAGTGCGACATTCACAGAGAATCATTCATGACTATCATTCACAGAGCATCATTCACAAGCATCATTTACAGAGCATCATTCACGCAGCATCATTTACCGAGCGTTATTCACAGTGTCATTGCAGTGCATCATTCACAGTGTCTGTCACAGGGCACCATTCACAGAGAGTCATTCACAGTGCACCATTCACAGCGAGTCATTCACAGTGCACTATTCACAGAGTGTCATTCACAGAGCACCATTCACAGAGCATTATTCACAGAATGTCATTCACCGTGCACCATTCAAAGAGTGTCATTCAAAGTGCACCATTCACAGAGCGTCATTCACAGAATGTCATTCACAGTGGACTGTTTAGAGAGTGTCATTCAAAATGCACCATTAATAGCCGGTCATTCACAGTGCATCATTTACAGAGTGCCATTTACAGTGCAGCATTCACAGTGTGTCATTCAGAGTGCACCATTCAGAGAATTTCATTTACAATGCATCATTCACACAGTGTATATGACAAGGCCTCATTCATGGAGCATCTTTCGAATTGCTTCATTCACAGTGCGTTATTCACAGTGCACCAATCACAGCGTGTCATTCAGAGAATGTCATTGACAGTTCACAATTCACAGAGCGTCATTCACAGAATGTCATTCACAGTGCACCAATCACAGAGTGTCATTCACAGAATGTCATTCACAGTGCACCATTCACAGCATGTCATTCACAGTGCTCTATACACAGAGTGTCATTCACAGAGCACCATTCACAGAGCATTATTCACAGAGTGTCATTCACCGTGTACCAATCACAGAGTGTCATTCACAGTTTCATACACAGTGCACCATTCACGGAGTGTCATTCAAAATGCACCATTAATAGACTGTCATTCACAGTGCAGCATTCACAGTGTGTCATTCACAGTGCACCATTCAGAGAATTTCATTTACAATGAACCATTCACAGAGTGTCATTCAAAATGCACCATTAATAGACTGTCATTCATAGTGCAGCATTCACAGTGTGTCATTCACAGTGCACCATTCACAGAGTGTCAGTAACAGTGCACCATTCACAGAGCGTCATTCACAGTGCCATTCACAGCGCACCATTAATAGACTGTCATTCACAGTGCAGCATTTACAGAGTGTCATTTACAGTGCAACATTCACAGTGTGTCGTTCACAGTGCACCATTCAGAGAATTTCATTTACAATGCATCATTCACACAGTGTATATAATACAGGGCCTCATTCACGGAGCATCTTTCGAATTGCTTCATTCACAGTGCGTCATTCACAGTGCACCAATCACAGATTGTCATTCAGAGAATGTCATTCACAGTTCACCATTCACAGAGCGTCATTCACAGAATGTCATTCAGAGTGCACCAATCACAGAGTGTCATTCAGAGAATGTCATTCACAGTTCACCATTCACAGAGCATCATTAAGACATGTCATTCACAGTGCACCATTCACAGACTGTCATTCACAGTGCACCATTCACAGACCATCATTCACAGAAAGTCATTCACAGTGCACCATTCACAGAGTGTCATTCAGACAATGTCATTCACAGTGCACCATTCACAGAGTGTCATTCACAGTGCACCATTCACAGAGCATTATTCACAGAGAGTCATTCACAGTGCACCATTCACAGAGCGTTATTCACAGAGAGTCATTCACAGTGCACTATACACAGAGTGTCATTCACAGTGCACCATTCACAGAGCATTATTCACAGTGAGTCATTCACAATGCACCATTCACAGAGTGTCATTCACAGTGCACCATTCACAGAGCACCATTCACAGAGCATTATTCACAGAGAGTCATTCACCGTGTACCAATCACAGAGTGTCATTCACAGTTTCATACACAGTGCACCATTCACAGGGTGTCATTCAAAATGCACCATTAATAGACTGTCATTCACAGTGCAGCATTCACAGTGTGTCATTCACAGTGCACCATTCAGAGAATTTCATTTACAATGCATCATTCACAGAGTGTATATGACAGGGCCTCTTTCACGGAGCATCTTTCGAAATGCTTCATTCAGAGTGCGTCATTCACAGTGCACCAATCACAGAGTGTCATTCAGAGAATGTCATTCACAGTTCACCATTCACAGATCGTCATTCACAGAATGTCATTCACAGTGCACCATTCACATAGAGTCATTCACAGTGCACCATTCACAGCTTGTCATTCACAGTGCGCTATTCACTGAGTGTCATTCAGAGTGCACCATACACAGAGCGTCTTTCACAGGTTGTCATTCATAGTACGTCAATCACAATGCGTCATTCACAGATTGTGATTCATAGCGCAATGTTCACAAAGTATCATTCACAGTGCAGCGTTCACAGTCTGTCATTCACAGTTGCCCATTCACATTGCGTCAGGCACAGAATGTCATTCACAGTGCACTATTCGCAGTGTGTCAGTCACACAGTGTCATTCACAGTGCAACATTCACAGAGTGTCATACACAGTGCATAGGAATCATTTACAGTGCATCAGACACAGAGCCTATTTGACAGAGCCTCATTCTTGAGCATGAATCACAGAGCATCATTCACGGATATTCATTCACAGAGCATCATTCGCAGTGTTTCTTTCACAGTGCGACGTTCACACAGAATCATTCACGACTATCATTCACAGAGCATCATTCACAAGCATCATTTACAGAGCATCATTCACACAGTGTCATTTACCGAGCATCATTCTCAGAGTGTCATTAAAGTGCATCATTCACAGTGTCTGTCACAGTGCACCATACACAGAGTGTCATTCACAGTGCGCCATTCAAAGAGTTTCATTTACAAGGCTTCATTCACAGAATGTGATTGACAGGGCCTCATTCACGGAGCATCTTTCGGAATTGCTTCATTTACAGTGCACCAATCACAGAGCGTCATTCATAGATTTACATTCACAGTTCACCATTCACAGAGATTCATTCACAGAATGTCATTCACAGTGCACCATTCACAGAGCATCATTCACAGAGAGTCATTCACAGTGCACCATTCACAGAGCATTATTCACAGAGAGTCATTCACAGTGCACCATTCACAGAGTGTCATTAACAGTGCACCATTCACAGAGCGTCATTCACAGTGTCATTCACAGTGCACCATCAATAGACTGTCATTCACAGTGCACCAATCACAGAGTGTCATTCAGAGAATTGCATTCACAGTTCACCATTCACAGAGCGTCATTCACAGAATGTCATTCACAGTGCACCAATCACAGAGTGTCATTCAGAGAATCTCATTCACAGTTCACCATTCACAGAGCGTCATTCAGACAATGTCATTCACAGTGCACCATTCACAAAGTGTCATTCACAGTGCCCCATTCACAGAGCATTATTCACAGAGAGTCATACACAGTGCACCATTCACAGAGCATCATTCACAGAGAGTCATTCACAGTGCACCATTCACAGAGTGTCATTCACAGTGCACCATTCACAGAGCACTATTCACAGAGAGTCATTCACAGTGCACCATTCACAGAGTGTCATTCACAGTGTCATTCACAGTGCATCATTTCCAGAGTGTCATTTACAGTGCAACATTCACAGTGTGTCATTCACAGTGCACCATTCAGAGAATTTCATTTACAATGCATCATTCACAGAGTGTGTATAATACAGGGCCTCATTCACGGAGCATCTTTCGAATTGCTTCATTCACAGTGCGTCATTCACAGTGCACCAATCACAGAGTGTCATTCAGAGAATGTCATTCACAGAGCGTCATTCACAGAATGTCATTCACGGTTCACCAAATACAGAGTGACATTCAGACAATGTCATTCACAGTGCACCATTCACAGAGCGTCATTCACAGTGTCATTCACAGTGCACCATCAATAAACTGTCATTCACAGTGCACCATTCACAGAGTGTCATTCACAATGCACCATTCACAGAGAGTCATTCACAGAGTGTCATTCACAGTGCACAATTCACAGAGTATCATTCAATATGCACCATTTATAGACTGTCACTCACAGTGCAGCATTTATAGAGTGTCATTTACAGTGCCCCATTCACAGTGTGTCAGTCACACAGTGTCATTCACAGTGCAACATTCACAGAGAGTCATTCACAGTGCACCATTCATAGAGTGTCATTCACAATGCACCATTCACAGAGCGTCATTCACAGTGTCATTCACAGTGCACCATTCACAGAGTGTCATTCACAGTGCACCATTCACAGAGCATTATTCACAGAGAGTCATTCACAGTGCACCATTCACAGAGTGTCATTCACAGTGCACCATTCACAGAGTGTCATTCACAGTGCACAATTCACAGAGTATCATTCAAAATGCACCATTTATAGACTGTCACTCACAGTGCAGCATTTATAGAGTGTCATTTACAGTGCCCCATTCACAGTGTGTCAGTCACACAGTGTCATTCACAGTGCAACATTCACAGAGAGTCATTCACAGTGCACCATTCACAGAGTGTCATTCACAATGCACCATTCACAGAGCGTCATTCACAGTGTCATTCACAGTGCACCATTCACAGAGTGTCATTCACAGTGCACCATTCACAGAGCATTATTCACAGAGAGTCATTCACAGTGCACCATTCACAGAGTGTCATTCACAGTGCACCATTCACAGAGTGTCATTCACAGTGTCATTCACAGTGCATCATTTCCAGAGTGTCATTTACAGTGCAACATTCACAGTGTGTCATTCACAGTGCACCATTCAGAGAATTTCATTTACAATGCATTATTCACAGAGTGTGTATAATACAGGGCCTCATTCACGGAGCATCTTTCGAATTGCTTCATTCACAGTGCGTCATTCACAGTGCACCAATCACAGAGTGTCATTCAGAGAATGTCATTCACAGAGCGTCATTCACAGAATGTCATTCACAGTGCACCAAATACAGAGTGTCATTCAGAGAATGTCATTCACAGTGCACCATTCACAGCACGTCATTCACAGTGTCATTCACAGTGCACCATCAATAGACTGTCATTCACAGTGCACCAATCACAGAGTGTCATTCAGAGAATGTCATTCACAGTTCACCATTCACAGAGCGTCATTCAGACAATGTCATTCACAGTGCACCATTCACAGAGTGTCATTCACAGTGCCCCATTCACAGAGCATTATTCACAGAGAGTCATTCACAGTGCACCATTCACAGAGCATCATTCACAGAGAGTCATTCACAGTGCACCATTCACAGAGTGTCATTCACAGTGCACCATTCACAGTGCACCATTCACAGAGTGTCATTCACAATGCACCATTCACAGAGTCATTCACAGAGTGTCATTCACAGTGCACAATTCACAGAGTATCATTCAAAATGCACCATTTATAGACTGTCACTCACAGTGCAGCATTTATAGAGTGTCATTTACAGTGCCCCATTCACAGTGTGTCAGTCACACAGTGTCATTCACGGTGCAACATTCACAGAGAGTCATTCACAGTGCACCATTCATAGAGTGTCATTCACAATGCACCATTCACAGAGCATCATTCACAGTGTCATTCACAGTGCACCATTCACAGAGTGTCTTTCAAAATGCACCATTTATAGACTGTCATTCACAGTGCAGCATTTACAGAGTGTCATTTACAGTTCCCCATTCACAGTGTGTCAGTCACACAGTGTCATTCACAGTGCAACATTGATAGAGTGTTATACACAGTGCACCAGACACAGGAATCATTTACAGTGTGTCAGGAACAGAGCCTATTTGACAGAGCCTCATTCATGAGCATCAATCACAGAGCATCATTCACAGATATTCATTCACAGAGCATCATTCCCAGTGCTTCTTTCACACTGCGACATTCACAGAGCCTCATTCATGACTATCATTCACAGAGCATCATTCACAAGCATCATTTACAGAGCATCATTCACACAGTGTCATTTACCGAGCGGTCTTCACAGTGTCATTACAGTGCATCATTCACAGTGTCTGTCACAGTGCACCATTCACAGCGAGTCATTCACAGTGCACCATTCACAGCGTGTCATTCACAGTGCACTATTCACAGAGTGTCATTCACAGTGCACCATTCACAGAGCATTATTCACAGAGAGTCATTCACCGTGCACCATTCAAAGAGTGTCATTCAAAGTGCACCATTCACGGAGCGTCATTCACAGAATGTCTTTCACAGTAGACCATTCACAGAGTGTCATTCAAAATGCACCATTAATAGACGGTCATTCACAGTGCATCATTTACAGAGTGTAATTTACAGTGCAGCATTCACAGTGTGTCAGTCAGAGTGCACCATTCAGAGAATTTCATTTACAATGCATCATTCACAGAGTGTATATGACAGGACCTCATTCACGGAGCATCTTTAAATTGCTTCATTCACAGTGCGTCATTCACAGTGCACCAATCACAGAGGGTCATTCAGAGAATGTCATTCACAGTTCACCATTCACTGAGCATCATTCACATAGAGTCATTCACAGTGCACCATTCACAGCATGTCATTCACAGTGCACTATTCACTGAGTGTCATTCACAGTGCACCATTCACAGAGCGTCTTTCACAGGTTGTCATTCATAGTAGGTCAATCACAATGTGTCATTCACAGATTGTGATTCATAGTGCAACATTCACAGAGTGTATATGACAGTGCATCATTCACGGAGCATCTTTCGAATTGCTTCAATCACAGTGCGTCATTCAGAGTGCACCAATCACAGAGTGTCATTCAGAGAATGTCATTCACAGTTCACCATTCACAGAGCGTCATTCAGACAATGTCATTCACAGTGCACCATTCACAGAGTGTCATTCACAGTGCCCCATTCACAGAGCATTATTCACAGAGAGTCATTCACAGTGCACCATTCACAGAGCATCATTCACAGAGAGTCATTCACAGTGCACCATTCACAGAGTGTCATTCACAGTGCACCATTCACAGTGCACCATTCACAGAGTGTCATTCACAATGCACCATTCACAGAGAGTCATTCACAGAGTGTCATTCACAGTGCACAATTCACAGAGTATCATTCAATATGCACCATTTATAGACTGTCACTCACAGTGCAGCATTTATAGAGTGTCATTTACAGTGCCCCATTCACAGTGTGTCAGTCACACAGTGTCATTCACAGTGCAACATTCACAGAGAGTCATTCACAGTGCACCATTCATAGAGTGTCATTCACAATGCACCATTCACAGAGCGTCATTCACAGTGTCATTCACAGTGCACCATTCACAGAGTGTCATTCACAGTGCACCATTCACAGAGCATTATTCACAGAGAGTCATTCACAGTGCACCATTCACAGAGTGTCATTCACAGTGCACCATTCACAGAGTGTCATTCACAGTGCACAATTCACAGAGTATCATTCAAAATGCACCATTTATAGACTGTCACTCACAGTGCAGCATTTATAGAGTGTCATTTACAGTGCCCCATTCACAGTGTGTCAGTCACACAGTGTCATTCACAGTGCAACATTCACAGAGAGTCATTCACAGTGCACCATTCACAGAGTGTCATTCACAATGCACCATTCACAGAGCGTCATTCACAGTGTCATTCACAGTGCACCATTCACAGAGTGTCATTCACAGTGCACCATTCACAGAGCATTATTCACAGAGAGTCATTCACAGTGCACCATTCACAGAGTGTCATTCACAGTGCACCATTCACAGAGTGTCATTCACAGTGTCATTCACAGTGCATCATTTCCAGAGTGTCATTTACAGTGCAACATTCACAGTGTGTCATTCACAGTGCACCATTCAGAGAATTTCATTTACAATGCATTATTCACAGAGTGTGTATAATACAGGGCCTCATTCACGGAGCATCTTTCGAATTGCTTCATTCACAGTGCGTCATTCACAGTGCACCAATCACAGAGTGTCATTCAGAGAATGTCATTCACAGAGCGTCATTCACAGAATGTCATTCACAGTGCACCAAATACAGAGTGTCATTCAGAGAATGTCATTCACAGTGCACCATTCACAGCACGTCATTCACAGTGTCATTCACAGTGCACCATCAATAGACTGTCATTCACAGTGCACCAATCACAGAGTGTCATTCAGAGAATTGCATTCACAGTTCACCATTCACAGAGCGTCATTCACAGAATGTCATTCACAGTGCACCAATCACAGAGTGTCATTCAGAGAATGTCATTCACAGTTCACCATTCACAGAGCGTCATTCAGACAATGTCATTCACAGTGCACCATTCACAGAGTGTCATTCACAGTGCCCCATTCACAGAGCATTATTCACAGAGAGTCATTCACAGTGCACCATTCACAGAGCATCATTCACAGAGAGTCATTCACAGTGCACCATTCACAGAGTGTCATTCACAGTGCACCATTCACAGTGCACCATTCACAGAGTGTCATTCACAATGCACCATTCACAGAGTCATTCACAGAGTGTCATTCACAGTGCACAATTCACAGAGTATCATTCAAAATGCACCATTTATAGACTGTCACTCACAGTGCAGCATTTATAGAGTGTCATTTACAGTGCCCCATTCACAGTGTGTCAGTCACACAGTGTCATTCACGGTGCAACATTCACAGAGAGTCATTCACAGTGCACCATTCATAGAGTGTCATTCACAATGCACCATTCACAGAGCATCATTCACAGTGTCATTCACAGTGCACCATTCACAGAGTGTCTTTCAAAATGCACCATTTATAGACTGTCATTCACAGTGCAGCATTTACAGAGTGTCATTTACAGTTCCCCATTCACAGTGTGTCAGTCACACAGTGTCATTCACAGTGCAACATTGATAGAGTGTTATACACAGTGCACCAGACACAGGAATCATTTACAGTGTGTCAGGAACAGAGCCTATTTGACAGAGCCTCATTCATGAGCATCAATCACAGAGCATCATTCACAGATATTCATTCACAGAGCATCATTCCCAGTGCTTCTTTCACACTGCGACATTCACAGAGCCTCATTCATGACTATCATTCACAGAGCATCATTCACAAGCATCATTTACAGAGCATCATTCACACAGTGTCATTTACCGAGCGGTCTTCACAGTGTCATTACAGTGCATCATTCACAGTGTCTGTCACAGTGCACCATTCACAGCGAGTCATTCACAGTGCACCATTCACAGCGTGTCATTCACAGTGCACTATTCACAGAGTGTCATTCACAGTGCACCATTCACAGAGCATTATTCACAGAGAGTCATTCACCGTGCACCATTCAAAGAGTGTCATTCAAAGTGCACCATTCACGGAGCGTCATTCACAGAATGTCTTTCACAGTAGACCATTCACAGAGTGTCATTCAAAATGCACCATTAATAGCCGGTCATTCACAGTGCATCATTTACAGAGTGTAATTTACAGTGCAGCATTCACAGTGTGTCAGTCAGAGTGCACCATTCAGAGAATTTCATTTACAATGCATCATTCACAGAGTGTATATGACAGGACCTCATTCACGGAGCATCTTTAAATTGCTTCATTCACAGTGCGTCATTCACAGTGCACCAATCACAGAGGGTCATTCAGAGAATGTCATTCACAGTTCACCATTCACAGAGCATCATTCACATAGAGTCATTCACAGTGCACCATTCACAGCATGTCATTCACAGTGCACTATTCACTGAGTGTCATTCACAGTGCACCATTCACAGAGCGTCTTTCACAGGTTGTCATTCGTAGTAGGTCAATCACAATGTGTCATTCACAGATTGTGATTCATAGTGCAACATTCACAGAGTGTATATGACAGTGCATCATTCATGGAGCATCTTTCGAATTGCTTCAATCACAGTGCGTCATTCAGAGTGCACCAGTCACAGAGTGTCATTCAGAGAATGTCATTCACAGTTCACCATTCACAGAGCGTCATTCAGACAATGTCATTCACAGTGCACCATTCACAGAGTGTCATTCACAGTGCCCCATTCACAGAGCATTATTCACAGAGAGTCATTCACAGTGCACCATTCACAGAGCATCATTCACAGAGAGTCATTCACAGTGCACCATTCACAGTGCACCATTCACAGAGTGTCATTCACAATGCACCATTCACAGAGTCATTCACAGAGTGTCATTCACAGTGCACAATTCACAGAGTATCATTCAAAATGCACCATTTATAGACTGTCACTCACAGTGCAGCATTTATAGAGTGTCATTTACAGTGCCCCATTCACAGTGTGTCAGTCACACAGTGTCATTCACGGTGCAACATTCACAGAGAGTCATTCACAGTGCACCATTCATAGAGTGTCATTCACAATGCACCATTCACAGAGCATCATTCACAGTGTCATTCACAGTGCACCATTCACAGAGTGTCTTTCAAAATGCACCATTTATAGTCTGTCATTCACAGTGCACCATTCACAGAGCGTCATTCACAGTGTCATTCACAGTGCACCATCAATAAACTGTCATTCACAGTGCACCATTCACAGAGTGTCATTCACAATGCACCATTCACAGAGAGTCATTCACAGAGTGTTATTCACAGTGCACAATTCACAGAGTATCATTCAATATGCACCATTTATAGACTGTCACTCACAGTGCAGCATTTATAGAGTGTCATTTACAGTGCCCCATTCACAGTGTGTCAGTCACACAGTGTCATTCACAGTGCAACATTCACAGAGAGTCATTCACAGTGCACCATTCATAGAGTGTCATTCACAATGCACCATTCACAGAGCGTCATTCACAGTGTCATTCACAGTGCACCATTCACAGAGTGTCATTCACAGTGCACCATTCACAGAGCATTATTCACAGAGAGTCATTCACAGTGCACCATTCACAGAGTGTCATTCACAGTGCACCATTCACAGAGTGTCATTCACAGTGTCATTCACAGTGCATCATTTCCAGAGTGTCATTTACAGTGCAACATTCACAGTGTGTCATTCACAGTGCACCATTCAGAGAATTTCATTTACAATGCATTATTCACAGAGTGTGTATAATACAGGGCCTCATTCACGGAGCATCTTTCGAATTTCTTCATTCACAGTGCGTCATTCACAGTGCACCAATCACAGAGTGTCATTCAGAGAATGTCATTCACAGAGCGTCATTCACAGAATGTCATTCACAGTGCACCAAATACAGAGTGTCATTCAGAGAATGTCATTCACAGTGCACCATTCACAGCACGTCATTCACAGTGTCATTCACAGTGCACCATCAATAGACTGTCATTCACAGTGCACCAATCACAGAGTGTCATTCAGAGAATGTCATTCACAGTTCACCATTCACAGAGCGTCATTCAGACAATGTCATTCACAGTGCACCATTCACAGAGTGTCATTCACAGTGCCCCATTCACAGAGCATTATTCACAGAGAGTCATTCACAGTGCACCATTCACAGAGCATCATTCACAGAGAGTCATTCACAGTGCACCATTCACAGAGTGTCATTCACAGTGCACCATTCACAGTGCACCATTCACAGAGTGTCATTCACAATGCACCATTCACAGAGTCATTCACAGAGTGTCATTCACAGTGCACAATTCACAGAGTATCATTCAAAATGCACCATTTATAGACTGTCACTCACAGTGCAGCATTTATAGAGTGTCATTTACAGTGCCCCATTCACAGTGTGTCAGTCACACAGTGTCATTCACGGTGCAACATTCACAGAGAGTCATTCACAGTGCACCATTCATAGAGTGTCATTCACAATGCACCATTCACAGAGCATCATTCACAGTGTCATTCACAGTGCACCATTCACAGAGTGTCTTTCAAAATGCACCATTTATAGACTGTCATTCACAGTGCAGCATTTACAGAGTGTCATTTACAGTTCCCCATTCACAGTGTGTCAGTCACACAGTGTCATTCACAGTGCAACATTGATAGAGTGTTATACACAGTGCACCAGACACAGGAATCATTTACAGTGTGTCAGGAACAGAGCCTATTTGACAGAGCCTCATTCATGAGCATCAATCACAGAGCATCATTCACAGATATTCATTCACAGAGCATCATTCCCAGTGCTTCTTTCACACTGCGACATTCACAGAGCCTCATTCATGACTATCATTCACAGAGCATCATTCACAAGCATCATTTACAGAGCATCATTCACACAGTGTCATTTACCGAGCGGTCTTCACAGTGTCATTACAGTGCATCATTCACAGTGTCTGTCACAGTGCACCATTCACAGCGAGTCATTCACAGTGCACCATTCACAGCGTGTCATTCACAGTGCACTATTCACAGAGTGTCATTCACAGTGCACCATTCACAGAGCATTATTCACAGAGAGTCATTCACCGTGCACCATTCAAAGAGTGTCATTCAAAGTGCACCATTCACGGAGCGTCATTCACAGAATGTCTTTCACAGTAGACCATTCACAGAGTGTCATTCAAAATGCACCATTAATAGCCGGTCATTCACAGTGCATCATTTACAGAGTGTAATTTACAGTGCAGCATTCACAGTGTGTCAGTCAGAGTGCACCATTCAGAGAATTTCATTTACAATGCATCATTCACAGAGTGTATATGACAGGACCTCATTCACGGAGCATCTTTAAATTGCTTCATTCACAGTGCGTCATTCACAGTGCACCAATCACAGAGGGTCATTCAGAGAATGTCATTCACAGTTCACCATTCACAGAGCATCATTCACATAGAGTCATTCACAGTGCACCATTCACAGCATGTCATTCACAGTGCACTATTCACTGAGTGTCATTCACAGTGCACCATTCACAGAGCGTCTTTCACAGGTTGTCATTCGTAGTAGGTCAATCACAATGTGTCATTCACAGATTGTGATTCATAGTGCAACATTCACAGAGTGTATATGACAGTGCATCATTCATGGAGCATCTTTCGAATTGCTTCAATCACAGTGCGTCATTCAGAGTGCACCAGTCACAGAGTGTCATTCAGAGAATGTCATTCACAGTTCACCATTCACAGAGCGTCATTCAGACAATGTCATTCACAGTGCACCATTCACAGAGTGTCATTCACAGTGCCCCATTCACAGAGCATTATTCACAGAGAGTCATTCACAGTGCACCATTCACAGAGCATCATTCACAGAGAGTCATTCACAGTGCACCATTCACAGTGCACCATTCACAGAGTGTCATTCACAATGCACCATTCACAGAGTCATTCACAGAGTGTCATTCACAGTGCACAATTCACAGAGTATCATTCAAAATGCACCATTTATAGACTGTCACTCACAGTGCAGCATTTATAGAGTGTCATTTACAGTGCCCCATTCACAGTGTGTCAGTCACACAGTGTCATTCACGGTGCAACATTCACAGAGAGTCATTCACAGTGCACCATTCATAGAGTGTCATTCACAATGCACCATTCACAGAGCATCATTCACAGTGTCATTCACAGTGCACCATTCACAGAGTGTCTTTCAAAATGCACCATTTATAGTCTGTCATTCACAGTGCACCATTCACAGAGCGTCATTCACAGTGTCATTCACAGTGCACCATCAATAAACTGTCATTCACAGTGCACCATTCACAGAGTGTCATTCACAATGCACCATTCACAGAGAGTCATTCACAGAGTGTTATTCACAGTGCACAATTCACAGAGTATCATTCAATATGCACCATTTATAGACTGTCACTCACAGTGCAGCATTTATAGAGTGTCATTTACAGTGCCCCATTCACAGTGTGTCAGTCACACAGTGTCATTCACAGTGCAACATTCACAGAGAGTCATTCACAGTGCACCATTCATAGAGTGTCATTCACAATGCACCATTCACAGAGCGTCATTCACAGTGTCATTCACAGTGCACCATTCACAGAGTGTCATTCACAGTGCACCATTCACAGAGCATTATTCACAGAGAGTCATTCACAGTGCACCATTCACAGAGTGTCATTCACAGTGCACCATTCACAGAGTGTCATTCACAGTGTCATTCACAGTGCATCATTTCCAGAGTGTCATTTACAGTGCAACATTCACAGTGTGTCATTCACAGTGCACCATTCAGAGAATTTCATTTACAATGCATTATTCACAGAGTGTGTATAATACAGGGCCTCATTCACGGAGCATCTTTCGAATTTCTTCATTCACAGTGCGTCATTCACAGTGCACCAATCACAGAGTGTCATTCAGAGAATGTCATTCACAGAGCGTCATTCACAGAATGTCATTCACAGTGCACCAAATACAGAGTGTCATTCAGAGAATGTCATTCACAGTGCACCATTCACAGCACGTCATTCACAGTGTCATTCACAGTGCACCATCAATAGACTGTCATTCACAGTGCACCAATCACAGAGTGTCATTCAGAGAATGTCATTCACAGTTCACCATTCACAGAGCGTCATTCAGACAATGTCATTCACAGTGCACCATTCACAGAGTGTCATTCACAGTGCCCCATTCACAGAGCATTATTCACAGAGAGTCATTCACAGTGCACCATTCACAGAGCATCATTCACAGAGAGTCATTCACAGTGCACCATTCACAGAGTGTCATTCACAGTGCACCATTCACAGTGCACCATTCACAGAGTGTCATTCACAATGCACCATTCACAGAGTCATTCACAGAGTGTCATTCACAGTGCACAATTCACAGAGTATCATTCAAAATGCACCATTTATAGACTGTCACTCACAGTGCAGCATTTATAGAGTGTCATTTACAGTGCCCCATTCACAGTGTGTCAGTCACACAGTGTCATTCACGGTGCAACATTCACAGAGAGTCATTCACAGTGCACCATTCATAGAGTGTCATTCACAATGCACCATTCACAGAGCATCATTCACAGTGTCATTCACAGTGCACCATTCACAGAGTGTCTTTCAAAATGCACCATTTATAGACTGTCATTCACAGTGCAGCATTTACAGAGTGTCATTTACAGTTCCCCATTCACAGTGTGTCAGTCACACAGTGTCATTCACAGTGCAACATTGATAGAGTGTTATACACAGTGCACCAGACACAGGAATCATTTACAGTGTGTCAGGAACAGAGCCTATTTGACAGAGCCTCATTCATGAGCATCAATCACAGAGCATCATTCACAGATATTCATTCACAGAGCATCATTCCCAGTGCTTCTTTCACACTGCGACATTCACAGAGCCTCATTCATGACTATCATTCACAGAGCATCATTCACAAGCATCATTTACAGAGCATCATTCACACAGTGTCATTTACCGAGCGGTCTTCACAGTGTCATTACAGTGCATCATTCACAGTGTCTGTCACAGTGCACCATTCACAGCGAGTCATTCACAGTGCACCATTCACAGCGTGTCATTCACAGTGCACTATTCACAGAGTGTCATTCACAGTGCACCATTCACAGAGCATTATTCACAGAGAGTCATTCACCGTGCACCATTCAAAGAGTGTCATTCAAAGTGCACCATTCACGGAGCGTCATTCACAGAATGTCTTTCACAGTAGACCATTCACAGAGTGTCATTCAAAATGCACCATTAATAGCCGGTCATTCACAGTGCATCATTTACAGAGTGTAATTTACAGTGCAGCATTCACAGTGTGTCAGTCAGAGTGCACCATTCAGAGAATTTCATTTACAATGCATCATTCACAGAGTGTATATGACAGGACCTCATTCACGGAGCATCTTTAAATTGCTTCATTCACAGTGCGTCATTCACAGTGCACCAATCACAGAGGGTCATTCAGAGAATGTCATTCACAGTTCACCATTCACAGAGCATCATTCACATAGAGTCATTCACAGTGCACCATTCACAGCATGTCATTCACAGTGCACTATTCACTGAGTGTCATTCACAGTGCACCATTCACAGAGCGTCTTTCACAGGTTGTCATTCATAGTAGGTCAATCACAATGTGTCATTCACAGATTGTGATTCATAGTGCAACATTCACAGAGTGTATATGACAGTGCATCATTCACGGAGCATCTTTCGAATTGCTTCAATCACAGTGCGTCATTCAGAGTGCACCAATCACAGAGTGTCATTCAGAGAATGTCATTCACAGTTCACCATTCACAGAGCGTCATTCAGACAATGTCATTCACAGTGCACCATTCACAGAGTGTCATTCACAGTGCCCCATTCACAGAGCATTATTCACAGAGAGTCATTCACAGTGCACCATTCACAGAGCATCATTCACAGAGAGTCATTCACAGTGCACCATTCACAGAGTGTCATTCACAGTGCACCATTCACAGTGCACCATTCACAGAGTGTCATTCACAATGCACCATTCACAGAGTCATTCACAGAGTGTCATTCACAGTGCACAATTCACAGAGTATCATTCAAAATGCACCATTTATAGACTGTCACTCACAGTGCAGCATTTATAGAGTGTCATTTACAGTGCCCCATTCACAGTGTGTCAGTCACACAGTGTCATTCACGGTGCAACATTCACAGAGAGTCATTCACAGTGCACCATTCATAGAGTGTCATTCACAATGCACCATTCACAGAGCATCATTCACAGTGTCATTCACAGTGCACCATTCACAGAGTGTCTTTCAAAATGCACCATTTATAGTCTGTCATTCACAGTGCACCATTCACAGAGCGTCATTCACAGTGTCATTCACAGTGCACCATCAATAAACTGTCATTCACAGTGCACCATTCACAGAGTGTCATTCACAATGCACCATTCACAGAGAGTCATTCACAGAGTGTCATTCACAGTGCACAATTCACAGAGTATCATTCAATATGCACCATTTATAGACTGTCACTCACAGTGCAGCATTTATAGAGTGTCATTTACAGTGCCCCATTCACAGTGTGTCAGTCACACAGTGTCATTCACAGTGCAACATTCACAGAGAGTCATTCACAGTGCACCATTCATAGAGTGTCATTCACAATGCACCATTCACAGAGCGTCATTCACAGTGTCATTCACAGTGCACCATTCACAGAGTGTCATTCACAGTGCACCATTCACAGAGCATTATTCACAGAGAGTCATTCACAGTGCACCATTCACAGAGTGTCATTCACAGTGCACCATTCACAGAGTGTCATTCACAGTGCACAATTCACAGAGTATCATTCAAAATGCACCATTTATAGACTGTCACTCACAGTGCAGCATTTATAGAGTGTCATTTACAGTGCCCCATTCACAGTGTGTCAGTCACACAGTGTCATTCACAGTGCAACATTCACAGAGAGTCATTCACAGTGCACCATTCACAGAGTGTCATTCACAATGCACCATTCACAGAGCGTCATTCACAGTGTCATTCACAGTGCACCATTCACAGAGTGTCATTCACAGTGCACCATTCACAGAGCATTATTCACAGAGAGTCATTCACAGTGCACCATTCACAGAGTGTCATTCACAGTGCACCATTCACAGAGTGTCATTCACAGTGTCATTCACAGTGCATCATTTCCAGAGTGTCATTTACAGTGCAACATTCACAGTGTGTCATTCACAGTGCACCATTCAGAGAATTTCATTTACAATGCATTATTCACAGAGTGTGTATAATACAGGGCCTCATTCACGGAGCATCTTTCGAATTGCTTCATTCACAGTGCGTCATTCACAGTGCACCAATCACAGAGTGTCATTCAGAGAATGTCATTCACAGAGCGTCATTCACAGAATGTCATTCACAGTGCACCAAATACAGAGTGTCATTCAGAGAATGTCATTCACAGTGCACCATTCACAGCACGTCATTCACAGTGTCATTCACAGTGCACCATCAATAGACTGTCATTCACAGTGCACCAATCACAGAGTGTCATTCAGAGAATTGCATTCACAGTTCACCATTCACAGAGCGTCATTCACAGAATGTCATTCACAGTGCACCAATCACAGAGTGTCATTCAGAGAATGTCATTCACAGTTCACCATTCACAGAGCGTCATTCAGACAATGTCATTCACAGTGCACCATTCACAGAGTGTCATTCACAGTGCCCCATTCACAGAGCATTATTCACAGAGAGTCATTCACAGTGCACCATTCACAGAGCATCATTCACAGAGAGTCATTCACAGTGCACCATTCACAGAGTGTCATTCACAGTGCACCATTCACAGTGCACCATTCACAGAGTGTCATTCACAATGCACCATTCACAGAGTCATTCACAGAGTGTCATTCACAGTGCACAATTCACAGAGTATCATTCAAAATGCACCATTTATAGACTGTCACTCACAGTGCAGCATTTATAGAGTGTCATTTACAGTGCCCCATTCACAGTGTGTCAGTCACACAGTGTCATTCACGGTGCAACATTCACAGAGAGTCATTCACAGTGCACCATTCATAGAGTGTCATTCACAATGCACCATTCACAGAGCATCATTCACAGTGTCATTCACAGTGCACCATTCACAGAGTGTCTTTCAAAATGCACCATTTATAGACTGTCATTCACAGTGCAGCATTTACAGAGTGTCATTTACAGTTCCCCATTCACAGTGTGTCAGTCACACAGTGTCATTCACAGTGCAACATTGATAGAGTGTTATACACAGTGCACCAGACACAGGAATCATTTACAGTGTGTCAGGAACAGAGCCTATTTGACAGAGCCTCATTCATGAGCATCAATCACAGAGCATCATTCACAGATATTCATTCACAGAGCATCATTCCCAGTGCTTCTTTCACACTGCGACATTCACAGAGCCTCATTCATGACTATCATTCACAGAGCATCATTCACAAGCATCATTTACAGAGCATCATTCACACAGTGTCATTTACCGAGCGGTCTTCACAGTGTCATTACAGTGCATCATTCACAGTGTCTGTCACAGTGCACCATTCACAGCGAGTCATTCACAGTGCACCATTCACAGCGTGTCATTCACAGTGCACTATTCACAGAGTGTCATTCACAGTGCACCATTCACAGAGCATTATTCACAGAGAGTCATTCACCGTGCACCATTCAAAGAGTGTCATTCAAAGTGCACCATTCACGGAGCGTCATTCACAGAATGTCTTTCACAGTAGACCATTCACAGAGTGTCATTCAAAATGCACCATTAATAGCCGGTCATTCACAGTGCATCATTTACAGAGTGTAATTTACAGTGCAGCATTCACAGTGTGTCAGTCAGAGTGCACCATTCAGAGAATTTCATTTACAATGCATCATTCACAGAGTGTATATGACAGGACCTCATTCACGGAGCATCTTTAAATTGCTTCATTCACAGTGCGTCATTCACAGTGCACCAATCACAGAGGGTCATTCAGAGAATGTCATTCACAGTTCACCATTCACAGAGCATCATTCACATAGAGTCATTCACAGTGCACCATTCACAGCATGTCATTCACAGTGCACTATTCACTGAGTGTCATTCACAGTGCACCATTCACAGAGCGTCTTTCACAGGTTGTCATTCATAGTAGGTCAATCACAATGTGTCATTCACAGATTGTGATTCATAGTGCAACATTCACAGAGTGTATATGACAGTGCATCATTCACGGAGCATCTTTCGAATTGCTTCAATCACAGTGCGTCATTCAGAGTGCACCAATCACAGAGTGTCATTCAGAGAATGTCATTCACAGTTCACCATTCACAGAGCGTCATTCAGACAATGTCATTCACAGTGCACCATTCACAGAGTGTCATTCACAGTGCCCCATTCACAGAGCATTATTCACAGAGAGTCATTCACAGTGCACCATTCACAGAGCATCATTCACAGAGAGTCATTCACAGTGCACCATTCACAGAGTGTCATTCACAGTGCACCATTCACAGTGCACCATTCACAGAGTGTCATTCACAATGCACCATTCACAGAGTCATTCACAGAGTGTCATTCACAGTGCACAATTCACAGAGTATCATTCAAAATGCACCATTTATAGACTGTCACTCACAGTGCAGCATTTATAGAGTGTCATTTACAGTGCCCCATTCACAGTGTGTCAGTCACACAGTGTCATTCACGGTGCAACATTCACAGAGAGTCATTCACAGTGCACCATTCATAGAGTGTCATTCACAATGCACCATTCACAGAGCATCATTCACAGTGTCATTCACAGTGCACCATTCACAGAGTGTCTTTCAAAATGCACCATTTATAGTCTGTCATTCACAGTGCACCATTCACAGAGCGTCATTCACAGTGTCATTCACAGTGCACCATCAATAAACTGTCATTCACAGTGCACCATTCACAGAGTGTCATTCACAATGCACCATTCACAGAGAGTCATTCACAGAGTGTCATTCACAGTGCACAATTCACAGAGTATCATTCAATATGCACCATTTATAGACTGTCACTCACAGTGCAGCATTTATAGAGTGTCATTTACAGTGCCCCATTCACAGTGTGTCAGTCACACAGTGTCATTCACAGTGCAACATTCACAGAGAGTCATTCACAGTGCACCATTCATAGAGTGTCATTCACAATGCACCATTCACAGAGCGTCATTCACAGTGTCATTCACAGTGCACCATTCACAGAGTGTCATTCACAGTGCACCATTCACAGAGCATTATTCACAGAGAGTCATTCACAGTGCACCATTCACAGAGTGTCATTCACAGTGCACCATTCACAGAGTGTCATTCACAGTGCACAATTCACAGAGTATCATTCAAAATGCACCATTTATAGACTGTCACTCACAGTGCAGCATTTATAGAGTGTCATTTACAGTGCCCCATTCACAGTGTGTCAGTCACACAGTGTCATTCACAGTGCAACATTCACAGAGAGTCATTCACAGTGCACCATTCACAGAGTGTCATTCACAATGCACCATTCACAGAGCGTCATTCACAGTGTCATTCACAGTGCACCATTCACAGAGTGTCATTCACAGTGCACCATTCACAGAGCATTATTCACAGAGAGTCATTCACAGTGCACCATTCACAGAGTGTCATTCACAGTGCACCATTCACAGAGTGTCATTCACAGTGTCATTCACAGTGCATCATTTCCAGAGTGTCATTTACAGTGCAACATTCACAGTGTGTCATTCACAGTGCACCATTCAGAGAATTTCATTTACAATGCATTATTCACAGAGTGTGTATAATACAGGGCCTCATTCACGGAGCATCTTTCGAATTGCTTCATTCACAGTGCGTCATTCACAGTGCACCAATCACAGAGTGTCATTCAGAGAATGTCATTCACAGAGCGTCATTCACAGAATGTCATTCACAGTGCACCAAATACAGAGTGTCATTCAGAGAATGTCATTCACAGTGCACCATTCACAGCACGTCATTCACAGTGTCATTCACAGTGCACCATCAATAGACTGTCATTCACAGTGCACCAATCACAGAGTGTCATTCAGAGAATTGCATTCACAGTTCACCATTCACAGAGCGTCATTCACAGAATGTCATTCACAGTGCACCAATCACAGAGTGTCATTCAGAGAATGTCATTCACAGTTCACCATTCACAGAGCGTCATTCAGACAATGTCATTCACAGTGCACCATTCACAGAGTGTCATTCACAGTGCCCCATTCACAGAGCATTATTCACAGAGAGTCATTCACAGTGCACCATTCACAGAGCATCATTCACAGAGAGTCATTCACAGTGCACCATTCACAGAGTGTCATTCACAGTGCACCATTCACAGTGCACCATTCACAGAGTGTCATTCACAGTGCACCATTCACAGTGCACCATTCACAGAGTGTCATTCACAATGCACCATTCACAGAGTCATTCACAGAGTGTCATTCACAGTGCACAATTCACAGAGTATCATTCAAAATGCACCATTTATAGACTGTCACTCACAGTGCAGCATTTATAGAGTGTCATTTACAGTGCCCCATTCACAGTGTGTCAGTCACACAGTGTCATTCACGGTGCAACATTCACAGAGAGTCATTCACAGTGCACCATTCATAGAGTGTCATTCACAATGCACCATTCACAGAGCATCATTCACAGTGTCATTCACAGTGCACCATTCACAGAGTGTCTTTCAAAATGCACCATTTATAGACTGTCATTCACAGTGCAGCATTTACAGAGTGTCATTTACAGTTCCCCATTCACAGTGTGTCAGTCACACAGTGTCATTCACAGTGCAACATTGATAGAGTGTTATACACAGTGCACCAGACACAGGAATCATTTACAGTGTGTCAGGAACAGAGCCTATTTGACAGATCCTCATTCATGAGCATCAATCACAGAGCATCATTCACAGATATTCATTCACAGAGCATCATTCCCAGTGCTTCTTTCACACTGCGACATTCACAGAGCCTCATTCATGACTATCATTCACAGAGCATCATTCACAAGCATCATTTACAGAGCATCATTCACACAGTGTCATTTACCGAGCGGTCTTCACAGTGTCATTACAGTGCATCATTCACAGTGTCTGTCACAGTGCACCATTCACAGCGAGTCATTCACAGTGCACCATTCACAGCGTGTCATTCACAGTGCACTATTCACAGAGTGTCATTCACAGTGCACCATTCACAGAGCATTATTCACAGAGAGTCATTCACCGTGCACCATTCAAAGAGTGTCATTCAAAGTGCACCATTCACGGAGCGTCATTCACAGAATGTCTTTCACAGTAGACCATTCACAGAGTGTCATTCAAAATGCACCATTAATAGCCGGTCATTCACAGTGCATCATTTACAGAGTGTAATTTACAGTGCAGCATTCACAGTGTGTCAGTCAGAGTGCACCATTCAGAGAATTTCATTTACAATGCATCATTCACAGAGTGTATATGACAGGACCTCATTCACGGAGCATCTTTAAATTGCTTCATTCACAGTGCGTCATTCACAGTGCACCAATCACAGAGGGTCATTCAGAGAATGTCATTCACAGTTCACCATTCACAGAGCATCATTCACATAGAGTCATTCACAGTGCACCATTCACAGCATGTCATTCACAGTGCACTATTCACTGAGTGTCATTCACAGTGCACCATTCACAGAGCGTCTTTCACAGGTTGTCATTCATAGTAGGTCAATCACAATGTGTCATTCACAGATTGTGATTCATAGTGCAACATTCACAGAGTGTATATGACAGTGCATCATTCACGGAGCATCTTTCGAATTGCTTCAATCACAGTGCGTCATTCAGAGTGCACCAATCACAGAGTGTCATTCAGAGAATGTCATTCACAGTTCACCATTCACAGAGCGTCATTCAGACAATGTCATTCACAGTGCACCATTCACAGAGTGTCATTCACAGTGCCCCATTCACAGAGCATTATTCACAGAGAGTCATTCACAGTGCACCATTCACAGAGCATCATTCACAGAGAGTCATTCACAGTGCACCATTCACAGAGTGTCATTCACAGTGCACCATTCACAGTGCACCATTCACAGAGTGTCATTCACAATGCACCATTCACAGAGTCATTCACAGAGTGTCATTCACAGTGCACAATTCACAGAGTATCATTCAAAATGCACCATTTATAGACTGTCACTCACAGTGCAGCATTTATAGAGTGTCATTTACAGTGCCCCATTCACAGTGTGTCAGTCACACAGTGTCATTCACGGTGCAACATTCACAGAGAGTCATTCACAGTGCACCATTCATAGAGTGTCATTCACAATGCACCATTCACAGAGCATCATTCACAGTGTCATTCACAGTGCACCATTCACAGAGTGTCTTTCAAAATGCACCATTTATAGTCTGTCATTCACAGTGCACCATTCACAGAGCGTCATTCACAGTGTCATTCACAGTGCACCATCAATAAACTGTCATTCACAGTGCACCATTCACAGAGTGTCATTCACAATGCACCATTCACAGAGAGTCATTCACAGAGTGTCATTCACAGTGCACAATTCACAGAGTATCATTCAATATGCACCATTTATAGACTGTCACTCACAGTGCAGCATTTATAGAGTGTCATTTACAGTGCCCCATTCACAGTGTGTCAGTCACACAGTGTCATTCACAGTGCAACATTCACAGAGAGTCATTCACAGTGCACCATTCATAGAGTGTCATTCACAATGCACCATTCACAGAGCGTCATTCACAGTGTCATTCACAGTGCACCATTCACAGAGTGTCATTCACAGTGCACCATTCACAGAGCATTATTCACAGAGAGTCATTCACAGTGCACCATTCACAGAGTGTCATTCACAGTGCACCATTCACAGAGTGTCATTCACAGTGCACAATTCACAGAGTATCATTCAAAATGCACCATTTATAGACTGTCACTCACAGTGCAGCATTTATAGAGTGTCATTTACAGTGCCCCATTCACAGTGTGTCAGTCACACAGTGTCATTCACAGTGCAACATTCACAGAGAGTCATTCACAGTGCACCATTCACAGAGTGTCATTCACAATGCACCATTCACAGAGCGTCATTCACAGTGTCATTCACAGTGCACCATTCACAGAGTGTCATTCACAGTGCACCATTCACAGAGCATTATTCACAGAGAGTCATTCACAGTGCACCATTCACAGAGTGTCATTCACAGTGCACCATTCACAGAGTGTCATTCACAGTGTCATTCACAGTGCATCATTTCCAGAGTGTCATTTACAGTGCAACATTCACAGTGTGTCATTCACAGTGCACCATTCAGAGAATTTCATTTACAATGCATTATTCACAGAGTGTGTATAATACAGGGCCTCATTCACGGAGCATCTTTCGAATTGCTTCATTCACAGTGCGTCATTCACAGTGCACCAATCACAGAGTGTCATTCAGAGAATGTCATTCACAGAGCGTCATTCACAGTGTCATTCACAGTGCACCATTCACAGAGTGTCTTTCAAAATGCACCATTTATAGACTGTCATTCACAGTGCAGCATTTACAGAGTGTCATTTACAGTTCCCCATTCACAGTGTGTCAGTCACACAGTGTCATTCACAGTGCAACATTGATAGAGTGTTATACACAGTGCACCAGACACAGGAATCATTTACAGTGTGTCAGGAACAGAGCCTATTTGACAGAGCCTCATTCATGAGCATCAATCACAGAGCATCATTCACAGATATTCATTCACAGAGCATCATTCCCAGTGCTTCTTTCACACTGCGACATTCACAGAGCCTCATTCATGACTATCATTCACAGAGCATCATTCACAAGCATCATTTACAGAGCATCATTCACACAGTGTCATTTACCGAGCGGTCTTCACAGTGTCATTACAGTGCATCATTCACAGTGTCTGTCACAGTGCACCATTCACAGCGAGTCATTCACAGTGCACCATTCACAGCGTGTCATTCACAGTGCACTATTCACAGAGTGTCATTCACAGTGCACCATTCACAGAGCATTATTCACAGAGAGTCATTCACCGTGCACCATTCAAAGAGTGTCATTCAAAGTGCACCATTCACGGAGCGTCATTCACAGAATGTCTTTCACAGTAGACCATTCACAGAGTGTCATTCAAAATGCACCATTAATAGCCGGTCATTCACAGTGCATCATTTACAGAGTGTAATTTACAGTGCAGCATTCACAGTGTGTCAGTCAGAGTGCACCATTCAGAGAATTTCATTTACAATGCATCATTCACAGAGTGTATATGACAGGACCTCATTCACGGAGCATCTTTAAATTGCTTCATTCACAGTGCGTCATTCACAGTGCACCAATCACAGAGGGTCATTCAGAGAATGTCATTCACAGTTCACCATTCACAGAGCATCATTCACAGAATGTCATTCACAGTGCACCATTCACATAGAGTCATTCACAGTGCACCATTCACAGCATGTCATTCACAGTGCACTATTCACTGAGTGTCATTCACAGTGCACCATTCACAGAGCGTCTTTCACAGGTTGTCATTCATAGTAGGTCAATCACAATGTGTCATTCACAGATTGTGATTCATTGTGCAACATTCACAGAGTGTATATGACAGTGCATCATTCACGGAGCATCTTTCGAATTGCTTCAATCACAGTGCGTCATTCAGAGTGCACCAATCACAGAGTGTCATTCAGAGAATGTCATTCACAGTTCACCATTCACAGAGCGTCATTCACAGAATGTGATTCACAGTGCACCAATCACAGAGTGTCATTCAGAGAATGTCATTCACAGCTCACCATTCACAGAGCGTCATTCAGACAATGTCATTCACAGTGCACCAATCACAGAGTGTCATTCAGAGAATGTCATTCACATTTCACTATTCACAGAGCGTCATTCACAGAATGTCATTCACAGTGCACAATTCACATAGAGTCATTCACAGTTCAACATTCACAGCGTGTCATTCACAGTGCACTATTCACTGAGTGTCATTCACAGTGCACTATTCACTGAGTGTCATTCACAGTGCACCATATACAGACCGTCTTTCACAAGTTGTCATTCACAGTACGTCAATCACAATGTGTCATTCACAGATTGTGATTCATAGTGCAATGATCACAGAGTATCATTCACAGCGTGTCATTCACAGTGTTTCATTCAAAGAATTTCATTTACAAGGCTTCATTCACAGAATGTGATTGACAGGGCCTCATTCACGGAGTATCTTTCGATTTGTTTCATTTACAGTGCACCAATCACAGAGTGTCATTCACAGATTTTCATTCACAGTTCACCATTCACAGAGCGTCATTCACAGAATGTCATTCACAGTGCACCATTCACAGAGAAACATTTACAGTGCACCATTCACAGAGTGTCATTCACAGTGCAATATTCACAGAGTGTCATCACAGTGCACCAGACACAGGAATCATTTACAGTGCGTCAGGCACAGAGCCTATTTGACAGAGCCTCATTCATGAGCATCAATCACAGAGCATCATTCACAGATATTCATTCACACAGCATCATTCCCAGTTCTTCTTTCACAGTGCGACATTCACAGAGCCTCATTCATGACTATCATTCACAGAGTATCATTCACAAGCATCATTTACAGAGCATCATTCACATAGTGTCATTTACCGAGCGGTCTTCACAGTGTCATTACAGTGCATCATTCACAGTGTCTGTCACAGTGCACCATTCACAGAGAGTCATTCACAGTGCACCATTCACAGCGTGTCATTCACAGTGCACTATTCACAGAGAGTCATTCACCGTGCACCATTCAAAGAGTGTCATTCAAAGTGCACCATTCACAGAGCGTCATTCACAGACTGTCATTCACAGTAGACCATTCACAGAGTGTCATTCAAAATGCACCATTAATAGCCGGTCATTCACAGTGCGTCATTTACAGAGTGTAATTTACAGTGCAGCATTCACAGTGTGTCAGTCAGAGTTCACCATTCAGAGAATTTCATTTACAATGCATCATTCACAGAGTGTATATGACAGGGCCTCATTCATGGAGCATCTTTAAATTGCTTCATTCACAGTGCGTCATTCACAGTGCACCAATCACAGAGGGTCTTTCAGAGAATGTCATTCACAGTTCACCTTTCACAGAGCATCATTCACAGAATGTCATTCACAGAGCACCATTCACATAGAGTCATTCACAGTGCACCATTCACAGCGTGTCATTCACAGTGCATAGGAATCATTTACAGTGCATCAGACACAGAGCCTATTTGACAGAGCCTCATTCTTGAGCATGAATTACAGAGCATCATTCACGGATATTCATTCACAGAGCATCATTCGCAGTGCTTCTTTCACAGTGCGACATTCACAGAGAATCATTCACGACTATCATTCACAGAGCTTCATTCACAAGCATCATTTACAGAGCATCATTCACACAGTGTCATTTACCGAGCGGTCTTCACAGTGTCATTACAGTGCATCATTCACAGTGTCGGTCACAGTGCACCATTCACAGAGAGTCATTCACAGTGCACCATTCACAGCGTGTCATTCACAGTGCACTATTCACAGAGTGTCATTCACATTGCACCATTCACAGAGCATTATTTACAGAGAGTCATTCACCGTGCACCATTCAAAGAGTGTCATTCAAAGTGCACCATTCACAGAGCGTCATTCACAGAATGTCATTCACAGTAGACCATTCACAGAGTGTCATTCAAAATGCACCATTAATAGCCAGTCATTCACAGTGCAGCATTTACAGAGTGTAATTTACAGTGCAGCATTCACAGTGTGTCAGTCAGCGTGCACCATTCAGAGAATTTCATTTACAATGCATCATTCACAGAGTGTATATGACAGGGCCTCATTCACGGAGCATCTTTAAATTGCTTCATTCACAGTGCGTCATTCACAGTGCACCAATCACAGAGGGTCATTCAGAGAATGTCATTCACAGTTCACCTTTAACAGAGCATCATTCACAGAATGTCATTCACAGAGCACCATTCACATAGAGTCATTCACAGTGCACCATTCACAGCGTGTCATTCACAGTGCATTGGAATCATTTACAGTGCATCAGACACAGAGCCTATTTGACAGAGCCTCATTCTTGAGCATGAATCACAGAGCATCATTCACGGATATACATTCACAGAGCATCATTCGCAGTGCTTCTTTCACAGTGCGACATTCACAGAGAATCATTCACGACTATCATTCACAGAGCATCATTCACAAGCATTATTTACAGAGCATCATTCACACAGTGTCATTTACCGAGCATCATTCTCAGAGTGTCATTAAAGTGCATCATTCACAGTGTCTGTCACAGTGCACCATACACAGAGTGTCATTCACAGTGCGCCATTCAAAGAGTTTCATTTACAAGGCTTCATTCACAGAATGTGATTGACAGGGCCTCATTCACGGAGCATCTTTCGAAATTGCTTCATTTACAGTGCACCAATCACAGAGCGTCATTCATAGATTTACATTCACAGTTCACCATTCACAGAGCATCATTCACAGAATGTCATTCACAGTGCACCATTCACAGTTCACCATTCACAGAGAGTCATTCACAGTGCACCATTCACATAGAGTCATTCACAGTGCATCATTCACAGAGCGTCATTCACAGTGCATTATTCACTGATTGTCATTCACAGTGCACCATATACAGACCGTCTTTCACAGGTTGTCATTCACAGTACGTCAATCACAATGTGTCATTCACAGATTGTGATTCATAGTGCAATGATCACAGAGTATCATTCGCAGCGTGTCATTCACAGTGTTTCATTCAAAGAGTTTCATTTACAAGGCTTCATTCACAGAATGTGATTGACAGGGCCTCATTCGCAGAGTATCTTTCGATTTGATTCATTTACAGTGCACCAATCACAGAGTGTCATTCAAAGATTTTCATTCACAGTTCACCATTCACAGAGCGTCATTCACAGAATGTCATTCACAGTGCACCATTCACAGAGCATCATTCATAAAGAGTCATTAACAGTGCACCAATCACAGAGAGTCATTCACAGTGCACCATTCACAGAGTGTAATTCATAATGCACCATTAATAGACTGTCATTCAGAGTGCATCATTTACAGAGTGTCATTCACAGTGCAGCATTAACAGTGCGTCATTCTCAGTGCACCATTCAGAGAATTTCATTTACAATGCATCATTCACAGGGTGTATATGACAATGCCTCATTCAGGAGGATCTTTCGAATTGCTTCATTCACAGTGCGTCATTCACAGTGCAGCAATCAACGAGTGTCATTCAGAGAATGTCATTCACAGTTCACCATTCACAGTTGTCATTCACAGTGCAACATTCACAGAGCGTCATCCACAGTGTCATTCACAGTGCACCATTCACAGAGTGTCATTCAAAATGCACCATTAATAGACTGTCATTCACGGAGCAGCATTTACAGAGTGTCATTTAGAGTGCAACATTCACAGTGTGTGATTCACAGTGCACCATTCAGAGAATTTCATTTACAATGCATCATTCACAGAGTGTATATGACAGGGCCTCATTCACGGAGCATCTTTCGAATTGCTTCATTGTCAGGGCGTCATTCACAGTGCACCAACCACAGAGTGTCATTCAGAGAATGTCATTCAGAGTTCACCATTCACAGAGCGTCATTCACAGAATGTCATTCACAGTGCACCAATCACAGAGTGTCATTTAGAGAATGTCATTCACCGTTCACCATTTACAGAGCGTAATTCACAGAATGTCATTCACAGTGCACCATTCACAGAGTGTCATTCACAGTGCATTATTCACTGTTTGTCACTCATAGTGCACCATACACAGACCGTATTTCACAGGTTGTCATTCACAGTACGTCAATCACAATGTGTCATTCACAGATTGAGATTCATAGTGCAATGATCACAGAGTATCATTCACAGCGTGTCATTCGCAGTGTGTCATTCACAGTGCCCCATTCACAGTGTGTCAGTCACACAGTGTCATTCACAGTGCAACATTCACAGAGTGTCATTCACAGTGCACCATTCACAGAGCATTATTCACAGAGAGTCATTCACAGTGCACCATTCACAGAGTGTCATTCACAGTACACCATTCACAGAGCGTCATTTACAGAGCACCATTAACAGAGTGTCATTCAAAATGCACCATTAATAGACTGTCATTCACAGAGCAGCATTAACAGAGTGTCATTTAGAGTGCAACATTCACAGTGTGTCATTCACGGTGCACCATTCAGAGAATTTAATTTACAATGCATCTTTCACAGAGTATATATGAAAGGGCCTCATTCACGGAGCATCTTTCGAATTGCTTCATTCACAGTGCGTCATTCACAGTGCACCAACCACAGAGTATCATTCAGAGAATATCATTCACAGTTCACCATTCACAGAGCGTCATTCAGACAATGTCATTCACAGTGCACCATTCACAGAGAGTCATTCACAGTGCACCATTCTCAGCATGTCATTCACAGTGCAACATTCACAGAGCGCAATTCACAGTGTCATTCACTGTGCACCATTCACAGAGTGTCATTCAAAATGCACCATTAATAGACTGTCATTAACAGTGCATCATTTACAGAGTGTCATTTACATTGCAGCATTCTCAGTGTGTCATTCACAGTGCGCCATTCAGAGAATTTCATTTTCAATTCATCATTCACAGAGTGTATATGACAGGCCTCATTCACGGAGCATCTTTCGAATTGCTTCATTCACAGTGCGTCATTCACAGTGCACCAACCACAGAGTGTCATTCAGAGAATGTCATTCACAGTTCACCATTCACAGAGCGTCATTCACAGAATGTCATTCACAGTGCACCATTCACATAGTGTCATTCACAGTGCACCATTCACAGCGTGTCATTCACAGTGCACTATTCACTTAGTGTCACTCACTGTGGACCATACACAGACCGTATTTCACAGGTTGGTATTCACAGTACGTAAATCATAATGTGTCATTCACAGATTGTGATTTATAGTGCAATGATCACAGAGTATCATTCACAGCGTATCATTCACAGTGTGTCATTCACAGTGCACCATTCACAGCGTGTCATTCACAGTGCACTATTCACTTAGTGTCACTCACTGTGGACCATACACAGACCGTATTTCACAGGTTGGTATTCACAGTACGTAAATCACAATGTGTCATTCACAGATTGTGATTTATAGTGCAATGATCACAGAGTATCATTCACAGCGTATCATTCACAGTGTGTCATTCACAGTGCCCCATTCATAGTGTGTCAGTCACGCAGTGTCATTCACAGTGCAACATTCACAGTGTCATTCACAGTGCACCAGACACAGGAATCATTTACAGTGCATCAGGCACAGAGCCTATTTGACAGAGCCTCATTCATGAGCATCAATCACTGAGCATCATTCACAGATATTCATTCACAGAGCATCAGTCCCAGTGCGTCTTTCACAGTGTGACATTCACAGAGCCTCATTCATGACTATCATTCCAGAGCATCATTCACAAGCATCATTTACAGAGCATCATTCACAGAGCGTCATGTACCGAGCGTTATTCACATTGTTATTACAGTGCATCATTCACATTATCTGTCACAGTGCACCATTCACAGCGCGTCATTCACAGTGTACCATTCACAGAGTGTCATTCACAGTGCACCATTCACAGAGCATTATTCACAGAGAGTCATTCACAGTGCACCATTCACAGAGTTTCATTCACAGAGCGTCATTCACAGTTCACCTTTCACAGAGAGTCATTCACAGAATGTCATTCACAGTGCACCAAACACAGAGTGTCATTCAGAGAATGCCATTCACAGTGCATCATTCACAGCGTGTCATTCACAGTGCACTATTCACTGAGTGTCATTCACAGTGCACCATATAGGGACCGTCTTTCACAGGTTGTCATTCACAGTTCGTCAATCACAATGTGTCATTCAAGATTGTGATTCATAGTGCAATGATCACAGAGTATCATTCACAGCATGTCATTCACAGTGTTTCATTCAAAGAGTTTCATTTACAAAGCTTCATTCACAGAATGTGATTGACAGGGCCTCATTCGCGGAGTATCTTTCGATTTGTTTCATTTACAATGCACCAATCACAGAGTGTCATTCAAAGATTTTCATTCACAGTTCACCATTCACAGAGCGTCATTCACAGAATGTCATTCACAGTGCACCATTCACAGAGTGTCATTCACAGTGCACCATTGACAGAGCATTATTCACAGAGAGTCATTCATAGTGCACCATTCACAGAGTTTAATTCAAAATGCACCATTAATGGACTGTCATTCAGAGTGCATCATTTACAGAGTGTCATTTACAGTGCAGCATTGACAGTGCGTCATTCACAGTGCGCCATTCAGAGAATTTCATTTACAATGCGTCATTCACAGAGTGTATATGACAGGGCCTCATTCAGGAGCATCTTTCGAATTGCTTCATTCACAGTGAGTCATTCCCAGTGCACCAATCACCGAGTGTCATTCAGAGAATGTCATTCATAGTTCAACATTCACAGAGCGTCATTCACAGAATGTCATTCACAGTGCACCAATCACAGAGTTTCATTCAGAGAATGTCATTCACAGTTCACCATTCTCAGCGTGTCATTCACGGTGCAACATTCACAGAGCGTCATTCACAGTGTCATTCACAGTGCACCATTCACAGAGTGTCATTCAAAATGCACCATTAATAGACTGTCATTCACAGAGCAGCATTAACAGAGTGTCATTTAGAGTGCAACATTCACAGTGTGTCATTCACGGTGCACCATTCAGAGAATTTAATTTACAATGCATCTTTCACAGAGTATATATGAAAGGGCCTCATTCACGGAGCATCTTTCGAATTGCTTCATTCACAGTGCGTCATTCACAGTGCACCAACCACAGAGTATCATTCAGAGAATATCATTCACAGTTCACCATTCACAGAGCGTCATTCAGACAATGTCATTCACAGTGCACCATTCACAGAGAGTCATTCACAGTGCACCATTCTCAGCATGTCATTCACAGTGCAACATTCACAGAGCGCAATTCACAGTGTCATTCACTGTGCACCATTCACAGAGTGTCATTCAAAATGCACCATTAATAGACTGTCATTAACAGTGCATCATTTACAGAGTGTCATTTACATTGCAGCATTCTCAGTGTGTCATTCACAGTGCGCCATTCAGAGAATTTCATTTTCAATTCATCATTCACAGAGTGTATATGACAGGCCTCATTCACGGAGCATCTTTCGAATTGCTTCATTCACAGTGCGTCATTCACAGTGCACCAACCACAGAGTGTCATTCAGAGAATGTCATTCACAGTTCACCATTCACAGAGCGTCATTCACAGAATGTCATTCACAGTGCACCATTCACATAGTGTCATTCACAGTGCACCATTCACAGCGTGTCATTCACAGTGCACTATTCACTTAGTGTCACTCACTGTGGACCATACACAGACCGTATTTCACAGGTTGGTATTCACAGTACGTAAATCATAATGTGTCATTCACAGATTGTGATTTATAGTGCAATGATCACAGAGTATCATTCACAGCGTATCATTCACAGTGTGTCATTCACAGTGCACCATTCACAGCGTGTCATTCACAGTGCACTATTCACTTAGTGTCACTCACTGTGGACCATACACAGACCGTATTTCACAGGTTGGTATTCACAGTACGTAAATCACAATGTGTCATTCACAGATTGTGATTTATAGTGCAATGATCACAGAGTATCATTCACAGCGTATCATTCACAGTGTGTCATTCACAGTGCCCCATTCATAGTGTGTCAGTCACGCAGTGTCATTCACAGTGCAACATTCACAGTGTCATTCACAGTGCACCAGACACAGGAATCATTTACAGTGCATCAGGCACAGAGCCTATTTGACAGAGCCTCATTCATGAGCATCAATCACTGAGCATCATTCACAGATATTCATTCACAGAGCATCAGTCCCAGTGCGTCTTTCACAGTGTGACATTCACAGAGCCTCATTCATGACTATCATTCCAGAGCATCATTCACAAGCATCATTTACAGAGCATCATTCACAGAGCGTCATGTACCGAGCGTTATTCACATTGTTATTACAGTGCATCATTCACATTATCTGTCACAGTGCACCATTCACAGCGCGTCATTCACAGTGTACCATTCACAGAGTGTCATTCACAGTGCACCATTCACAGAGCATTATTCACAGAGAGTCATTCACAGTGCACCATTCACAGAGTTTCATTCACAGAGCGTCATTCACAGTTCACCTTTCACAGAGAGTCATTCACAGAATGTCATTCACAGTGCACCAAACACAGAGTGTCATTCAGAGAATGCCATTCACAGTGCATCATTCACAGCGTGTCATTCACAGTGCACTATTCACTGAGTGTCATTCACAGTGCACCATATAGGGACCGTCTTTCACAGGTTGTCATTCACAGTTCGTCAATCACAATGTGTCATTCAAGATTGTGATTCATAGTGCAATGATCACAGAGTATCATTCACAGCATGTCATTCACAGTGTTTCATTCAAAGAGTTTCATTTACAAAGCTTCATTCACAGAATGTGATTGACAGGGCCTCATTCGCGGAGTATCTTTCGATTTGTTTCATTTACAATGCACCAATCACAGAGTGTCATTCAAAGATTTTCATTCACAGTTCACCATTCACAGAGCGTCATTCACAGAATGTCATTCACAGTGCACCATTCACAGAGTGTCATTCACAGTGCACCATTGACAGAGCATTATTCACAGAGAGTCATTCATAGTGCACCATTCACAGAGTTTAATTCAAAATGCACCATTAATGGACTGTCATTCAGAGTGCATCATTTACAGAGTGTCATTTACAGTGCAGCATTGACAGTGCGTCATTCACAGTGCGCCATTCAGAGAATTTCATTTACAATGCGTCATTCACAGAGTGTATATGACAGGGCCTCATTCAGGAGCATCTTTCGAATTGCTTCATTCACAGTGAGTCATTCCCAGTGCACCAATCACCGAGTGTCATTCAGAGAATGTCATTCATAGTTCAACATTCACAGAGCGTCATTCACAGAATGTCATTCACAGTGCACCAATCACAGAGTTTCATTCAGAGAATGTCATTCACAGTTCACCATTCTCAGCGTGTCATTCACGGTGCAACATTCACAGAGCGTCATTCACAGTGTCATTCACAGTGCACCATTCACAGAGTGTCATTCAAAATGCACCATTAATAGACTGTCATTCACAGTGCATCATTTACAGAGTGTCATTTACATTGCAGCATTCACAGTGTGTCATTCACAGTGCACCATTCAGAAAATTTCATTTTCAATTCATCATTCACAGAGTGTATATGACAGGCCTCATTCACGGAGCATCTTTCGAATTGCTTCATTCACAGTGCGTCATTCACAGTGCACCAACCACAGAGTGTCATTCAGAGAATGTCATTCACAGTTCACCATTCACAGAGCGTCATTCACAGAATGTCATTCACAGTGCACCATTCACATAGTGTCATTCACAGTGCACCATTCACAGCGTGTCATTCACAGTGCACTATTCACTTAGTGTCACTCACTGTGGACCATACACAGACCGTATTTCACAGGTTGGTATTCACAGTACGTAAATCACAATGTGTCATTCACAGATTGTGATTTATAGTGCAATGATCACAGAGTATCATTCACAGCGTATCATTCACAGTGTGTCATTCACAGTGCCCCATTCATAGTGTGTCAGTCACGCAGTGTCATTCACAGTGCAACATTCACAGTGTCATTCACAGTGCACCAGACACAGGAATCATTTACAGTGCATCAGGCACAGAGCCTATTTGACAGAGCCTCATTCATGAGCATCAATCACTGAGCATCATTCACAGATATTCATTCACAGAGCATCAGTCCCAGTGCGTCTTTCACAGTGCGACATTCACAGAGCCTCATTCATGACTATCATTCCAGAGCATCATTCACAAGCATCATTTACAGAGCATCATTCACAGAGCGTCATGTACCGAGCGTTATTCACATTGTTATTACAGTGCATCATTCACATTATCTGTCACAGTGCACCATTCACAGCGCGTCATTCACAGTGCACCATTCACAGAGAGTCATTCACAGTGCACCATTCACAGAGTTTCATTCACAGAGCGTCATTCACAGTTCACCTTTCACAGAGAGTCATTCACAGAATGTCATTCACAGTGCACCAAACACAGAGTGTCATTCAGAGAATGCCATTCACAGTGCACCATTCACTTGGATTCATTCACAGTGCATCATTCACAGCGTGTCATTCACAGTGCACTATTCACTGAGTGTCATTCACAGTGCACCATATAGGGACCGTCTTTCACAGGTTGTCATTCACAGTTCGTCAATCACAATGTGTCATTCAAGATTGTGATTCATAGTGCAATGATCACAGAGTATCATTCACAGCATGTCATTCACAGTGTTTCATTCAAAGAGTTTCATTTACAAAGCTTCATTCACAGAATGTGATTGACAGGGCCTCATTCGCGGAGTATCTTTCGATTTGTTTCATTTACAATGCACCAATCACAGAGTGTCATTCAAAGATTTTCATTCACAGTTCACCATTCACAGAGCGTCATTCACAGAATGTCATTCACAGTGCACCATTCACAGAGTGTCATTCACAGTGCACCATTGACAGAGCATTATTCACAGAGAGTCATTCATAGTGCACCATTCACAGAGTTTAATTCAAAATGCACCATTAATGGACTGTCATTCAGAGTGCATCATTTACAGAGTGTCATTTACAGTGCAGCATTGACAGTGCGTCATTCACAGTGCGCCATTCAGAGAATTTCATTTACAATGCGTCATTCACAGAGTGTATATGACAGGGCCTCATTCAGGAGCATCTTTCGAATTGCTTCATTCACAGTGAGTCATTCCCAGTGCACCAATCACCGAGTGTCATTCAGAGAATGTCATTCATAGTTCACCATTCACAGAGCGTCATTCACAGAATGTCATTCACAGTGCACCAATCACAGAGTTTCATTCAGAGAATGTCATTCACAGTTCACCATTCTCAGCGTGTCATTCACAGTGCAACATTCACAGAGCGTCATTCACAGTGTCATTCACAGTGCACCATTCACAGAGTGTCATTCAAAATGCACCATTAATAGACTGTCATTAACAGTGCATCATTTACAGAGTGTCATTTACATTGCAGCATTCACAGTGTGTCATTCACAGTGCACCATTCAGAAAATTTCATTTTCAATTCATCATTCACAGAGTGTATATGACAGGCCTCATTCACGGAGCATCTTTCGAATTACTTCATTCACAGTGCGTCATTCACAGTGCACCAACCACAGAGTGTCATTCAGCGAATGTCATTCACAGTGCACAATCACAGAGTGTCATTCAGAGAATGTCATTCACAGTTCACCATTTACAGAGCATCATTCACAGAATGTCATTCACAGTGCACCATTCACAGCGTGTCATTCACAGTGCACTATTCACTTAGTTTCACTCACTGTGCACCATACACAGACCGTATTTCACAGGTTGTTATTCACAGTACGTCAATCACAATGTGTCATTCACAGATTGTGATTCATAGTGCAATGATCACAGAGTATCATTCACAACGTGTCATTCACAGTGTGTCATTCACAGTGCCCCATTCACAGTGTGTCAGTCACACAGTGTCATTCACAGTGCAACATTCACAGAGTGCCATTCACAGTGCACCAGACACAGGAATCATTTACAGTGCGTCAGGCACAGAGCCTATTTGACAGAGCCTCATTCATGAGCATCAATCACAGAGCATCATTCCCAGTGCTTCTTTCACAGTGCGACATTCACAGAGCCTCATTCATGACTATCATTCCAGAGCATCATTCACAAGCATCATTTACAGAGCATCATTCACACAGCGTCATTTACCGAGCGTTATTCACAGTGTCATTACAGTGCATCATTCACAGTGTCTGTCACAGTGCACCATTCACAGAGAGCCATTCACAGTGCACCATTCACAGCGCGTCATTCACAGTGCACTATTCACAGAGTGCCATTCCCAGTGCACCATTCACAGAGCATTATTCACAGAGAGTCATTCACAGTGCACCATTCACAGAATGTCAATCACAGTGCGTCATTCACAGTGCACCAATCACAGAGTGTCATTCAGAGAATGTCATTCACAGTTCACCATTCACAGAGAGTCATTCACAGAATGTCATTCACAGTACACCAATCACAGAGTTTCATTCTGAGAATGTCATTCACAGTTCACCATTCACAGAGCGTCATTCACAGAATGTCATTCACAGTGCACCATTCACATAGAGTCATTCACAGTGCATCATTCACAGCGTGTCATTCACAGTGCACTATTCACTGAGTGTCATTCACAGTGCACCATATACAGACCGTCTTTCACAGGTTGTCATTCACAGTACGTCAATCACAATGTGTCATTCACAGATTGTGATTCATAGTGCAATGATCACAGAGAATCATTCACAGCGTGTCATTCACACTGTTTCATTCAAAGAGTTTCATTTACAAGGCTTCATTCACAGAATGTGATTGACAGGGCCTCATTCGCGGAGTATCTTTCGACTTGTTTCATTTACAGTGCACCAATCACAGAGTGTCATTCACAGATTTTCATTCACAGTTCACCATTCACAGAGCGTCATTCACAGAATGTCATTCACAGTGCACCATTCACAGAGCATCATTCACAGAGGGTCATTCACAGTGCACCATTCACACAGTGTCATTCACAGTGCTCCTTTCAGAGAGCATTATTCACAGAGAGTCATGCACAGTGCACCATTCACAGAGCGTCATTCACACTGTCATTCACAGTGCACCATTCACAGAGTGTCATTCAAAATGCACCATTAATAGACTGTCATTCACAGTGCAGCATTTACAGAGTGTCATTTACAGTGCAGCATTCACAGTGCGTCATTCACAGTGCACCATTCAGAGAATTTCATTTACAATGCATCATTCACAGAGTGTATATGACAGGGCCCCTCATTCAGGAGCATCTTTCGAATTGCTTCATTCACAGTGCGTCATTCACAGTGCACCAATCACAGAGTGTCATTCAGAGAATGTCATTCACAGTTCGCCATTCACAGCGTGTCATTCACAGTGCAACATTCACAGAGCGTCATTCACAGTGTCATTCACAGTGCAACATTCACAGAGTGTCATTCAAAATGCACCATTAATAGAATGTCATTAAGAGTGCATCATTTACTGAGTGTCATTTACAATGCAGCATTCACAGTGTGTCATTCACGGTGCACCATTCAGAGAATTTCATTTTCAATGCATCATTCACAGAGTGTACATGACAGGCCTCATTCACGGAGCATCTTTCGAATTGCTTCATTCACAGAGCGTCATTCACAGTGCACCAACCACAGAGTGTCAATCAGAGAATGTCATTCACAGTTCACCATTCACAGAGCGTCATTCACAGAATGTCATTCACAGTTCACCAATCACAGAGTGTCATTCAGAGAATGTCATTCACAGTTCACCATTTACAGAGCGTCATTCACAGAATGTCATTCACAGTGCACCATTCACATAGTGTCATTCACAGTGCACCATTCACAGCGTGTCATTCACAGTGCACTATTCACTTAGTGTCATTCACTGTGCAGCATACACAGACCGTATTTCACAGGTTGGTATTCACAGTACGTAATCACAATGTGTCATTCACAGATTGTGATTTATAGTGCAATGATCACAGAGTATCATTCACAGCGTATCATTCACAGTGTGTCATTCACAGTGCCCCATTCATAGTGTGTCAGTCACACAGTGTCATTCACAGTGCAACATTCACAGTGTCATTCACAGTGCACCAGACACAGGAATCATTTACAGTGCGTCAGGCACAGAGCCTACTTGACAGAGCCTCATTCATGAGCATCAATCACTGAGCATCATTCACAGATATTCATTCACAGAGCATCAGTCCCAGTGCGTCTTTCACAGTGCGACATTCACAGAGCCTCATTCATGACTATCATTCCAGAGCATCATTCACAAGCATCATTTACAGAGCATCATTCACAGAGCGTCATGTACCGAGCGTTATTCACATTGTTATTACAGTGCATCATTCACATTATCTGTCACAGTGCACCATTCACAGCGCGTCATTCACAGTGCACCATTCACAGAGTGTCATTCACAGTGCACCATTCACAGAGCATTATTCACAGAGAGTCATTCACAGTGCACCATTCACAGAGTTTCATTCACAGAGCATCATTCACAGTTCACCATTCACAGAGAGTCATTCACAGAATGTCATTCACAGTGCACCAAACATAGAGTGTCATTCAGAGAATGCCATTCACAGTGCACCATTCACTTGGATTCATTCACAGTGCATCATTCACAGCGTGTCATTCACAGTGCACTATTCACTGAGTGTCATTCACAGTGCACCATATAGGGACCGTCTTTCACAGGTTGTCATTCACAGTACGTCAATCACAATGTGTCATTCAAGATTGTGATTCATAGTGCAATGATCACAGAGTATCATTCACAGCATGTCATTCACAGTGTTTCATTCAAAGAGTTTCATTTACAAAGCTTCATTCACAGAATGTGATTGACAGGGCCTCTTTCGCGGAGTATCTTTCGATTTGTTTCATTTACAGTGCACCAATCACAGAGTGTCATTCAAAGATTTTCATTCACAGTTCACCATTCACAGAGCGTCATTCACAGAATGTCATTCACAGAGCACCATTCACAGAGTGTCATTCACAGTGCACCATTGACAGAGCATTATTCACAGAGAGTCATTCACAGTGCACCATTCACATAGTGTAATTCAAAATGCACCATTAATGGACTGTCATTCAGAGTGCATCATTTACAGAGTGTCATTTACAGTGCAGCATTGACAGTGCATCATTCACAGTGCGCCATTCTGAGAATTTCATTTACAATGCGTCATTCACAGAGTGTATATGACAGGGCCTCATTCAGGAGCATCTTTCGAATTGCTTCATTCACAGTGAGTCATTCCCAGTGCACCAATCACCGAGTGTCATTCAGAGAATGTCATTCATAGTTCACCATTCACAGAGCGTCATTCACAGATGTCATTCACAGTGCACCAATCACAGAGTTTCATTCAGAGAATGTCATTCACAGTTCACCATTCACAGCGTGTCATTCACAGTGCAACATTCACAGAGCGTCATTCACAGTGTCATTCACAGTGCACCATTCACAGAGTGTCATTCAAAATGCACCATTAATAGACTGTCATTAACAGTGCATCATTTACAGAGTGTCATTTACATTGCAGCATTCACAGTGTGTCATTCACAGTGCACCATTCAGAAAATTTCATTTTCAATTCATCATTCACAGAGTGTATATGACAGGCCTCATTCACGGAGCATCTTTCGAATTACTTCATTCACAGTGCGTCATTCACAGTGCACCAACCACAGAGTGTCATTCAGCGAATGTCATTCACAGTGCACAATCACAGAGTGTCATTCAGAGAATGTCATTCACAGTTCACCATTTACAGAGCATCATTCACAGAATGTCATTCACAGTGCACCATTCACATAGTGTCATTCACAGTGCACCATTCACAGCGTGTCATTCACAGAGCACTATTCGCTTAGTTTCACTCACTGTGCACCATACACAGACCGTATTTCACAGGTTGTTATTCACAGTACGTCAATCACAATGTGTCATTCACAGATTGTGATTCATAGTGCAATGATCACAGAGTATCATTCACAGCGTGTCATTCACAGTGTGTCATTCACAGTGCCCCATTCACAGTGTGTCAGTCACACAGTGTCATTCACAGTGCAACATTCACAGAGTGCCATTCACAGTGCACCAGACACAGGAATCATTTACAGTGCGTCAGGCACAGAGCCTATTTGACAGAGCCTCATTTATGAGCATCAATCACAGAGCATCATTCCCAGTGCTTCTTTCACAGTGCGACATTCACAGAGCCTCATTCATGACTATCATTCCAGAGCATCATTCACAAGCATCATTTACAGAGCATCTTTCACACAGCGTCATTTACCGAGCGTTATTCACAGTGTCATTACAGTGCATCATTCACAGTGTCTGTCACAGTGCACCATTCACAGAGAGCCATTCACAGTGCACCATTCACAGCGCGTCATTCACAGTGCACTATTCACAGAGTGCCATTCCCAGTGCACCATTCACAGAGAATTATTCACAGAGAATCATTCACAGCGTGTCATTCACACTGTTTCATTCAAAGAGTTTCATTTACAAGGCTTCATTCACAGAATGTGATTGACAGGGCCTCATTCGCGGAGTATCTTTCGACTTGTTTCATTTACAGTGCACCAATCACAGTGTGTCATTCACAGATTTTCATTCACAGTTCACCATTCACAGAGCGTCATTCACAGAATGTCATTCACAGTGCACCATTCACAGAGCATCATTCACAGAGGGTCATTCACAGTGCACCATTCACACAGTGTCATTCACAGTGCTCCTTTCAGAGAGCATTATTCACAGAGAGTCATGCACAGTGCACCATTCACAGAGCGTCATTCACACTGTCATTCACAGTGCACCATTCACAGAGTGTCATTCAAAATGCACCATTAATAGACTGTCATTCACAGTGCAGCATTTACAGAGTGTCATTTACAGTGCAGCATTCACAGTGCGTCATTCACAGTGCACCATTCAGAGAATTTCATTTACAATGCATCATTCACAGAGTGTATATGACAGGGCCCCTCATTCAGGAGCATCTTTCGAATTGCTTCATTCACAGTGCGTCATTCACAGTGCACCAATCACAGAGTGTCATTCAGAGAATGTCATTCACAGTTCGCCATTCACAGCGTGTCATTCACAGTGCAACATTCACAGAGCGTCATTCACAGTGTCATTCACAGTGCAACATTCACAGAGTGTCATTCAAAATGCACCATTAATAGACTGTCATTAAGAGTGCATCATTTACTGAGTGTCATTTACATTGCAGCATTCACAGTGTGTCATTCACGGTGCACCATTCAGAGAATTTCATTTTCAATGCATCATTCACAGAGTGTACATGACAGGCCTCATTCACGGAGCATCTTTCGAATTGCTTCATTCACAGAGCGTCATTCACAGTGCACCAACCACAGAGTGTCAATCAGAGAATGTCATTCACAGTTCACCATTCACAGAGCGTCATTCACAGAATGTCATTCACAGTTCACCAATCACAGAGTGTCATTCAGAGAATGTCATTCACAGTTCACCATTTACAGAGCGTCATTCACAGAATGTCATTCACAGTGCACCATTCACATAGTGTCATTCACAGTGCACCATTCACAGCGTGTCATTCACAGTGCACTATTCACTTAGTGTCATTCACTGTGCAGCATACACAGACCGTATTTCACAGGTTGGTATTCACAGTACGTAATCACAATGTGTCATTCACAGATTGTGATTTATAGTGCAATGATCACAGAGTATCATTCACAGCGTATCATTCACAGTGTGTCATTCACAGTGCCCCATTCATAGTGTGTCAGTCACACAGTGTCATTCACAGTGCAACATTCACAGTGTCATTCACAGTGCACCAGACACAGGAATCATTTACAGTGCGTCAGGCACAGAGCCTACTTGACAGAGCCTCATTCATGAGCATCAATCACTGAGCATCATTCACAGATATTCATTCACAGAGCATCAGTCCCAGTGCGTCTTTCACAGTGCGACATTCACAGAGCCTCATTCATGACTATCATTCCAGAGCATCATTCACAAGCATCATTTACAGAGCATCATTCACAGAGCGTCATGTACCGAGCGTTATTCACATTGTTATTACAGTGCATCATTCACATTATCTGTCACAGTGCACCATTCACAGCGCGTCATTCACAGTGCACCATTCACAGAGTGTCATTCACAGTGCACCATTCACAGAGCATTATTCACAGAGAGTCATTCACAGTGCACCATTCACAGAGTTTCATTCACAGAGCATCATTCACAGTTCACCATTCACAGAGAGTCATTCACAGAATGTCATTCACAGTGCACCAAACATAGAGTGTCATTCAGAGAATGCCATTCACAGTGCACCATTCACTTGGATTCATTCACAGTGCATCATTCACAGCGTGTCATTCACAGTGCACTATTCACTGAGTGTCATTCACAGTGCACCATATAGGGACCGTCTTTCACAGGTTGTCATTCACAGTACGTCAATCACAATGTGTCATTCAAGATTGTGATTCATAGTGCAATGATCACAGAGTATCATTCACAGCATGTCATTCACAGTGTTTCATTCAAAGAGTTTCATTTACAAAGCTTCATTCACAGAATGTGATTGACAGGGCCTCTTTCGCGGAGTATCTTTCGATTTGTTTCATTTACAGTGCACCAATCACAGAGTGTCATTCAAAGATTTTCATTCACAGTTCACCATTCACAGAGCATCATTCACAGAATGTCATTCACAGAGCACCATTCACAGAGTGTCATTCACAGTGCACCATTGACAGAGCATTATTCACAGAGAGTCATTCACAGTGCACCATTCACATAGTGTAATTCAAAATGCACCATTAATGGACTGTCATTCAGAGTGCATCATTTACAGAGTGTCATTTACAGTGCAGCATTGACAGTGCATCATTCACAGTGCGCCATTCTGAGAATTTCATTTACAATGCGTCATTCACAGAGTGTATATGACAGGGCCTCATTCAGGAGCATCTTTCGAATTGCTTCATTCACAGTGAGTCATTCCCAGTGCACCAATCACCGAGTGTCATTCAGAGAATGTCATTCATAGTTCACCATTCACAGAGCGTCATTCACAGATGTCATTCACAGTGCACCATTCACAGAGTGTCATTCAAAATGCACCATTAATAGACTGTCATTAACAGTGCATCATTTACAGAGTGTCATTTACATTGCAGCATTCACAGTGTGTCATTCACAGTGCACCATTCAGAAAATTTCATTTTCAATTCATCATTCACAGAGTGTATATGACAGGCCTCATTCACGGAGCATCTTTCGAATTACTTCATTCACAGTGCGTCATTCACAGTGCACCAACCACAGAGTGTCATTCAGCGAATGTCATTCACAGTGCACAATCACAGAGTGTCATTCAGAGAATGTCATTCACAGTTCACCATTTACAGAGCATCATTCACAGAATGTCATTCACAGTGCACCATTCACATAGAGTCATTCACAGTGCACCATTCACAGCGTGTCATTCACAGAGCACTATTCGCTTAGTTTCACTCACTGTGCACCATACACAGACCGTATTTCACAGGTTGTTATTCACAGTACGTCAATCACAATGTGTCATTCACAGATTGTGATTCATAGTGCAATGATCACAGAGTATCATTCACAGCGTGTCATTCACAGTGTGTCATTCACAGTGCCCCATTCACAGTGTGTCAGTCACACAGTGTCATTCACAGTGCAACATTCACAGAGTGCCATTCACAGTGCACCAGACACAGGAATCATTTACAGTGCGTCAGGCACAGAGCCTATTTGACAGAGCCTCATTTATGAGCATCAATCACAGAGCATCATTCCCAGTGCTTCTTTCACAGTGCGACATTCACAGAGCCTCATTCATGACTATCATTCCAGAGCATCATTCACAAGCATCATTTACAGAGCATCTTTCACACAGCGTCATTTACCGAGCGTTATTCACAGTGTCATTACAGTGCATCATTCACAGTGTCTGTCACAGTGCACCATTCACAGAGAGCCATTCACAGTGCACCATTCACAGCGCGTCATTCACAGTGCACTATTCACAGAGTGCCATTCCCAGTGCACCATTCACAGAGAATTATTCACAGAGAGTCATTCACAGTGCACCATTCACAGAGTGTCAATCACAGTGCGTCATTCACAGTGCACCAATCACAGAGTGTCATTCAGAGAATGTCATTCACAGTTCACCATTCACAGAGAGTCATTCACAGAATGTCATTCACAGTACACCAATCACAGAGTTTCATTCTGAGAATGTCATTCACAGTTCACCATTCACAGAGCGTCATTCACAGAATGTCATTCACAGTGCACCATTCACATAGAGTCATTCACAGTGCATCATTCACAGCGTGTCATTCACAGTGCACTATTCACTGAGTGTCATTCACAGTGCACCATATACAGACCGTCTTTCACAGGTTGTCATTCACAGTACGTCAATCACAATGTGTCATTCACAGATTGTGATTCATAGTGCAATGATCACAGAGTATCATTCACAGCGTGTCATTCACACTGTTTCATTCAAAGAGTTTCATTTACAAGGCTTCATTCACAGAATGTGATTGACAGGGCCTCATTCGCGGAGTATCTTTCGATTTGTTTCATTCACAGTGCACCAATCACAGAGTGTCATTCAGAGAATGTCATTCACAGTTCGCCATTCACAGCGTGTCATTCACAGTGCAACATTCACAGAGCGTCATTCACAGTGTCATTCACAGTGCAACATTCACAGAGTGTCATTCAAAATGCACCATTAATAGACTGTCATTCACAGTGCATCATTTACAGAGTGTCATTTACATTGCAGCATTCACAGTGTGTTATTCACGGTGCACCATTCAGAGAATTTCATTTTCAATGCATCATTCACAGAGTGTATATGACAGGCCTCATTCACGGAGCATCTTTCGAATTGCTTCATTCACAGAGCGTCATTCACAGTGCACCAACCACAGAGTGTCATTCAGAGAATGTCATTCACAGTTCACCATTCACAGAGCGTCATTCACAGAATGTCATTCACAGTTCACCAATCACAGAGTGTCATTCAGAGAATGTCATTCACAGTTCACCATTTACAGAGCGTCATTCACAGAATGTCATTCACAGTGCACCATTCACATAATGTCATTCACAGTGCACCATTCACAGCGTGTCATTCACAGTGCACTATTCACTTAGTGTCATTCACTGTGCACCATACACAGACCGTATTTCACAAGTTGACATTCACAGTACATCAAACACAATGTGTCATTCACAGATTGTGATTCATATTGCAATGATCACTGAGTATCAGTCACATCGTGTCATTCACCATGTTTCATTCAAAGAGTTTCATTTACAAGGCTTCATTCACAGAATGTGATTGACAGGGCCTCATTCGCGGAGTATCTTTCGATTTGTTTCATTCACAGTGCACCAATCACAGAGTGTCATTCAGAGAATGTCATTCACAGTTCGCCATTCACAGCGTGTCATTCACAGTGCAACATTCACAGAGCGTCATTCACAGTGTCATTCACAGTGCAACATTCACAGAGTGTCATTCAAAATGCACCATTAATAGACTGTCATTCACAGTGCATCATTTACAGAGTGTCATTTACATTGCAGCATTCACAGTGTGTTATTCACGGTGCACCATTCAGAGAATTTCATTTTCAATGCATCATTCACAGAGTGTATATGACAGGCCTCATTCACGGAGCATCTTTCGAATTGCTTCATTCACAGAGCGTCATTCACAGTGCACCAACCACAGAATGTCATTCAGAGAATGTCATTCACAGTTCACCATTCACAGAGCGTCATTCACAGAATGTCATTCACAGTTCACCAATCACAGAGTGTCATTCAGAGAATGTCATTCACAGTTCACCATTTACAGAGCGTCATTCACAGAATGTCATTCACAGTGCACCATTCACATAATGTCATTCACAGTGCACCATTCACAGCGTGTCATTCACAGTGCACTATTCACTTAGTGTCATTCACTGTGCACCATACACAGACCGTATTTCACAAGTTGACATTCACAGTATATCAAACACAATGTGTCATTCACAGATTGTGATTCATATTGCAATGATCACTGAGTATCAGTCACATCGTGTCATTCACCATGTTTCATTCAAAGAGTTTCATTTACAAGGCTTCATTCACAGAATGTGATTGACAGGACCTCATTCGTGGAGTATCTTTCGAATTGTTTCAATTACAGTGCACCAATCACAGAGTGTCATTCACAGATTTTCATTCACAGCTCACCATTCACAGAGCGTCATTCACAGAATGTCATTCACAGTGCACCATTCACAGAGCATCATTCACAGAGAGTCATTCACAGTCCACCATTCCCAGAGTGTCATTCACAGTGCACCATTCACAAAGCATTATTCACAGAGAGACATTCACAGTGCACCATTCACAGAGCGTCATTCATAGTGTCATTCACAGTGCACAATTCACAGAGTGTCATTGAAAATGCACCATTAATACACTGTCATTCACAGTGACATTCACAATGCATCATTTACAGAGTGTCATTTACAGTGCAACATTCACAGTGTGTCATTCACAGTGCACAATTCAGAGAATTACATTTACAATGCATCATTCACAGAGTGTATATGACAGGGCCTCATTCACGGAGCTTCTTTCGAATTGCTTCATTCACAGTCCGTCATTCACAGTGCACCAATCACAGAGTGTCATTCAGAGAATGTCATTCACAGTGCACCATTCACAGAATGTCATTCACAGTGCACCATTCACAGAGCATTATTCAGAGGGTCATTCACAGTGCACCATTCACAGAGCATCATTCACAGTGAGTTATTCACAGTGCACCATTCACAGAGTGTCATTCACAGTGCACCATTCACAGAGCATTATTCACAGAGAGTCATACACAATGCACCATTCACAGAGTGTCATTCACAGTGCACCATTCACAGAGCGTCATTCACAGTGTCAGTCACAGTGCATCATTTACAGAGTGTCATTTACAGTGCAACATTCACAGTGTGTCATTCACAGTGCACCATTCAGAGAATTTCATTTACAATGCATCATTCACAGAGTGTATATGACAGGGCCTCATTCACGGAGCATCTTTCGAATTGCTTCATTCAAAGTTTGTCATTCACAGTGCACCAATCACAGAGTGTCATTCAGAGAATGTCATTGACAGTTCACCATTCACAGAGCGTCATTCATAGAATGTCATTCACAGTGCACCAATCACAGAGTGTCATTCAGAGAATGTCATTCACAGTTCACCATTCACAGAGCCTCATTCACAGAATGTCATTCACAGTGCACCATTCACATAGAGTCATTCACAGTGCACCATTACAGTGTGTCAGTCACACAGTTTCATTCACAGTGCAACATTCACAGAGTGTCATACACAGTGCACCAGACATAGGAATCATTTACAGTGCGTCAGACACAGAGCCGATTTGACAGAACCTCATTCACGAGCATCAATCACAGAGCATCATTCACGGATATTCATTCACAGAGCATCATTCGCAGTGCTTCTTTCACAGTGCGACATTCACAGAGCATCATTCACAAGCATCATTTACAGAGCATCATTCACACAGTGTCATTTACCGAGCATCATTCTCAAAGTGTCATTAAAGTGCATCATTCACAGTGTCTCTCACAGTGCTCCATACGCAGAGTGTCATTCACAGTGCAACATTCAAAGAGTTTAAGTTACAAGGCTTCATTCACAGAATGTGATTGACAGGGCCTCATTCACGGAGCATCTTTCGAATTGCTTCATTAACAGTGCACCAATCACAGAGCGTCATTCACAGATTTTTAATCACAGTTCACCCTTCACAGAGCATCATTCAGAGAATGTCATTCACAGTGCACCTTTCACACAGCATCATTCACAGAGAGTCATTCACAGTGCACCATTCACAGAGTGTCATTCACAGTGCATCATTCAAAGAGCATTATTCACAGAGAGTCATTCACAGTGCACCATTCACAGAGAGTCATTCACAGTGCACCATTCACAGAGCATCATTCATTGTGTCATTCACAGTTCACCATTCACAGATCGTCATTCACAGAATGTCATTCACAGTGCACCATTCACAGAGCATTATTGAGAGAGTCATTCAAAGTGCACCATTCACAGAGCATCATTCACAGTGAGTCATTCACAGTGCACCATTCACAGCGTGTCATTCATAGTGCACCATTCGAAGAGTTTCATTTACAAGGCTTCATTCACAGAATGTGATTTACAGGGCCTCATTCACGGAGCATCTTTCGAATTGCTTCATTTACAGTGCACCAATCACAGAGCGTCATTCACAGAATGTCATTCACAGTGCACCATTCACAGAACATCATTCACAGTGAGTCATTCACAGTGCACCATTCACAGAGTGTCATTCACAGTGCACCATTCACAGAGCATTATTCACAGAAAGTTATTCACAGTGCACCATTCACAGAGTGTCATTCACAGTGCACCATTCACAGAGCCTCATTCACAGTGTCATTCATAGTGCACCATTCACAGAGTGTCATTCAAAATGCACTATTAATAGACTGTCAATCACAGTGCAGCATTTACAGAGTGTCATTTACAGGGCAACATTCACGGTGTGTCATTCACAGTGCACCATTCACAGAGTGTAATTCAAAATGCAGCATTAATAGACTGTCATCCAGAGTGCATCATTTGCAGAGTGTCATTTACAGTGCACCATTCACAGTGCGTCATTCACAGTGCACCATTCAGAGAATTTCATTTACAATGCATCATTCACAGAGTGTATATGACAGGGCCTCATTCACGGTGCATCTTTCGAATTGCTTCATTCACAGTGCGTCATTCACAGTGCAGCAATCACAGAGTGTCATTCAGAGAATGTCATTCACAGTTCACCATTCACAGAGCGTCATTCAGACAATGTCATTCACAGTGCACCATTCACATAGTGTCATTCACAGTGCACGATTCACAGAGTGTCACTCACAGTGCACCATTCACAGAGCATTATTCAGAGAGTCATTCACAGTGCACCATTCACAGAGTGTCATTCACAGTGCACCATTCACAGAGCATTATTCGCAGAGAGTCATTCACAGTACACCATTCACAGACCGTCATTCACAGTGTCATTCACAATGCATCATTCACAGAGTGTCATTCAAAATGCACCATTAATAGACTGTCATTCACAGTGCAGCATTTACAGAGTGTCATTTACAGTGCAACATTCACAGTGTGTCATTCACAGTGCACCATTCAGAGAATTTCATTTACAATGCATCATTAACAGAGTGTATATGACAGGGCCTCATTCACGGTGCATCTTTCGAATTGCTTCATTCACAGTGCGTCATTCACACTGTCATTCACAGTGCACCATTCACAGAGTGTCATTCAAAATGCATCATTAATAGACTGTCATTCACAGTGCAGCACTTACAGAGTGTCATTTACAGTGCAACATTCACAGTGTGTCATTCACAGTGCACCATTAAGAGAATTTCATTTTCAATGCATCATTCACAGAGTGTATATGACAGGGCCTCATTCAAGGTGCATCTTTCGAATTGCTTCATTCACAGTGCATCATTCACAGTGCACCAATCACAGAGTGTCATTCAGAGAATGTCATTCACAGTTCACCATTCACAGAGCGTCATTCAGACAATGTCTTTCACAGTGCGCGATTCACAGAGTGTCATTCACAGTGCACCATTCACAGAGCCTTATTCAGAGTCATTCACAGTGCACCATTCACAGAGCATCATTCACAGTGAGTCATTAACAGAGCACCATTCACAGTGTGTCATTCACAGTGCACCATTCACAGAGCTTCATTTACAGCGTCATTCACAGTGCATCATATACAAAGTGTCATTTACAGTCCAACATTCACAGTGTGTCATTCGCAGTGCACCATTCAGAGAATTTCATTTACAATGCATCATTCACAGAGTAAATATGACATGGCCTCATTCACGGAGCATCGTTCGAATTACTTCATTCACAGTGCGTCATTCACAGTGCACCAATCACAGAGTGTCATTCAGAGAATGTCATTCACAGTTCACCATTCACAGATCGTCATTCACAGAATGTCATTCACAGTGCACCATTCACAGAGCATTATTGAGAGAGTCATTCACAGTGCACCATTCACAGAGCATCATTCACAGTGAGTCATTCACAGTGCACCATTCACAGCGTGTCATTCACAGTGCACCATTCGAAGAGTTTCATTTACAAGGCTTCATTCACAGAATGTGATTTACAGGGCCTCATTCACGGAGCATCTTTCGAATTGCTTCATTTACAGTGCACCAATCACAGAGCGTCATTCACAGAATGTCATTCACAGTGCACCATTCACAGAACATCATTCACAGTGAGTCATTCACAGTGCACCACTCACAGAGTGTCATTCACAGTGCACCATTCACAGAGCATTATTCACAGAGAGTTATTCACAGTGCACCATTCACAGAGTGTCATTCAAAATGCACTATTAATAGACTGTCATTCACAGTGCAGCATTTACAGAGTGTCATTTACAGGGCAACATTCACGGTGTGTCATTCACAGTGCACCATTCACAGAGTGTAATTCAAAATGCAGCATTAATAGACTATCATTCAGAGTGCATCATTTGCAGAGTGTCATTTACAGTGCAGCATTCACAGTGCGTCATTCACAGTGCACCATTCAGAGAATTTCATTTACAATGCATCATTCACAGAGTGTATATGACAGGGCCTCATTCACGGTGCATCTTTCGAATTGCTTCATTCACAGTGCGTCATTCACAGTGCAGCAATCACAGAGTGTCATTCAGAGAATGTCATTCACAGTTCACCATTCACAGAGCGTCATTCAGACAATGTCATTCACAGTGCACCATTCACATAGTGTCATTCACAGTGCACGATTCACAGAGTGTCATTCACAGTGCACCATTCACAGAGCATTATTCAGAGAGTCATTCACAGTGCACCATTCACAGAGCATCATTCACAGTGAGTCAGTCACAGTGCACCATTCACAGAGCATTATTCGCAGAGAGTCATTCACAGTACACCATTCGCAGAGTGTCATTCAAAATGCACCATTCACAGACCGTCATTCACAGTGTCGTTCACAATGCATCATTTACAGAGTGTCATTTACAGTGCAACATTCACAGTGTGTCATTCACAGTGCACAATTCAGAGAATTTCATTTACAATGCATCATTCACAGAGTGTATATGACAGGGCCTCATTCACGGAGCTTCTTTCGAATTGCTTCATTCACAGTGCGTCATTGACAGTGCACCAATCACAGAGTGTCATTCAAAGAATGTCATTCACAGTTCACCATTCACAGAGCGTCATTCAGACAATGTCATTCACAGTGCACCATTCACAGAATGTCATTCACAGTGCACCATTCACAGAGCAAAATTCAGAGGGTCATTCACAGTGCACCATTCACAGAGCATCATTCACAGAGAGTTATTCACAGTGCACCATTCACAGAGTGTCATTCACAGTGCACCATTCAGAGAATTTCATTTACAATGCATCATTCACAGAGTGTATATGACAGGGCCTCATTCACGGAGCATCTTTCGAATTGCTTCATTCAAAGTTCGTCATTCACAGTGCACCAATCACAGAGTGTCATTCAGAGAATGTCATTCCAATTTCACCATTCACAGAGCGTCATTCATAGAATGTCATTCACAGTGCACCAATCACAGAGTGTCATTCAGAGAATGTCATTCACAGTTCACCATTCACAGCGCGTCATTCACAGAATGTCATTCACAGTGCACCATTCACATAGAGTCATTCACAGTGCACCATTCACAGTGTGTCAGTCACACAGTTTCATTCACAGTGCAACATTCACAGAGTGTCATACACAGTGCACCAGGCATAGGAATCTTTTACAGTGCGTCAGACACAGAGCCGATTTGACAGAACCTCATTCATGAGCATCAATCACAGAGCATCATTCACGGATATTCATTCACAGAGCACCATTCGCAGTGCTTCTTTCACACTGCGACATTCACAGAGAATCATTCACGACTATCATTCACAGAGCATCATTCACAAGCATCATTTACAGAGCATCATTCACACAGTGTCATTTACCGAGCATCATTCTCAGAGTGTCATTAAAGTGCATCATTCACAGTGTCTCTCACAGTGCTCCATACACAGAGTGTCATTCACAGTGCACCATTCAAAGAGTTTCAGTTACAAGGCTTCATTCACAGAATGTGATTGACAGGGCCTCATTCACGGAGCATCTTTCGAATTGCTTCATTTACAGTGCACCAATCACAGAGCGTCATTCACAGATTTTATTCACAGTTCACCCTTCACAGAGCATCATTCACAGAATGTCATTCACAGTGCACCATTCACAGAGCATCATTCACAGTGAGTCATTCACAGTGCACCATTCACAGAGAGTCATTCACAGTGCACCATTCACAGAGAGTCATTCACAGTGCACCATTCACAGAGCATCATTCATTGTGTCATTCACAGTGCACCATTCACAGAGAGTCATTCAAAATGCACCAATAATAGACTGTCATTCACAGTGCAGCATTTACAGAGTGTCATTGACAGTGCAACATTCACAGTGTGTCATTCACAGTGCACCATTCAGAGAATTTCATTTACAATGCATCATTCACAGAGTGTATATGACAGGGCCTCATTCACGGTGCATGTTTCGAATTGCTTAATTCACAGTGCGTCATTCACAGTGCACCAATGACAGAGTGTCATTCAGAGAATGTCATTCACAGTTCACCATTCACAGAGCGTCATTCAGACAATGTCATTCACAGTGCGTGATTCACAGAGTGTCATTCACAGTGCACCATTCACAGAGCCTTATTCAGAGTCATTCACAGTGCACCATTCACAGAGCATCATTCACAGTGAGTCATTCACAGAGCACCATTCACAGAGTATCATTCACAGTGCACCATTCACAGAGCATTATTCACAGAGAGTCATTCACAGTGCAGTATTCACAGTGAGTCATTCAAAGAGCACCATTCACAGAGTGTCATTCACAGTGCACCATTCACAGAGCTTCATTCACAGCGTCATTCACAGTGCATCATATACAAAGTGTCATTTACAGTGCAACATTCACAGTTTGTCATTCGCAGTGCACCATTCAGAGAATTTCATTTACAATGCATCATTCACAGAGTGTATATGACATGGCCTCATTCACGGAGCATCGTTCGAATTGTTTCATTCACAGTGCGTCATTCACAGTGCACCAATCACAGAGTGTCATTCAGAGAATGTCATTGACAGTTCACCATTCACAGATCGTCATTCACAGAATGTCATTCACAGTGCACCATTCACAGAGCATTATTGAGAGAGTCATTCACAGTGCACCATTCACAGAGCATCATTCACAGTGAGTCATTCACAGTGCACCATTCACAGCGTGTCATTCACAGTGCACCATTCTCAGAGCATTATTCACAGAGAGTCGTTCACAGTGCACCATTCACAGAGTGTCATTCACAGTGCACCATTCACAGAGCGTCATTCGCACTGTCATTCACAGTGCATCATTTACAGAGTGTCATTTACAGTGCAACATTCACAGTGTGTCATTCACAGTGCACCATTCAGAGAATTTCATTTACAATGCATCATTAACAGCGTGTATATGACAGGGCCTCATTCACAGAGCATCTTTCTAATTGCACCATTCACAGAGCGTCATTCACAGTGCACCAATAACAGAGTGTCATTCAGAGAATGTCATTTACAGTTCACCATTCACAGAGCGTCATTCACATAATGTCATTCACAGTGCACCAATCACAGAGTGTCATTCACAGAAAGTCATTCACAGTTCACCATTCACAGAGCGTCATTCATAGAATGTCATTCACAGTGCACCATTCACAGAGTGTCATTCAGAGAGTGTCATTCACAGTTCACCATTCACAGAGCGTCATTCATAGAATGTCATTCACAGTGCACCATTCACATAGAGTCATTCACAGTGCACCATTCACAGTGTTTCAGTCACACAGTGTCATTCACAGTGCAACATTCACAGAGTGTCATACACAGTGCACCAGACATAGGAATCATTTACAGTGCGTCAGACACAGAGCCTATTTGACAGAGCCTCATTCATGAGCATCAATCAGAGAGCATCATTCACGGATAATCATTCACAGAGCATTATTCGCAGTGCTTCTTTCACAGTGCGACATTCACAGAGAATCATTCACGACTATCATTCACAGACCATCATTCACAAGCATCATTTACAGAGCATCATTCACACAGCGTCATTTACCGAGCATCATTCTCAGAGTGTCATTAAAGTGCATCATTCACAGTGTCTGTCACAGTGCACCATACACAGAGTGTCATTCACAGTGCACCATTCAAAGAGTTTCATTTACAAGGCTTCATTCACAAAATGTGATTGACAGGGCATCATTCATGGAGCATCTTTCGAATTGCTTCTTTTACAGTGCACCAATCACAGAGCATCATTCACAGAATGTCATTCACAGTGCACCATTCACAGAGCATTATTCACAGAGAGTCATTCACAGTGCACCTTTCACAGAGTGTCATTCACAGTGCACCATTCACAGAGCGTCATTCACAGTGCTCCATTCACAGTGCACCATTCACAGAGTGTCATTCAGAATGCACCATTAATAGACTGTCATTCACAGTGCAGCATTTACAGAGTGTCATTTACAGTCAACATTCACAGTGTGTCATTCACAGTGCACCATTCAAAGAGTTTCATTTACAAGGCTTCATTCACAGAATGTGATTGACAGGGCTTCATTCATGGAGCATCTTTCGAATTGCTTCTTTTACAGTCAACCAATCACAGAGCATCATTCACAGAATGTCATTCACAGTGCACCATTCACAGAGCATCATTCACAGAGAGTCATTCAAAGTGCATCATTCACAGAGTGTCATTCACAGTGCACCATACACAGAGCATTATTCACAGAGAGTCATTCACAGTGCACCTTTCACAGAGTGTCATTCACAGTGCAACATTCACCGAGCGTCATTCACAGAGTGTATATGACAGGGCCTCATTCACAGTGCATCTTTCGAATTGCTTCATTCACAGTGCGTCATTCACAGTGCGTCATTCACAGTGCAACATTCACAGAGTGTCATTCAAAATGCACCATTAATAGACTGCCATTCACAGTGCAGCATTTACAGGGTGTCAATTACAGTGCAACATTCACAGTGTGTCATTCACAGTGCACCATTCACAGTGCATTATTCACAGAGAGTCATTCACAGTGCACCATTCACAGAGTGAAATTCAAAATGCAGCATTAATAGACTGTCATTCAGAGTGCCTCATTTGCAGAGTGTCATTTACAGAGCAGCATTCACAGTGTGTCATTAACAGTGCGCATTCAGAGAATTTCATTTACGAAGCATCATTCACAGAGCGTATATGACAGGGCCTCATTCACGATGCATCTTTCGAATTGCTTCATTCACAGTGCGTCATTCACAGTGCAGCAATCACAGAGTGTCATTCAGAGAATGTCATTCACAGTTCACCATTCACAGAGCGTCATTCAGACAATGTCATTCACAGTGCACGATTCACAGTGTCGTTCACAGTGCACCATTCACAGAGCATTATTCAGAGAGTCATTCACAGTGCACCATTCACAGAGCGTCATTCACAGAATGTCATTCACAGTGCACCATTCACATAGAGTCATTCACAGTGCACCAGTCACAGTGTGTCAGTCACACAGTGTCATTCACAGTGCAACATTCACAGTGTGTCATTCACAGTGCACCATTCAGAGAATTTCATTTACAATGCATCATTCACAGAGTGTATATGACAGGGCGTCATTCACGGTGCATGTTTCGAATTGCTTCATTCACAGTGCGTCATTCACAGTGCACCAATGACAGAGTGTCATTCAGAGAATGTCATTCACAGTTCACCATTCACAGAGCGTCATTCAGACAATGTCATTCACAGTGCGTGATTCACAGAGTGTCATTCACAGTGCACCATTCACAGAGCCTTATTCAGAGTCATTCACAGTGCACCATTCACAGAGCATCATTCACAGTGAGTCATTCACAGAGCACCATTCACAGAGTATCATTCACAGTGCACCATTCACAGAGCATTATTCACAGAGAGTCATTCACAGTGCAGTATTCACAGTGAGTCATTCAAAGAGCACCATTCACAGAGTGTCATTCACAGTGCACCATTCACAGAGCAATATTCACAGAGAGTCATTCACAGTGCAGCATTCACAGAGTGTCATTCACCGTGCACCATTCACAGAGCTTCATTCACAGCGTCATTCACAGTGCATCATATACAAAGTGTCATTTACAGTGCAACATTCACAGTTTGTCATTCGCAGTGCACCATTCAGAGAATTTCATTTACAATGCATCATTCACAGAGTGTATATGACATGGCCTCATTCACGGAGCATCATTCGAATTGCTTCATTCACAGTGCGTCATTCACAGTGCACCAATCACAGAGTGTCATTCAGAGAATGTCATTGACAGTTCACCATTCACAGATCGTCATTCACAGAATGTCATTCACAGTGCACCATTCACAGAGCATTATTGAGAGAGTCATTCACAGTTCACCATTCACAGAGCATCATTCACAGTGAGTCATTCACAGTGCACCATTCACAGCGTGTCATTCACAGTGCACCATTCTCAGAGCATTATTCACAGAGAGTCGTTCACAGTGCACCATTCACAGAGTGTCATTCACAGTGCACCATTCACAGAGCGTCATTTGCACTGTCATTCACAGTGCATCATTTACAGAGTGTCATTTACAGTGCAACATTCACAGTGTGTCATTCACAGTGCACCATTCAGAGAATTTCATTTACAATGCATCATTAACAGCGTGTATATGACAGGGCCTCATTCACAGAGCATCTTTCTAATTGCACCATTCACAGAGCGTCATTCACAGTGCACCATTCAGAGAATTTCATTTACAATGCATCATTCACAGAGTGTATATGACAGGGTCTCATTCACGGTGCATCTTTCGAATTGCTTCATTCACAGTGCGTCATTCACACTGTCATTCACAGTGCACCATTCACAGAGTGCCATTCAAAATGTAGCATTAATAGACTGTCATTCACAGTGCAGCATTTACAGAGTGTCATTTACAGTGCAACATTCACAGTGTGTCATTCACAGTGCACCATTCAGAGAATTTCATTTACAATGCATCATTCACAGAGTGTATATGACATGGCCTCATTCACGGAGCATCGTTCGAATTACTTCATTCACAGTGCGTCATTCACAGTGCACCAATCACAGAGTGTCATTCAGAGAATGTCATTCACAGTTCACCATTCACAGATCGTCATTCACAGAATGTCATTCACAGTGCACCATTCACAGAGCATTATTGAGAGAGTCATTCACAGTGCACCATTCACAGAGCATCATTCACAGTGAGTCATTCACAGTGCACCATTCACAGCGTGTCATTCACAGTGCACCATTCGAAGAGTTTCATTTACAAGGCTTCATTCACAGAATGTGATTTACAGGGCCTCATTCACGGAGCATCTTTCGAATTGCTTCATTTACAGTGCACCAATCACAGAGCGTCATTCACAGAATGTCATTCACAGTGCACCATTCACAGAACATCATTCACAGTGAGTCATTCACAGTGCACCACTCACAGAGTGTCATTCACAGTGCACCATTCACAGAGCATTATTCACAGAGAGTTATTCACAGTGCACCATTCACAGAGTGTCATTCACAGTGCACCATTCACAGAGCCTCATTCACAGTGTCATTCATAGTGCACCATTCACAGAGTGTCATTCAAAATGCACTATTAATAGACTGTCATTCACAGTGCAGCATTTACAGAGTGTCATTTACAGGGCAACATTCACGGTGTGTCATTCACAGTGCACCATTCACAGAGTGTCATTCAAAATGCAGCATTAATAGACTATCATTCAGAGTGCATCATTTGCAGAGTGTCATTTACAGTGCAGCATTCACAGTGCGTCATTCACAGTGCACCATTCAGAGAATTTCATTTACAATGCATCATTCACAGAGTGTATATGACAGGGCCTCATTCACGGTGCATCTTTCGAATTGCTTCATTCACAGTGCGTCATTCACAGTGCAGCAATCACAGAGTGTCATTCAGAGAATGTCATTCACAGTTCACCATTCACAGAGCGTCATTCAGACAATGTCATTCACAGTGCACCATTCACATAGTGTCATTCACAGTGCACGATTCACAGAGTGTCATTCACAGTGCACCATTCACAGAGCGTCATTCAGACAATGTCATTCACAGTGCACGATTCACAGAATGTCATTCACAGTGCTCCATTCACAGAGCATTATTCAGAGGGTCATTCACAGTGCACCATTCACAGAGCATCATTCACAGTGAGTTATTCACAGTGCACCATTCACAGAGTGTCATTCACAGTGCACCATTCACAGAGCATTATTCACAGAGAGTCATACACAATGCACCATTCACAGAGTGTCATTCACAGTGCACCATTCACAGAGCGTCATTCACAGTGTCAGTCACAGTGCATCATTTACAGAGTGTCATTTACAGTGCAACATTCACAGTGTGTCATTCACAGTGCACCATTCAGAGAATTTCATTTACAATGCATCATTCACAGAGTGTATATGACAGGGCCTCATTCACGGAGCATCTTTCGAATTGCTTCATTCAAAGTTTGTCATTCACAGTGCACCAATCACAGAGTGTCATTCAGAGAATGTCATTGACAGTTCACCATTCACAGAGCGTCATTCATAGAATGTCATTCACAGTGCACCAATCACAGAGTGTCATTCAGAGAATGTCATTCACAGTTCACCATTCACAGAGCCTCATTCACAGAATGTCATTCACAGTGCACCATTCACATAGAGTCATTCACAGTGCACCATTACAGTGTGTCAGTCACACAGTTTCATTCACAGTGCAACATTCACAGAGTGTCATACACAGTGCACCAGACATAGGAATCATTTACAGTGCGTCAGACACAGAGCCGATTTGACAGAACCTCTTTCACGAGCATCAATCACAGAGCATCATTCACGGATATTCATTCACAGAGCATCATTCGCAGTGCTTCTTTCACAGTGCGACATTCACAGAGCATCATTCACAAGCATCATTTACAGAGCATCATTCACACAGTGTCATTTACCGAGCATCATTCTCAAAGTGTCATTAAAGTGCATCATTCACAGTGTCTCTCACAGTGCTCCATACGCAGAGTGTCATTCACAGTGCACCATTCAAAGAGTTTAAGTTACAAGGCTTCATTCACAGAATGTGATTGACAGGGCCTCATTCACGGAGCATCTTTCGAATTGCTTCATTAACAGTGCACCAATCACAGAGCGTCATTCACAGATTTTTAATCACAGTTCACCCTTCACAGAGCATCATTCAGAGAATGTCATTCACAGTGCACCTTTCACAGAGCATCATTCACAGAGAGTCATTCACAGTGCACCATTCACAGAGTGTCATTCACAGTGCATCATTCAAAGAGCATTATTCACAGAGAGTCATTCACAGTGCACCATTCACAGAGAGTCATTCACAGTGCACCATTCACAGAGCATCATTCATTGTGTCATTCACAGTTCACCATTCACAGATCGTCATTCACAGAATGTCATTCACAGTGCACCATTCACAGAGCATTATTGAGAGAGTCATTCAAAGTGCACCATTCACAGAGCATCATTCACAGTGAGTCATTCACAGTGCACCATTCACAGCGTGTCATTCACAGTGCACCATTCGAAGAGTTTCATTTACAAGGCTTCATTCACAGAATGTGATTTACAGGGCCTCATTCACGGAGCATCTTTCGAATTGCTTCATTTACAGTGCACCAATCACAGAGCGTCATTCACAGAATGTCATTCACAGTGCACCATTCACAGAACATCATTCACAGTGAGTCATTCACAGTGCACCATTCACAGAGTGTCATTCACAGTGCACCATTCACAGAGCATTATTCACAGAAAATTATTCACAGTGCACCATTCACAGAGTGTCATTCACAGTGCACCATTCACAGAGCCTCATTCACAGTGTCATTCATAGTGCACCATTCACAGAGTGTCATTCAAAATGCACTATTAATAGACTGTCATTCACAGTGCAGCATTTACAGAGTGTCATTTACAGCGCAACATTCACGGTGTGTCATTCACAGTGCACCATTCACAGAGTGTAATTCAAAATGCAGCATTAATAGACTGTCATTCAGAGTGCATCATTTGCAGAGTGTCATTTACAGTGCAGCATTCACAGTGCGTCATTCACAGTGCACCATTCAGAGAATTTCATTTACAATGCATCATTCACAGAGTGTATATGACAGGGCCTCATTCACGGTGCATCTTTCGAATTGCTTCATTCACAGTGCGTCATTCACAGTGCAGCAATCACAGAGTGTCATTCAGAGAATGTCATTCACAGTTCACCATTCACAGAGCGTCATTCAGACAATGTCATTCACAGTGCACCATTCACATAGTGTCATTCACAGTGCACGATTCACAGAGTGTCACTCACAGTGCACCATTCACAGAGCATTATTCAGAGAGTCATTCACAGTGCACCATTCACAGAGTGTCATTCACAGTGCACCATTCACAGAGCATTATTCGCAGAGAGTCATTCACAGTACACCATTCACAGAGTTTCATTCAAATTGCACCATTCACAGACCGTCATTCACAGTGTCATTCACAATGCATCATTCACAGAGTGTCATTCAAAATGCACCATTAATAGACTGTCATTCACAGTGCAGCATTTACAGAGTGTCATTTACAGTGCAACATTCACAGTGTGTCATTCACAGTGCACCATTCAGAGAATTTCATTTACAATGCATCATTAACAGAGTGTATATGACAGGGCCTCATTCACGGTGCATCTTTCGAATTGCTTCATTCACAGTGCGTCATTCACACTGTCATTCACAGTGCACCATTCACAGAGTGTCATTCAAAATGCATCATTAATAGACTGTCATTCACAGTGCAGCACTTACAGAGTGTCATTTACAGTGCAACATTCACAGTGTGTCATTCACAGTGCACCATTAAGAGAATTTCATTTTCAATGCATCATTCACAGAGTGTATATGACAGGGCCTCATTCAAGGTGCATCTTTCGAATTGCTTCATTCACAGTGCATCATTCACAGTGCACCAATCACAGAGTGTCATTCAGAGAATGTCATTCACAGTTCACCATTCACAGAGCGTCATTCAGACAATGTCTTTCACAGTGCGCGATTCACAGAGTGTCATTCACAGTGCACCATTCACAGAGCCTTATTCAGAGTCATTCACAGTGCACCATTCACAGAGCATCATTCACAGTGAGTCATTAACAGAGCACCATTCACAGTGTGTCATTCACAGTGCACCATTCACAGAGCTTCATTTACAGCGTCATTCACAGTGCATCATATACAAAGTGTCATTTACAGTCCAACATTCACAGTGTGTCATTCGCAGTGCACCATTCAGAGAATTTCATTTACAATGCATCATTCACAGAGTGTATATGACATGGCCTCATTCACGGAGCATCGTTCGAATTACTTCATTCACAGTGCATCATTCACAGTGCACCAATCACAGAGTGTCATTCAGAGAATGTCATTCACAGTTCACCATTCACAGATCGTCATTCACAGAATGTCATTCACAGTGCACCAATCACAGAGTGTCATTCAGAGAATGTCATTGACAGTTCACCATTCACAGAGCGTCATTCATAGAATGTCATTCACAGTGCACCAATCACAGAGTGTCATTCAGAGAATGTCATTCACAGTTCACCATTCACAGAGCGTCATTCACAGAATGTCATTCACAGTGCACCATTCACATAGAGTCATTCACAGTGCACCATTACAGTGTGTCAGTCACACAGTTTCATTCACAGTGCAACATTCACAGAGTGTCATACACAGTGCACCAGACATAGGAATCATTTACAGTGCGTCAGACACAGAGCCGATTTGACAGAACCTCATTCACGAGCATCAATCACAGAGCATCATTCACGGATATTCATTCACAGAGCATCATTCGCAGTGCTTCTTTCACAGTGCGACATTCACAGAGCATCATTCACAAGCATCATTTACAGAGCATCATTCACACAGTGTCATTTACCGAGCATCATTCTCAAAGTGTCATTAAAGTGCATCATTCACAGTGTCTCTCACAGTGCTCCATACGCAGAGTGTCATTCACAGTGCACCATTCAAAGAGTTTAAGTTACAAGGCTTCATTCACAGAATGTGATTGACAGGGCCTCATTCACGGAGCATCTTTCGAATTGCTTCATTAACAGTGCACCAATCACAGAGCGTCATTCACAGATTTTTAATCACAGTTCACCCTTCACAGAGCATCATTCAGAGAATGTCATTCACAGTGCACCTTTCACAGAGCATCATTCACAGAGAGTCATTCACAGTGCACCATTCACAGAGTGTCATTCACAGTGCATCATTCAAAGAGCATTATTCACAGAGAGTCATTCACAGTGCACCATTCACAGAGAGTCATTCACAGTGCACCATTCACAGAGCATCATTCATTGTGTCATTCACAGTTCACCATTCACAGATCGTCATTCACAGAATGTCATTCACAGTGCACCATTCACAGAGCATTATTGAGAGAGTCATTCAAAGTGCACCATTCACAGAGCATCATTCACAGTGAGTCATTCACAGTGCACCATTCACAGCGTGTCATTCACAGTGCACCATTCGAAGAGTTTCATTTACAAGGCTTCATTCACAGAATGTGATTTACAGGGCCTCATTCACGGAGCATCTTTCGAATTGCTTCATTTACAGTGCACCAATCACAGAGCGTCATTCACAGAATGTCATTCACAGTGCACCATTCACAGAACATCATTCACAGTGAGTCATTCACAGTGCACCATTCACAGAGTGTCATTCACAGTGCACCATTCACAGAGCATTATTCACAGAAAGTTATTCACAGTGCACCATTCACAGAGTGTCATTCACAGTGCACCATTCACAGAGCCTCATTCACAGTGTCATTCATAGTGCACCATTCACAGAGTGTCATTCAAAATGCACTATTAATAGACTGTCATTCACAGTGCAGCATTTACAGAGTGTCATTTACAGGGCAACATTCACGGTGTGTCATTCACAGTGCACCATTCACAGAGTGTAATTCAAAATGCAGCATTAATAGACTGTCATTCAGAGTGCATCATTTGCAGAGTGTCATTTACAGTGCAGCATTCACAGTGCGTCATTCACAGTGCACCATTCAGAGAATTTCATTTACAATGCATCATTCACAGAGTGTATATGACAGGGCCTCATTCACGGTGCATCTTTCGAATTGCTTCATTCACAGTGCGTCATTCACAGTTCACCATTCACAGAGCGTCATTCAGACAATGTCATTCACAGTGCACCATTCACATAGTGTCATTCACAGTGCACGATTCACAGAGTGTCACTCACAGTGCACCATTCACAGAGCATTATTCAGAGAGTCATTCACAGTGCACCATTCACAGAGTGTCATTCACAGTGCACCATTCACAGAGCATTATTCGCAGAGAGTCATTCACAGTACACCATTCACAGAGTTTCATTCAAATTGCACCATTCACAGACCGTCATTCACAGTGTCATTCACAATGCATCATTCACAGAGTGTCATTCAAAATGCACCATTAATAGACTGTCATTCACAGTGCAGCATTTACAGAGTGTCATTTACAGTGCAACATTCACAGTGTGTCATTCACAGTGCACCATTAAGAGAATTTCATTTTCAATGCATCATTCACAGAGTGTATATGACAGGGCCTCATTCAAGGTGCATCTTTCGAATTGCTTCATTCACAGTGCATCATTCACAGTGCACCAATCACAGAGTGTCATTCAGAGAATGTCATTCACAGTTCACCATTCACAGAGCGTCATTCAGACAATGTCTTTCACAGTGCGCGATTCACAGAGTGTCATTCACAGTGCACCATTCACAGAGCCTTATTCAGAGTCATTCACAGTGCACCATTCACAGAGCATCATTCACAGTGAGTCATTAACAGAGCACCATTCACAGTGTGTCATTCACAGTGCACCATTCACAGAGCTTCATTTACAGCGTCATTCACAGTGCATCATATACAAAGTGTCATTTACAGTCCAACATTCACAGTGTGTCATTCGCAGTGCACCATTCAGAGAATTTCATTTACAATGCATCATTCACAGAGTGTATATGACATGGCCTCATTCACGGAGCATCGTTCGAATTACTTCATTCACAGTGCGTCATTCACAGTGCACCAATCACAGAGTGTCATTCAGAGAATGTCATTCACAGTTCACCATTCACAGATCGTCATTCACAGAATGTCATTCACAGTGCACCATTCACAGAGCATTATTGAGAGAGTCATTCACAGTGCACCATTCACAGAGCATCATTCACAGTGAGTCATTCACAGTGCACCATTCACAGCGTGTCATTCACAGTGCACCATTCGAAGAGTTTCATTTACAAGGCTTCATTCACAGAATGTGATTTACAGGGCCTCATTCACGGAGCATCTTTCGAATTGCTTCATTTACAGTGCACCAATCACAGAGCGTCATTCACAGAATGTCATTCACAGTGCACCATTCACAGAACATCATTCACAGTGAGTCATTCACAGTGCACCACTCACAGAGTGTCATTCACAGTGCACCATTCACAGAGCATTATTCACAGAGAGTTATTCACAGTGCACCATTCACAGAGTGTCATTCAAAATGCACTATTAATAGACTGTCATTCACAGTGCAGCATTTACAGAGTGTCATTTACAGGGCAACATTCACGGTGTGTCATTCACAATGCACCATTCACAGAGTGTAATTCAAAATGCAGCATTAATAGACTATCATTCAGAGTGCATCATTTGCAGAGTGTCATTTACAGTGCAGCATTCACAGTGCGTCATTCACAGTGCACCATTCAGAGAATTTCATTTACAATGCATCATTCACAGAGTGTATATGACAGGGCCTCATTCACGGTGCATCTTTCGAATTGCTTCATTCACAGTGCGTCATTCACAGTGCAGCAATCACAGAGTGTCATTCAGAGAATGTCATTCACAGTTCACCATTCACAGAGCGTCATTCAGACAATGTCATTCACAGTGCACCATTCACATAGTGTCATTCACAGTGCACGATTCACAGAGTGTCATTCACAGTGCACCATTCACAGAGCATTATTCAGAGAGTCATTCACAGTGCACCATTCACAGAGCATCATTCACAGTGAGTCAGTCACAGTGCACCATTCACAGAGCATTATTCGCAGAGAGTCATTCACAGTACACCATTCGCAGAGTTTCATTCAAAATGCACCATTCACAGACCGTCATTCACAGTGTCGTTCACAATGCATCATTTACAGAGTGTCATTTACAGTGCAACATTCACAGTGTGTCATTCACAGTGCACAATTCAGAGAATTTCATTTACAATGCATCATTCACAGAGTGTATATGACAGGGCCTCATTCACGGAGCTTCTTTCGAATTGCTTCATTCACAGTGCGTCATTGACAGTGCACCAATCACAGAGTGTCATTCAAAGAATGTCATTCACAGTTCACCATTCACAGAGCGTCATTCAGACAATGTCATTCACAGTGCACCATTCACAGAATGTCATTCACAGTGCACCATTCACAGAGCAAAATTCAGAGGGTCATTCACAGTGCACCATTCACAGAGCATCATTCACAGAGAGTTATTCACAGTGCACCATTCACAGAGTGTCATTCACAGTGCACCATTCAGAGAATTTCATTTACAATGCATCATTCACAGAGTGTATATGACAGGGCCTCATTCACGGAGCATCTTTCGAATTGCTTCATTCAAAGTTCGTCATTCACAGTGCACCAATCACAGAGTGTCATTCAGAGAATGTCATTCCAATTTCACCATTCACAGAGCGTCATTCATAGAATGTCATTCACAGTGCACCAATCACAGAGTGTCATTCAGAGAATGTCATTCACAGTTCACCATTCACAGCGCGTCATTCACAGAATGTCATTCACAGTGCACCATTCACATAGAGTCATTCACAGTGCACCATTCACAGTGTGTCAGTCACACAGTTTCATTCACAGTGCAACATTCACAGAGTGTCATACACAGTGCACCAGGCATAGGAATCTTTTACAGTGCGTCAGACACAGAGCCGATTTGACAGAACCTCATTCATGAGCATCAATCACAGAGCATCATTCACGGATATTCATTCACAGAGCACCATTCGCAGTGCTTCTTTCACACTGCGACATTCACAGAGAATCATTCACGACTATCATTCACAGAGCATCATTCACAAGCATCATTTACAGAGCATCATTCACACAGTGTCATTTACCGAGCATCATTCTCAGAGTGTCATTAAAGTGCATCATTCACAGTGTCTCTCACAGTGCTCCATACACAGAGTGTCATTCACAGTGCACCATTCAAAGAGTTTCAGTTACAAGGCTTCATTCACAGAATGTGATTGACAGGGCCTCATTCACGGAGCATCTTTCGAATTGCTTCATTTACAGTGCACCAATCACAGAGCGTCATTCACAGATTTTATTCACAGTTCACCCTTCACAGAGCATCATTCACAGAATGTCATTCACAGTGCACCATTCACAGAGCATCATTCACAGTGAGTCATTCACAGTGCACCATTCACAGAGAGTCATTCACAGTGCACCATTCACAGAGAGTCATTCACAGTGCACCATTCACAGAGCATCATTCATTGTGTCATTCACAGTGCACCATTCACAGAGAGTCATTCAAAATGCACCAATAATAGACTGTCATTCACAGTGCAGCATTTACAGAGTGTCATTGACAGTGCAACATTCACAGTGTGTCATTCACAGTGCACCATTCAGAGAATTTCATTTACAATGCATCATTCACAGAGTGTATATGACAGGGCCTCATTCACGGTGCATGTTTCGAATTGCTTAATTCACAGTGCGTCATTCACAGTGCACCAATGACAGAGTGTCATTCAGAGAATGTCATTCACAGTTCACCATTCACAGAGCGTCATTCAGACAATGTCATTCACAGTGCGTGATTCACAGAGTGTCATTCACAGTGCACCATTCACAGAGCCTTATTCAGAGTCATTCACAGTGCACCATTCACAGAGCATCATTCACAGTGAGTCATTCACAGAGCACCATTCACAGAGTATCATTCACAGTGCACCATTCACAGAGCATTATTCACAGAGAGTCATTCACAGTGCAGTATTCACAGTGAGTCATTCAAAGAGCACCATTCACAGAGTGTCATTCACAGTGCACCATTCACAGAGCTTTATTCACAGCGTCATTCACAGTGCATCATATACAAAGTGTCATTTACAGTGCAACATTCACAGTTTGTCATTCGCAGTGCACCATTCAGAGAATTTCATTTACAATGCATCATTCACAGAGTGTATATGACATGGCCTCATTCACGGAGCATCGTTCGAATTGCTTCATTCACAGTGCGTCATTCACAGTGCACCAATCACAGAGTGTCATTCAGAGAATGTCATTGACAGTTCACCATTCACAGATCGTCATTCACAGAATGTCATTCACAGTGCACCATTCACAGAGCATTATTGAGAGAGTCATTCACAGTGCACCATTCACAGAGCATCATTCACAGTGAGTCATTCACAGTGCACCATTCACAGCGTGTCATTCACAGTGCACCATTCTCAGAGCATTATTCACAGAGAGTCGTTCACAGTGCACCATTCACAGAGTGTCATTCACAGTGCACCATTCACAGAGCATTATTGAGAGAGTCATTCACAGTGCACCATTCACAGAGCATCATTCACAGTGAGTCATTCACAGTGCACCATTCACAGCGTGTCATTCACAGTGCACCATTCTCAGAGCATTATTCACAGAGAGTCGTTCACAGTGCACCATTCACAGAGTGTCATTCACAGTGCACCATTCACAGAGCGTCATTCGCACTGTCATTCACAGTGCATCATTTACAGAGTGTCATTTACAGTGCAACATTCACAGTGTGTCATTCACAGTGCACCATTCAGAGAATTTCATTTACAATGCATCATTAACAGCGTGTATATGACAGGGCCTCATTCACAGAGCATCTTTCTAATTGCACCATTCACAGAGCGTCATTCACAGTGCACCAATAACAGAGTGTCATTCAGAGAATGTCATTTACAGTTCACCATTCACAGAGCGTCATTCACATAATGTCATTCACAGTGCACCAATCACAGAGTGTCATTCACAGAAAGTCATTCACAGTTCACCATTCACAGAGCGTCATTCATAGAATGTCATTCACAGTGCACCATTCACAGAGTGTCATTCAGAGAGTGTCATTCACAGTTCACCATTCACAGAGCGTCATTCATAGAATGTCATTCACAGTGCACCATTCACATAGAGTCATTCACAGTGCACCATTCACAGTGTTTCATTCACACAGTGTCATTCACAGTGCAACATTCACAGAGTGTCATACACAGTGCACCAGACATAGGAATCATTTACAGTACGTCAGACACAGAGCCTATTTGACAGAGCCTCATTCATGAGCATCAATCAGAGAGCATCATTCACGGATAATCATTCACAGAGCATTATTCGCAGTGCTTCTTTCACAGTGCGACATTCACAGAGAATCATTCACGACTATCATTCACAGACCATCATTCACAAGCATCATTTACAGAGCATCATTCACACAGCGTCATTTACCGAGCATCATTCTCAGAGTGTCATTAAAGTGCATCATTCACAGTGTCTGTCACAGTGCACCATACACAGAGTGTCATTCACAGTGCACCATTCAAAGAGTTTCATTTACAAGGCTTCATTCACAAAATGTGATTGACAGGGCATCATTCATGGAGCATCTTTCGAATTGCTTCTTTTACAGTGCACCAATCACAGAGCATCATTCACAGAATGTCATTCACAGTGCACCATTCACAGAGCATTATTCACAGAGAGTCATTCACAGTGCACCTTTCACAGAGTGTCATTCACAGTGCACCATTCACAGAGCGTCATTCACAGTGCTCCATTCACAGTGCACCATTCACAGAGTGTCATTCAGAATGCACCATTAATAGACTGTCATTCACAGTGCAGCATTTACAGAGTGTCATTTACAGTCAACATTCACAGTGTGTCATTCACAGTGCACCATTCAAAGAGTTTCATTTACAAGGCTTCATTCACAGAATGTGATTGACAGGGCTTCATTCATGGAGCATCTTTCGAATTGCTTCTTTTACAGTCAACCAATCACAGAGCATCATTCACAGAATGTCATTCACAGTGCACCATTCACAGAGCATCATTCACAGAGAGTCATTCAAAGTGCATCATTCACAGAGTGTCATTCACAGTGCACCATACACAGAGCATTATTCACAGAGAGTCATTCACAGTGCACCTTTCACAGAGTGTCATTCACAGTGCAACATTCACCGAGCGTCATTCACAGAGTGTATATGACAGGGCCTCATTCACAGTGCATCTTTCGAATTGCTTCATTCACAGTGCGTCATTCACAGTGCGTCATTCACAGTGCAACATTCACAGAGTGTCATTCAAAATGCACCATTAATAGACTGCCATTCACAGTGCAGCATTTACAGGGTGTCAATTACAGTGCAACATTCACAGTGTGTCATTCACAGTGCACCATTCACAGTGCATTATTCACAGAGAGTCATTCACAGTGCACCATTCACAGAGTGAAATTCAAAATGCAGCATTAATAGACTGTCATTCAGAGTGCCTCATTTGCAGAGTGTCATTTACAGAGCAGCATTCACAGTGTGTCATTAACAGTGCGCATTCAGAGAATTTCATTTACGAAGCATCATTCACAGAGCGTATATGACAGGGCCTCATTCACGATGCATCTTTCGAATTGCTTCATTCACAGTGCGTCATTCACAGTGCAGCAATCACAGAGTGTCATTCAGAGAATGTCATTCACAGTTCACCATTCACAGAGCGTCATTCAGACAATGTCATTCACAGTGCACGATTCACAGTGTCGTTCACAGTGCACCATTCACAGAGCATTATTCAGAGAGTCATTCACAGTGCACCATTCACAGAGCGTCATTCACAGAATGTCATTCACAGTGCACCATTCACATAGAGTCATTCACAGTGCACCAGTCACAGTGTGTCAGTCACACAGTGTCATTCACAGTGCAACATTCACAGTGTGTCATTCACAGTGCACCATTCAGAGAATTTCATTTACAATGCATCATTCACAGAGTGTATATGACAGGGCGTCATTCACGGTGCATGTTTCGAATTGCTTCATTCACAGTGCGTCATTCACAGTGCACCAATGACAGAGTGTCATTCAGAGAATGTCATTCACAGTTCACCATTCACAGAGCGTCATTCAGACAATGTCATTCACAGTGCGTGATTCACAGAGTGTCATTCACAGTGCACCATTCACAGAGCCTTATTCAGAGTCATTCACAGTGCACCATTCACAGAGCATCATTCACAGTGAGTCATTCACAGAGCACCATTCACAGAGTATCATTCACAGTGCACCATTCACAGAGCATTATTCACAGAGAGTCATTCACAGTGCAGTATTCACAGTGAGTCATTCAAAGAGCACCATTCACAGAGTGTCATTCACAGTGCACCATTCACAGAGCATTATTCACAGAGTGTCATTCACCGTGCACCATTCACAGAGCTTCATTCACAGCGTCATTCACAGTGCATCATATACAAAGTGTCATTTACAGTGCAACATTCACAGTTTGTCATTCGCAGTGCACCATTCAGAGAATTTCATTTACAATGCATCATTCACAGAGTGTATATGACATGGCCTCATTCACGGAGCATCGTTCGAATTGCTTCATTCACAGTGCGTCATTCACAGTGCACCAATCACAGAGTGTCATTCAGAGAATGTCATTGACAGTTCACCATTCACAGATCGTCATTCACAGAATGTCATTCACAGTGCACCATTCACAGAGCATTATTGAGAGAGTCATTCACAGTTCACCATTCACAGAGCATCATTCACAGTGAGTCATTCACAGTGCACCATTCACAGCGTGTCATTCACAGTGCACCATTCTCAGAGCATTATTCACAGAGAGTCGTTCACAGTGCACCATTCACAGAGTGTCATTCACAGTGCACCATTCACAGAGCGTCATTTGCACTGTCATTCACAGTGCATCATTTACAGAGTGTCATTTACAGTGCAACATTCACAGTGTGTCATTCACAGTGCACCATTCAGAGAATTTCATTTACAATGCATCATTAACAGCGTGTATATGACAGGGCCTCATTCACAGAGCATCTTTCTAATTGCACCATTCACAGAGCGTCATTCACAGTGCACCATTCAGAGAATTTCATTTACAATGCATCATTCACAGAGTGTATATGACAGGGTCTCATTCACGGTGCATCTTTCGAATTGCTTCATTCACAGTGCGTCATTCACACTGTCATTCACAGTGCACCATTCACAGAGTGCCATTCAAAATGTAGCATTAATAGACTGTCATTCACAGTGCAGCATTTACAGAGTGTCATTTACAGTGCAACATTCACAGTGTGTCATTCACAGTGCACCATTCAGAGAATTTCATTTTCAATGCATCATTCACAGCGTGTATATGACAGGGCCTCATTCACGGTGCATCTTTCGAATTGCTTCATTCACAGTGCATCATTCACAGTGCACCAATCACAGAGTGTCATTCAGAGAATGTCATTCACAGTTCACCATTCACAGAGTTTCATTCACAGTGCACCATTCACAGAGCATTATTCACAGTGAGTCTTTCACAGTGCACCATTCACAGAGTGTCATTCACTGTGCACCATTCACAGAGCCTCATTCACAGTGTCATTCACAGTGCATCTTTCGAATTGCTTCATTCACAGTGTGTCATTCACAGTGTCATTCACAGTGCAACATTCAAAGAGTGTCATTCAAAATGCACCATTAATAGACTGCCATTCACAGTGCAGCATTTACAGAGTGTCATTTACAGTGCAACATTCACAGTGTGTCATTCACATTGCACCATTCAGAGAATTTCATTTACAATGCATCATTCACAGAGTGTATATGACAGGGCCACATCCACGGAGCATCTTTCGAATTGCTTCATTCACATTGCGTCATTCACCGTGCACCAATCACAGAGTGTCATTTAGAGAATGTCATTCACATTTCACCATTCACAGAGTGTCATTCAGACAATGTCATTCACAGTGCACGATTCACCGAGTGTCATTCGCAGTGCACCATTCACAGATCATCATTCACGGAATGTCATTCACAGTGCATTATTCACAGAGCATCATTCACAGAGAGTTATTCACAGTGCACCATTCACAGAGCATCATTCACAGTGCACCATTCACGGAGCATTATTCACAGAGAGTCATTCACAGTGCACCATTCACAGAGTGTCATTCACAGTGCGACATTCTCAGAGAATCATTCACGACTATCGTTCACAGAGCATCATTCACAAGAATCATTTACAGAGCATCATTCACACAGTGTCATTTACCGAGCATCATTCTCAGACTGTCATTAAAGTGCATCATTTACAGTGTCTGTCACAGTGCACCATAAACAGAGTGTCATTCACAGTGCACCATTCAAAGAGTTTCATTTACAAGGCTTCATTCACAGAATGTGATTGACAGGGCTTCCTTCACAGAGCATCTTTCGAAATGCATCATTTACATTGCATCAATCAAAGAGCGTCATTCACAGATTTTCATTCACAGTTCACCATTCACAGAGCATCATTCACAGAATGTCATTCACAGTGCACCATTCACAGAGCATCATTCACAGTGAGTCATTCACAGTGCACCATTCACACAGTGTCATTCACAGTGCACCATTCACAGAGCATTAGTCACAGAGAGTCACTCACAGTGCACCATTCACAGAGTGTCATTCACAGTGCACCATTCACAGAGCGTCAATCACAGTGTCATTCACAGTGCACCATTCACAGAGTGTCATTCAAAATGCACCATTATTAGACTGCCATTCACAGTGCATCATTTACAGAGTCCCATTTACAGTGCAACATTCACAGTGTGTCATTCACAGTGCACCATTCAGAGAATTTCATTTACAATGCATCATTCACAGAGTGTATATGACAGGGCCACATTCACGGAGCATCTTTCGAATTGCTTCATTCACAGTGCGTCATTCACAGTGCACCAATTACAGAGTGTCATTCAGAGAATGTCATTCACAGTTCACCATTCACAGAGTGTCATTCAGACAATGTCATTCACAGTGCACGATTCACAGAGTGTCATTTACAATGCACCATTCACAGAGCATTATTCAGAGAGTCATTCACAGTGAGTCATTCACAGTGCACCATTCACAAAGTGTCATTCACAGTGCACCATTCACAGAGCATTATTCACAGAGAGTCATTCACATTGCACCATTCACAGAGTGTCATTCTCAGTGCACCATTCACAGAGCGTCATTCACAGAATGTCATTCACAGTGCACCATTCACAAAGAGTCATTCACAGTGCACCATTCACAGTGTGTCAGTCACACAGTGTCATTCACAGTGCAACATTCACAGAGTGTCATACACAGTGCACCAGACATAGGAAACATTTACAGTGCGTCAGACACAGAGCCGATTTGACAGAACCTCATTCATGAGCATCAATCACAGAGCATCATTCACGGATATTCATTCACAGAGCATCATTCGCAGTGCTGCTTTCACAGTGCGACATTCACAGAGCATCATTCACAAGCATCATTTACAGAGCATCATTCACACAGTGTCATTTACCGAGCATCATACTCAGAGTGTCATTAAAGTGCATCATTCACAGTGTCTCTCACAGTGCTCCATACGCAGAGTGTCATTCACAGTGCACCATTCAAAGCGTTGCAGTTACAAGGCTTCATTCACAGAATGTGATTGACAGGGCCTCATTCACGGAGCATCTTTCGAATTGCTTCATTTACAGTGCACCAATCACAGAGCGTCATTCACAGAATGTCATTCACAGTGCACCTTTCACAGAGCATCATTCACAGAGAGTCATTCACAGTGCACCATTCACAGAGTGTCATTCACAGTGCACCATTCAAAGAGAATTATTCACAGAGAGTCATTCACAGTGCACCATTCACAGAGAGTCATTCACAGTGCACCATTCACAGAGCATCATTCATTGTGTCATTCACAGTGCACCATTCACAGAGAGTCATTCAAAATGCACCATTAATAGACTGTCATTCACAGTGCAGCATTTACAGAGTGTCATTTACAGTGCAACATTCACAGTGTGTCATTCACAGTGCATCATTCAGAGAATTTCATTTACAATGCATCATTCACAGAGTGTATATGACAGGGCCTCATTCACGGTGCATCTTTCGAATTGCTTCATTCACAGTGCGTCATTCACAGTGTCATTCACAGTGCACCATTCATAGAGTGTCATTCAAAATGCACCATTAATAGACTGTCATTCACAGTGCAGCACTTACAGAGTGTCATTTACAGTGCAACATTCACAGTGTGTCATTCACAGTGTACCATTCAGAGAATTTCATTTTCAATGCATCATTCACAGAGTGTATATGACAGGGCCTCACTCACGGTCCATCTTTCGAATTGCTTCATTCACAGTGCGTCATTCACAGTGCACCAATCACAGAGTGTCATTCAGAGAATGTCATTCACAGTTCACCATTCACAGAGCGTCATTCAGACAATGTCATTCACAGTGCACGATTCACAGAGTGTCATTCACAGTGCACCATTCACAGAGCCTTATTCAGTGAGTCATTCACAGCGCATCATTTACAGAGTGTCATTTACAGTGCAACATTCACAGTGTGTCATTCACAGTGCACCATTCAGAGAATTTCATTTACAATGCATCATTCAAAGAGTGTATATGACAGGGCCTCATTCACGGAGCATCTTTCGAATTGCTTTATTCAAATTTCGTCATTCATAGTGCACCAATCACAGAGTGTCATTCAGAGAATGTCATTGACAGTTCACCATTTACAGAGCGTCATTCATAGAATGTCATTCACAGTGCACCAATCACAGAGTGTCATTCAGAGAATGTCATTCACAGTTCACCATTCACAGAGCGTCATTCACAGAATGTCATTCACAGTGCACCATTCACATAGAGTCATTCACAGTGCACCAGTCACAGTGTGTCAGTCACACAGTGTCATTCACAGTGCAACATTTACAGAGTGTCATTTACAGTGCAACATTCACAGTGTGTCATTCACAGTGTACCATTCAGAGAATTTCATTTTCAATGCATCATTCACAGAGTGTATATGACAGGGCCTCATTCACGGTCCATCTTTCGAATTGCTTCATTCACAGTGCGTCATTCACAGTACACCAATCACAGAGTGTCATTCAGAGAATGTCATTCACAGTTCACCATTCACAGAGCGTCATTCAGACAATGTCATTCACAGTGCACGATTCACAGAGTGTCATTCACAGTGCACCATTCACAGAGCCTTATTCAGTGAGTCATTCACAGCGCATCATTTACAGAGTGTCATTTACAGTGCAACATTCACAGTGTGTCATTCACAGTGCACCATTCAGAGAATTTCATTTACAATGCATCATTCAAAGAGTGTATATGACAGGGCCTCATTCACGGAGCATCTTTCGAATTGCTTCATTCAAAGTTCGTCATTCATAGTGCACCAATCACAGAGTGTCATTCAGAGAATGTCATTGACAGTTCACCATTCACAGAGCGTCATTCATAGAATGTCATTCACAGTGCACCAATCACAGAGTGTCATTCAGAGAATGTCATTCACAGTTCACCATTCACAGAGCGTCATTCACAGAATGTCATTCACAGTGCACAATTCACATAGTGTCATTCACAGTGCACCAGTCACAGTGTGTCAGTCACACAGTGTCATTCACAGTGCAACATTCACAGAGTGTCATTCACAGTGCAACAGTCATAGGAATCTTTTACAGTGCGTCAGACACAGAGCCGATTTGACAGAACCTCATTCATGAGCATCAATCACAGAGCATCATTCACGGATATTCATTCACAGAGCATCATTCGCAGTGCTTCTTTCACAGTGCGACATCCACAGAGCATCATTCACGACTATCATTCGCAGAGCATCATTCACAAGCATCATTTACAGAGCATCATTCACACAGCGTCATTTACCGAGCATCATTCTCAGAGTGTCATTAAAGTGCATCATTCACAGTGTCTCTCACAGTGCACCATACACAGAGTGTCATTCACAGTGCACCATTCAAAGAGTTTCAGTTACAAGGCTTCATTCACAGAATTTGATTGGCAGGGCCTCATTCACGGAGCATCTTTCGAATTGCTTCATTTACAGTGCACCAATCACAGAGCGTCATTCACAGATTTTCATTCACAGTTCACCATTCACAGAGCATCATTCACAGAATGTCATTCACAGTGCACCATTCACAGAGTGTCATTCACAGTGCACCATTCACAGAGCATTATTCACAGAGAGTCATTCACAGTGCACCATTCACAGAGAGTCATTCACAGATCACCATTCACAGAGCATCATTCATAGGGTCATTCACAGTGCACCATTCACAAAGTGTCATTCAAAATGCACCATTAATAGACTGTCATTCACAGTGCAGCATTTACAGTGTGTCATTCACAGTGCACCATTCAGAGAATTTCATTCACAATGCATCATTCACAGAGTGCATATGACAGGGCCTCATTCACGGAGCATCTTTCGAATTGCTTCATTCACAGTGTGTCATTCACACTGTCATTCACAGTGCACCATTCACAGAGTGTCATTCAAAATGCACCATTAATAGACTGTCATTCACAGTGCAGCATTTACAGAGTGTCATTTACAGTGCAACATTCACAGTGTGTCATTCACAGTGCACCATTCAGAGAATTTCATTTTCATTGCATCATTCACAGCGTGTATATGACAGGGCCTCATTCACGGTGCATCTTTCGAATTGCTTCATTCACAGTGCGTCATTCACAGTGCACCAATCACAGAGTTTCATTCAGAGAATGTCATTCACAGTTCACCATTCACGGAGCGTCGTACAGACAATGTCATTCACAGTGCACCATTCACAGAATGTCATTCACAGTGTACCATTCACAGAGCCATATTCAGTGAGTCATTCACAGTGCACCATTCACAGAGTGTCATTCACAGTGCACCATTCACAGAGCGTCATTCGCAGTGTCATTCACAGTGCATCATTTACAGAGTGTCATTTACAGTGCAACATTCACAGTGTGTCATTAACAGAGCACCATTCAGAGAATTTCACATAAAATGCATCATTAACAGAGTGTATATGACAGGGCCTCATTCACGGAGCATCTTTCGAATTGCACCATTCACACAGCGTCATTCACAGAGCACCAATCACAGAGTGTCATTCAGAGAATGTCATTGACAGTTCACCATTCACAGAGCGTCATTCACAGAATGCCATTCACAGTGCACCAATCACAGAGTGTCATTCAGAGAATGTCATTGACAGTTCACCATTCACAGAGCGTCATTCACAGAATGTCTTTCACAGTGCACATTTCACAGAGCATCATTCACAGAGAGTCATTCACAGTGCACCATTCACAGAGTGTCATTCACAGTGCACCATTCACAGAGCATTATTCACAGAGAGTCATTCACAGTGCACCATTCACAGAGAGTCATTCACAGTGCACCATTCACAGAGCATCATTCATAGGGTCATTCACAGTGCACCATTCACAGAGTGTCATTCAAAATGCACCATTAATAGACTGTCATTCACAGTGCAGCATTTACAGTGTGTCATTCACATTGCACCATTCAGAGAATTTCATTTACAATGCATCATTCACAGAGTGTATATGACAGGGCCTCATTCACGGTACATCTTTCGAATTGCTTCATTCACAGTGCGTCATTCACAGTGTCATTCACAGTGCACCATTCACAGAGTGTCATTCAAAATGCACCATTAATAGACTGTCATTCACAGTGCAGCATTTACAGAGTGTCATTTACAGTGCAACATTCACAGTGTGTCATTCACAGTGCACCATTCAGAGAATTTCATTTTCAATGTATCATTCATAGCGTGTATATGACAGGGCCTCATTCACGGTGCATCTTTCGAATTGCTTCATTCACAGTGCGTCATTCACAGTGCACCAATCACAGAGTGTCATTCAGAGAATGTCATTCACAGTTCACCATTCACAATGCGTCATACAGACAATGTCATTCACAGTGCACGATTCACAGAGTGTCATTCACAGTGCACCATTCACAGAGCCTTATTCAGTGAGTCATTCACAGTGCAACATTCACAGAGTGTCAGTCACAGTGCACCATTCACAGAGCATATTCACAGTGTCATTCACAGTGCATCATTTACAGAGAGTCATTTACAGTGCAACATTCCCAGTGTGACATTCGCAGTGCACCATTCAGAGAATTTCATTTAAAATGCATCATTCACAGAGTGTATATGACAGGGCCTCATTCACGGAGCATCTTTCGAATTGCTTCATTCACAGTGCGTCATTCACAGTGCACAATCACAGAGTGTCATTCAGAGAATGTCATTCACAGTTCACCATTCACAGAGCGTCATTCACAGAATGTCATTCACAGTGCCCGATTCACAGAGTGTCATTCACAGTGCACCATTCACAGAGCATTATTCACAGAGAGTCATTCACAGTGCACCATTCACAGAGTGTCATTCACATTGCACCATTCACAGAGCCTCATTCGCAGTGTCATTCACAGTGCATCATTTACAGAGTGTCATTTACAGTGCACCATTCACAGAGTGTCATTCACATTGCACCATTCACAGAGCCTCATTCGCAGTGTCATTCACAGTGCATCATTTACAGAGTGTCATTTACAGTGCACCATTCACAAAGTGTCATTCACAGTGCACCATTCACAGAGCATTATTCACAGAGACTCATTCACAGTGCACCATTCACAGAGTGTCATTCACAGTGCACCATTCACATAGAGTCATTCACAGTGCACCAGTCAGTGTGTCAGTCACACAGTGTCATTCACAGTGCAACATTCACAGAGTGTCATACACAGTGCACCAGACAAAGGAATCATTTACAGTGCGTCAGACACAGAGCCGATTTGACAGAACCTCATTCATGAGCATCAATCACAGAGCATCATTCACGGATATTCATTCACAGAGCATCATTCGCAGTGCTTCTTTCACAGTGCGACATCCACAGAGCATCATTCACGACTATCATTCGCAGAGCATCATTCACAAGCATCATTTACAGAGCATCATTCACACAGTGTCATTTACCGAGCATCATACTCAGAGTGTCATTAAAGTGCATCATTCACAGTGTCTCTCACAGTGCTCCATACGCAGAGTGTCATTCACAGTGCACCATTCAAAGAGTAGCAGTTACAAGGCTTCATTCACAGAATGTGATTGACAGGGCCTCATTCACGGCGCATCTTTCGAATTGCTTCATTTACAGTGCACCAATCACAGAGCGTCATTCACAGATTTTTATTCACAGTTCACCCTTCACAGAGCATCATTCACAGAATGTCATTCACAGTGCACCTTTCACAGAGCATCATTCACAGAGAGTCATTCACAGTGCACCATTCACAGAGTGTCATTCACAGTGCACCATTCAAAGAGCATTATTCACAGAGAGTCATTCACAGTGCACCATTCACAGAGAGTCATTCACAGTGCAACATTCACAGAGCATCATTCATTGTGTCATTCACAGTGCAGCATTTACAGAGTGTCATTTACAGTGCAACATTCACAGTGTGTCATTCACAGTGCACCATTCAGAGAATTTCAATTACAATGCATCATTCACAGAGTGTATATGACAGGGCCTCATTCACGGTGCATCTTTCGAATTGCTTCAGTCACAGTGCGTCATTCACAGTGTCATTCACAGTGCACCATTCACAGAGTGTCATTCAAAATGCGCCATTAATAGACTGTCATTCACAGTGCAGCACTTACAGAGTGTCATTTACAGTGCAACATTCACAGTGTGTCATTCACAGTGTACCATTCAGAGAATTTCATTTTCAATGCATCATTCACAGAGTGTATATGACAGGGCCTCATTCACGGTGCATCTGTCGAATTGCTTCATTCACAGTGCGTCATTCACAGTGCACCAATCACAGAGTGTCATTCAGAGAATGTCATTCACAGTTCACCATTCACAGAGCGTCATTCAGACAATGTCATTCACAGTGCACGATTCACAGAGTATCATTCACAGTGCACCATTCACAGAGCATCATTCACAGTGTGTCATTCACAGAGCACCATTCACAGAGTGTCATTCACAGTGCACCATTCACAGATCATTATTCATAAAGTGTCATTCGCAGTGCACCATTCAGAGAATTTCATTTACAATGCATCATTCACAGAGTGTATATGACATGGCCTCATTCACGGAGGTTCGTTCGAATTGCTTCATTCACAGTGCGTCATTCACAGTGCACCAATCACAGAGTTTCATTCAGAGAATGTCATTCACAGTTCACCATTCACAGATCGTCATTCACAGAATGTCATTTACAGTGCACGATTCACAGAGAGTCATTCGCAGTTCACCATTCACAGAGCATTATTGAGAGAGTCATTCACAGTGCACCATTCACAGAGCATCATTCACAGTGAGTCATTCAAAGTGCACCTTTCACAGCGTGTCATTCACAGTGCACCATTCACAGAGCATTATTCACAGAGAGTCATTCACAGAGCACCATTCACAGAGTGTCATTCACAGTGAACCATTCACTGAGCGTCATTCGCACTGTCATTCACAGTGCATCATTTACAGAGTGTCATTTACAGTGCAACATTCACAGTGTGTCATTCACAGTGCACCATTCAGAGAATTTCATTTACAATGCATCATTAACAGCGTGTACATGACAGGGCCTCATTCACGGAGCATCTTTCGAATTGCACCATTCACAGAGCGTCATTCATGGAATGCCATTCAAAGTGCACCAAGCACAAAGTGTCATTCAGAGAATGTCATTCACAGTGCACCATTCACAGAGCGTCATTCACAGAATGTCATTCACAGTGCACCATTCACATAGAGTCATTCACAGTGCACCATTCACAGTGTGTCAGTCACACAGTGTCATTCACAGTGCAACATTCACAGAGTGTCATACACAGTGCACCAGACATTGGAATCAATTACAGTGCGTCAGACACAGAGCCTATTTGACAGAGCCTCATTCATGAGCATCAATCACAGAGCATCATTCACGGATATTCATTCACAGAGCATCATTCGCAGTGCTTCTTTCACAGGGCGACATTCACAGAGAATCATTCACGACTATCATTCACAGAGCATCATTCACAAGCATCATTTACAGAGCATCATTCACACAGTGTCATTTACCGAGCATCATTCTCAGAGTGTCATTAAAGTGCATCATTCACAGTGTCTGTCACAGTGCACCATTCACAGAGAGTCATTCACAGTGCACCATTCACAGCGTGTCATTCACAGTGCACTATTCACAGAGTGTCATTCACATTGCACCATTCACAGAGCATCATTCACAGAGAGTCATTCAAAGTGCACCATTCACAGAGCCTTATTCAGTGAGTCATTCACAGTGCAACATTCACAGAGTGTCAGTCACAGTGCACCATTCACAGAGCATATTCACAGTGTCATTCACAGTGCATCATTTACAGAGAGTCATTTACAGTGCAACATTCACAGTGTGACATTCGCAGTGCACCATTCAGAGAATTTCATTTAAAATGCATCATTCACAGAGTGTATATGACAGGGCCTCATTCACGGAGCATCTTTCGAATTGCTTCATTCACAGTGCGTCATTCACAGTGCACCAATCACAGAGTGTCATTCAGAGAATGTCATTCACAGTTCACCATTCACAGAGCGTCATTCACAGAATGTCATTCACAGTGCCCGATTCACAGAGTGTCATTCACAGTGCACCATTCACAGAGCATTATTCACAGAGTGTCATTCACAGTGCACCATTCACAGAGTGTCATTCACATTGCACCATTCACAGAGCCTCATTCGCAGTGTCATTCACAGTGCATCATTTACAGAGTGTCATTTACAGTGCACCATTCACAGAGTGTCATTCACATTGCACCATTCACAGAGCCTCATTCGCAGTGTCATTCACAGTGCATCATTTACAGAGTGTCATTTACAGTGCACCATTCACAAAGTGTCATTCACAGTGCACCATTCACAGAGCATTATTCACAGAGACTCATTCACAGTGCACCATTCACAGAGTGTCATTCACAGTGCACCATTCACATAGAGTCATTCACAGTGCACCAGTCAGTGTGTCAGTCACACAGTGTCATTCACGGTGCAACATTCACAGAGTGTCATACACAGTGCACCAGACAAAGGAATCATTTACAGTGCGTCAGACACAGAGCCGATTTGACAGAACCTCATTCATGAGCATCAATCACAGAGCATCATTCACGGATATTCATTCACAGAGCATCATTCGCAGTGCTTCTTTCACAGTGCGACATCCACAGAGCATCATTCACGACTATCATTCGCAGAGCATCATTCACAAGCATCATTTACAGAGCATCATTCACACAGTGTCATTTACCGAGCATCATACTCAGAGTGTCATTAAAGTGCATCATTCACAGTGTCTCTCACAGTGCTCCATACGCAGAGTGTCATTCACAGTGCACCATTCAAAGAGTAGCAGTTACAAGGCTTCATTCACAGAATGTGATTGACAGGGCCTCATTCACGGCGCATCTTTCGAATTGCTTCATTTACAGTGCACCAATCACAGAGCGTCATTCACAGATTTTTATTCACAGTTCACCCTTCACAGAGCATCATTCACAGAATGTCATTCACAGTGCACCTTTCACAGAGCATCATTCACAGAGAGTCATTCACAGTGCACCATTCACAGAGTGTCATTCACAGTGCACCATTCAAAGAGCATTATTCACAGAGAGTCATTCACAGTGCACCATTCACAGAGAGTCATTCACAGTGCAACATTCACAGAGCATCATTCATTGTGTCATTCACAGTGCAGCATTTACAGAGTGTCATTTACAGTGCAACATTCACAGTGTGTCATTCACAGTGCACCATTCAGAGAATTTCAATTACAATGCATCATTCACAGAGTGTATATGACAGGGCCTCATTCACGGTGCATCTTTCGAATTGCTTCAGTCACAGTGCGTCATTCACAGTGTCATTCACAGTGCACCATTCACAGAGTGTCATTCAAAATGCGCCATTAATAGACTGTCATTCACAGTGCAGCACTTACAGAGTGTCATTTACAGTGCAACATTCACAGTGTGTCATTCACAGTGTACCATTCAGAGAATTTCATTTTCAATGCATCATTCACAGAGTGTATATGACAGGGCCTCATTCACGGTGCATCTGTCGAATTGCTTCATTCACAGTGTGTCATTCACAGTGCACCAATCACAGAGTGTCATTCAGAGAATGTCATTCACAGTTCACCATTCACAGAGCGTCATTCAGACAATGTCATTCACAGTGCACGATTCACAGAGCGTCATTCAAACAATGTCATTCACAGTGCACGATTCACAGAGTATCATTCACAGTGCACCATTCACAGAGCATCATTCACAGTGTGTCATTCACAGAGCACCATTCACAGAGTGTCATTCACAGTGCACCATTCACAGATCATTATTCATAAAGTGTCATTCACAGTGCAGCATTCACAGTGTGTCATTCGCAGTGCACCATTCAGAGAATTTCATTTACAATGCATCATTCACAGAGTGTATATGACATGGCCTCATTCACGGAGGTTGGTTCGAATTGCTTCATTCACATTGCGTCATTCACAGTGCACCAATCACAGAGTTTCATTCAGAGAATGTCATTCACAGTTCACCATTCACAGATCGTCATTCACAGAATGTCATTTACAGTGCACGATTCACAGAGAGTCATTCACAGTTCACCATTCACAGAGCATTATTGAGAGAGTCATTCACAGTGCACCATTCACAGAGCATCATTCACAGTGAGTCATTCAAAGTGCACCATTCACAGCGTGTCATTCACAGTGCACCATTCACAGAGCATTATTCACAGAGAGTCATTCACAGAGCACCATTCACAGAGTGTCATTCACAGTGAACCATTCACTGAGCGTCATTCGCACTGTCATTCACAGTGCATCATTTACAGAGTGTCATTTACAGTACAACATTCACAGTGTGTCATTCACAGTGCACCATTCAGAGAATTTCATTTACAATGCATCATTAACAGCGTGTACATGACAGGGCCTCATTCACGGAGCATCTTTCGAATTGCACCATTCACAGAGCGTCATTCATGGAATGCCATTCAAAGTGCACCAAGCACAAAGTGTCATTCAGAGAATGTCATTCACAGTGCACCATTCACAGAGCGTCATTCACAGAATGTCATTCACAGTGCACCATTCACATAGAGTCATTCACAGTGCACCATTCACAGTGTGTCAGTCACACAGTGTCATTCACAGTGCAACATTCACAGAGTGTCATACACAGTGCACCAGACATTGGAATCAATTACAGTGCGTCAGACACAGAGCCTATTTGACAGAGCCTCATTCATGAGCATCAATCACAGAGCATCATTCACGGATATTCATTCACAGAGCATCTTTCGCAGTGCTTCTTTCACAGGGCGACATTCACAGAGAATCATTCACGACTATCATTCACAGAGCATCATTCACAAGCATCATTTACAGAGCATCATTCACACAGTGTCATTTACCGAGCATCATTCTCAGAGTGTCATTAAAGTGCATCATTCACAGTGTCTGTCACAGTGCACCATTCACAGAGAGTCATTCACAGTGCACCATTCACAGCGTGTCATTCACAGTTCACTATTCACAGAGTGTCATTCACATTGCACCATTCACAGAGCATCATTCACAGAGAGTCATTCAAAGTGCATCATTCACAGAGTGTCATTCACAGTGCACCATTCACAGAGCATTATTCAGAGAGTCATTCACAGTGCACCATTCACAGAGCATCATTCACAGTGAGTTATTCACAGTGCACCATTCACAGTGTGTCATTCACAGTGCACCATTCACAGAGCACTATTCACAGAGAGTCATACACAGTGCTCCATTCACAGAGTGTCATTCACAGTGCACCTTTTACAGAGCGTCATTCACAGTGTGAGTCACAGTGCATCATTTACACGTGTCATTTACACTGCAACATTCAAAGAGCATCATTCACAGTGAGTTATTCACAGTGCACCATTCACAGTGTGTCATTCACAGTGCACCATTCACAGAGCATTATTCACAGAGAGTCATACACAGTGCACCATTCACAGAGTGTCATTCACAGTGCACCATTCACATAGAGTCATTCACAGTGCACCAGTCAGTGTGTCAGTCACACAGTGTCATTCACAGTGCAACATTCACAGAGTGTCATACACAGTGCACCAGACAAAGGAATCATTTACAGTGCGTCAGACACAGAGCCGATTTGACAGAACCTCATTCATGAGCATCAATCTCAGAGCATCATTCACGGATATTCATTCACAGAGCATCATTCGCAGTGCTTCTTTCACAGTGCGACATCCACAGAGCATCATTCACGACTATCATTCGCAGAGCATCATTCACAAGCATCATTTACAGAGCATCATTCACACAGTGTCATTTACCGAGCATCATACTCAGAGTGTCATTAAAGTGCATCATTCACAGTGTCTCTCACAGTGCTCCATACGCAGAGTGTCATTCACAGTGCACCATTCAAAGAGTAGCAGTTACAAGGCTTCATTCACAGAATGTGATTGACAGGGCCTCATTCACGGCGCATCTTTCGAATTGCTTCATTTACAGTGCACCAATCACAGAGCGTCATTCACAGATTTTTATTCACAGTTCACCCTTCACAGAGCATCATTCACAGAATGTCATTCACAGTGCACCTTTCACAGAGCATCATTCACAGAGAGTCATTCACAGTGCACCATTCACAGAGTGTCATTCACAGTGCACCATTCAAAGAGCATTATTCACAGAGAGTCATTCACAGTGCACCATTCACAGAGAGTCATTCACAGTGCAACATTCACAGAGCATCATTCATTGTGTCATTCACAGTGCAGCATTTACAGAGTGTCATTTACAGTGCAACATTCACAGTGTGTCATTCACAGTGCACCATTCAGAGAATTTCAATTACAATGCATCATTCACAGAGTGTATATGACAGGGCCTCATTCACGGTGCATCTTTCGAATTGCTTCAGTCACAGTGCGTCATTCACAGTGTCATTCACAGTGCACCATTCACAGAGTGTCATTCAAAATGCGCCATTAATAGACTGTCATTCACAGTGCAGCACTTACAGAGTGTCATTTACAGTGCAACATTCACAGTGTGTCATTCACAGTGTACCATTCAGAGAATTTCATTTTCAATGCATCATTCACAGAGTGTATATGACAGGGCCTCATTCACGGTGCATCTGTCGAATTGCTTCATTCACAGTGCGTCATTCACAGTGCACCAATCACAGAGTGTCATTCAGAGAATGTCATTCACAGCTCACCATTCACAGAGCGTCATTCAGACAATGTCATTCACAGTGCACGATTCACAGAGCGTCATTCAGACAATGTCATTCACAGTGCACGATTCACAGAGTATCATTCACAGTGCACCATTCACAGAGCATCATTCACAGTGTGTCATTCACAGAGCACCATTCACAGAGTGTCATACACAGTGCACCATTCACAGATCATTATTCATAAAGTGTCATTCACAGTGCAGCATTCACAGTGTGTCATTCGCAGTGCACCATTCAGAGAATTTCATTTACAATGCATCATTCACAGAGTGTATATGACATGGCCTCATTCACGGAGGTTCGTTCGAATTGCTTCATTCACAGTGCGTCATTCACAGTGCACCAATCACAGAGTTTCATTCAGAGAATGTCATTCACAGTTCACCATTCACAGATCGTCATTCACAGAATGTCATTTACAGTGCACGATTCACAGAGAGTCATTCACAGTTCACCATTCACAGAGCATTATTGAGAGAGTCATTCACAGTGCACCATTCACAGAGCATCATTCACAGTGAGTCATTCAAAGTGCACCATTCACAGCGTGTCATTCACAGTGCACCATTCACAGAGCATTATTCACAGAGAGTCATTCACAGAGCACCATTCACAGAGTGTCATTCACAGTGAACCATTCACTGAGCGTCATTCGCACTGTCATTCACAGTGCATCATTTACAGAGTGTCATTTACAGTGCAACATTCACAGTGTGTCATTCACAGTGCACCATTCAGAGAATTTCATTTACAATGCATCATTAACAGCGTGTACATGACAGGGCCTCATTCACGGAGCATCTTTCGAATTGCACCATTCACAGAGCGTCATTCATGGAATGCCATTCAAAGTGCACCAAGCACAAAGTGTCATTCAGAGAATGTCATTCACAGTGCACCATTCACAGAGCGTCATTCACAGAATGTCATTCACAGTGCACCATTCACATAGAGTCATTCACAGTGCACCATTCACAGTGTGTCAGTCACACAGTGTCATTCACAGTGCAACATTCACAGAGTGTCATACACAGTGCACCAGACATTGGAATCAATTACAGTGCGTCAGACACAGAGCCTATTTGACAGAGCCTAATTCATGAGCATCAATCACAGAGCATCATTCACGGATATTCATTCACAGAGCATCATTCGCAGTGCTTCTTTCACAGGGCGACATTCACAGAGAATCATTCACGACTATCATTCACAAAGCATCATTCACAAGCACCATTTACAGAGCATCATTCACACAGTGTCATTTACCGAGCATCATTCTCAGAGTGTCATTAAAGTGCATCATTCACAGTGTCTGTCACAGTGCACTATTCACAGAGAGTCATTCACAGTGCACCATTCACAGCGTGTCATTCACAGTGCACTATTCACAGAGTGTCATTCACATTGCACCATTCACAGAGCATCATTCACAGAGAGTCATTCAAAGTGCATCATTCACAGAGTGTCATTCACAGTGCACCATTCACAGAGCATTATTCAGAGAGTCATTCACAGTGCACCATTCACAGAGCATCATTCACAGTGAGTTATTCACAGTGCACCATTCACAGTGTGTCATTCACAGTGCACCATTCACAGAGCACTATTCACAGAGAGTCATACACAGTGCTCCATTCACAGAGTGTCATTCACAGTGCACCTTTTACAGAGCGTCATTCACAGTGTGAGTCACAGTGCATCATTTACACGTGTCATTTACACTGCAACATTCAAATAGCATCATTCACAGTGAGTTATTCACAGTGCACCATTCACAGTGTGTCATTCACAGTGCACCATTCACAGAGCATTATTCACTGAGAGTCATACACAGTGCACCATTCACAGAGTGTCATTCACAGTGCACTATTCACAGAGCGTCATTCACAGTGTCAGTCACAGTGCATCATTTACAGAATGTCATTTACAGTGCAACATTCACAGTGTGTCATTCACAGAGCACCATTCAGAGAATTTCATTTACAATGCATCATTCACAGACTGTATATGACAGGACCTCATTCACGGAGCATCTTTCGAATTGCTTCATTCAAAGTTCATCATTCATAGTGCACCAATCACAGTGTGTCATTCAGAGAATGTCATTGACAGTTCACCATTCACAGAGCGTCATTCATAGAATGTCATTCACAGTGCACCAATCACAGAGTGTCATTCAGAGAATGTCATTCAGATTTCACCATTCACAGAGCGTCATTCACAGAATGTCATTCATAGTGCACCATTCACATAGAGTCATTCACAATGCACCAGTCACAGTGTGTCAGTCAAACAGTGTCATTCACAGTGCAACATTCACAGAGTGACATTCACAGTGCAACAGTCATAGGAATCTTTTACAGTGCGTCAGACACAGAGCCTATTTGACAGAACCTCATTCATGAGCATCAATCACAGAGCATCATTCACGGATATTCATTCACAGAGCATCATTCGCAGTGCTTCTTTCACAGTGCGACATTCACAGAGAATCATTCACGACTATCATTCACAGACCATCATTCACAAGCATCATTTACAGAGCATCATTCACACAGCGTCATTTACCGAGCATCATTCGCAGAGTGTCACTAAAGTGCATCATTCACAGTGTCTGTCACAGTGCACCATACACAGAGTGTCATTCACAGTGCACCATTCAAAGAATTTCAGTTACAAGGCTTTATTCACAGAATTTGATTGGCAGGGCCTCATTCACGGAGCATCTTTCGAATTGCTTCATTTACAGTGCATCAATCACAGAGCGTCATTCACAGATTTTCATTCACAGTTCACCATTCACAGAGCATCATTCAAAGAATGTCTTTCACAGTGCACCTTTCACAGAGCATCATTCACAGAGAGTCATTCACAGTGCACCATTCACAGAGTGTCATTCACAGTGCACCATTCACAGAGCATTATTCACAGAGAGTCATTCACAGTGCACCATTCACAGAGTGTCATTCACATTGCACCATTCACAGAGCCTCATTCGCAGTGTCATTCACAGTGCATCATTTACAGAGTGTCATTTACAGTGCAACATTCACAGTGTGTCATTCACATTGCACCATTCACAGAGCCTCATTCGCAGTGTCATTCACAGTGCATCATTTACAGAGTGTCATTTACAGTGCACCTTTCACAATGTGTCATTCACAGTGCACCATTCACAGAGTGTCATTCACAGTGCACCATTCACAGAGCGTCATTCACAGAATGTCATTCACAGTGCACCATTCACATAGAGTCATTCACAGTGCACCATTCAGTGTGTCAGTCACACAGTGTCATTCACAGTGCAACATTCACAGAGTGTCATACACAGTGCACCAGACATTGGAATCATTTACAGTGCGTCAGACACAGAGCCGATTTGACAGAACCTCATTCATGAGCATCAATCACAGAGCATCATTCACGGATATTCATTCACAGAGCATCATTCGCAGTGCTTCTTTCACAGTGCGACATCCACAGAGCATCATTCACAAGCATCATTTACAGAGCATCATTCACACAGTGTCATTTACCGAGCATCATACTCAGAGTGTCATTAAAGTGCATCATTCACAGTGTCTCTCACAGTGCTCCATACGCAGAGTGTCATTCACAGTGCACCATTCAAAGAGTTTAAGTTACAAGGCTTCATTCACAGAATTTGATTGACAGGGCCTCATTCACGGCGCATCTTTCGAATTGCTTCATTTACAGTGCACCATTCACAGAGCGTCATTCACAGAATGTCATTCACAGTGCACCATTCACATAGAGTCATTCACAGTGCACCATTCACAGTGTGTCAGTCACACAGTGTCATTCACAGTGCAACATTCACAGAGTGTCATACACAGTGCACCAGACATTGGAATCAATTACAGTGCGTCAGACACAGAGCCTATTTGACAGAGCCTCATTCATGAGCATCAATCACAGAGCATCATTCACGGATATTCATTCACAGAGCATCTTTCGCAGTGCTTCTTTCACAGGGCGACATTCACAGAGAATCATTCACGACTATCATTCACAGAGCATCATTCACAAGCATCATTTACAGAGCATCATTCACACAGTGTCATTTACCGAGCATCATTCTCAGAGTGTCATTAAAGTGCATCATTCACAGTGTCTGTCACAGTGCACCATTCACAGAGAGTCATTCACAGTGCACCATTCACAGCGTGTCATTCACAGTGCACTATTCACAGAGTGTCATTCACATTGCACCATTCACAGAGCATCATTCACAGAGAGTCATTCAAAGTGCATCATTCACAGAGTGTCATTCACAGTGCACCATTCACAGAGCATTATTCAGAGAGTCATTCACAGTGCACCATTCACAGAGCATCATTCACAGTGAGTTATTCACAGTGCACCATTCACAGTGTGTCATTCACAGTGCACCATTCACAGAGCACTATTCACAGAGAGTCATACACAGTGCTCCATTCACAGAGTGTCATTCACAGTGCACCTTTTACAGAGCGTCATTCACAGTGTGAGTCACAGTGCATCATTTACACGTGTCATTTACACTGCAACATTCAAAGAGCATCATTCACAGTGAGTTATTCACAGTGCACCATTCACAGTGTGTCATTCACAGTGCACCATTCACAGAGCATTATTCACAGAGAGTCATACACAGTGCACCATTCACAGAGTGTCATTCACAGTGCACCATTCACATAGAGTCATTCACAGTGCACCAGTCAGTGTGTCAGTCACACAGTGTCATTCACAGTGCAACATTCACAGAGTGTCATACACAGTGCACCAGACAAAGGAATCATTTACAGTGCGTCAGACACAGAGCCGATTTGACAGAACCTCATTCATGAGCATCAATCTCAGAGCATCATTCACGGATATTCATTCACAGAGCATCATTCGCAGTGCTTCTTTCACAGTGCGACATCCACAGAGCATCATTCACGACTATCATTCGCAGAGCATCATTCACAAGCATCATTTACAGAGCATCATTCACACAGTGTCATTTACCGAGCATCATACTCAGAGTGTCATTAAAGTGCATCATTCACAGTGTCTCTCACAGTGCTCCATACGCAGAGTGTCATTCACAGTGCACCATTCAAAGAGTAGCAGTTACAAGGCTTCATTCACAGAATGTGATTGACAGGGCCTCATTCACGGCGCATCTTTCGAATTGCTTCATTTACAGTGCACCAATCACAGAGCGTCATTCACAGATTTTTATTCACAGTTCACCCTTCACAGAGCATCATTCACAGAATGTCATTCACAGTGCACCTTTCACAGAGCATCATTCACAGAGAGTCATTCACAGTGCACCATTCACAGAGTGTCATTCACAGTGCACCATTCAAAGAGCATTATTCACAGAGAGTCATTCACAGTGCACCATTCACAGAGAGTCATTCACAGTGCAACATTCACAGAGCATCATTCATTGTGTCACTCACAGTGCAGCATTTACAGAGTGTCATTTACAGTGCAACATTCACAGTGTGTCATTCACAGTGCACCATTCAGAGAATTTCAATTACAATGCATCATTCACAGAGTGTATATGACAGGGCCTCATTCACGGTGCATCTTTCGAATTGCTTCAGTCACAGTGCGTCATTCACAGTGTCATTCACAGTGCACCATTCACAGAGTGTCATTCAAAATGCGCCATTAATAGACTGTCATTCACAGTGCAGCACTTACAGAGTGTCATTTACAGTGCAACATTCACAGTGTGTCATTCACAGTGTACCATTCAGAGAATTTCATTTTCAATGCATCATTCACAGAGTGTATATGACAGGGCCTCATTCACGGTGCATCTGTCGAATTGCTTCATTCACAGTGCGTCATTCACAGTGCACCAATCACAGAGTGTCATTCAGAGAATGTCATTCACAGTTCACCATTCACAGAGCGTCATTCAGACAATGTCATTCACAGTGCACGATTCACAGAGCGTCATTCAGACAATGTCATTCACAGTGCACGATTCACAGAGTATCATTCACAGTGCACCATTCACAGAGCATCATTCACAGTGTGTCATTCACAGAGCACCATTCACAGAGTGTCATACACAGTGCACCATTCACAGATCATTATTCATAAAGTGTCATTCACAGTGCAGCATTCACAGTGTGTCATTCGCAGTGCACCATTCAGAGAATTTCATTTACAATGCATCATTCACAGAGTGTATATGACATGGCCTCATTCACGGAGGTTCGTTCGAATTGCTTCATTCACAGTGCGTCATTCACAGTGCACCAATCACAGAGTTTCATTCAGAGAATGTCATTCACAGTTCACCATTCACAGATCGTCATTCACAGAATGTCATTTACAGTGCACGATTCACAGAGAGTCATTCACAGTTCACCATTCACAGAGCATTATTGAGAGAGTCATTCACAGTGCACCATTCACAGAGCATCATTCACAGTGAGTCATTCAAAGTGCACCATTCACAGCGTGTCATTCACAGTGCACCATTCACAGAGCATTATTCACAGAGAGTCATTCACAGAGCACCATTCACAGAGTGTCATTCACAGTGAACCATTCACTGAGCGTCATTCGCACTGTCATTCACAGTGCATCATTTACAGAGTGTCATTTACAGTGCAACATTCACAGTGTGTCATTCACAGTGCACCATTCAGAGAATTTCATTTACAATGCATCATTAACAGCGAGTACATGACAGGGCCTCATTCACGGAGCATCTTTCGAATTGCACCATTCACAGAGCGTCATTCATGGAATGCCATTCAAAGTGCACCAAGCACAAAGTGTCATTCAGAGAATGTCATTCACAGTGCACCATTCACAGAGCGTCATTCACAGAATGTCATTCACAGTGCACCATTCACATAGAGTCATTCACAGTGCACCATTCACAGTGTGTCAGTCACACAGTGTCATTCACAGTGCAACATTCACAGAGTGTCATACACAGTGCACCAGACATTGGAATCAATTACAGTGCGTCAGACACAGAGCCTATTTGACAGAGCCTAATTCATGAGCATCAATCACAGAGCATCATTCACGGATATTCATTCACAGAGCATCATTCGCAGTGCTTCTTTCACAGGGCGACATTCACAGAGAATCATTCACGACTATCATTCACAAAGCATCATTCACAAGCACCATTTACAGAGCATCATTCACACAGTGTCATTTACCGAGCATCATTCTCAGAGTGTCATTAAAGTGCATCATTCACAGTGTCTGTCACAGTGCACTATTCACAGAGAGTCATTCACAGTGCACCATTCACAGCGTGTCATTCACAGTGCACTATTCACAGAGTGTCATTCACATTGCACCATTCACAGAGCATCATTCACAGAGAGTCATTCAAAGTGCATCATTCACAGAGTGTCATTCACAGTGCACCATTCACAGAGCATTATTCAGAGAGTCATTCACAGTGCACCATTCACAGAGCATCATTCACAGTGAGTTATTCACAGTGCACCATTCACAGTGTGTCATTCACAGTGCACCATTCACAGAGCACTATTCACAGAGAGTCATACACAGTGCTCCATTCACAGAGTGTCATTCACAGTGCACCTTTTACAGAGCGTCATTCACAGTGTGAGTCACAGTGCATCATTTACACGTGTCATTTACACTGCAACATTCAAATAGCATCATTCACAGTGAGTTATTCACAGTGCACCATTCACAGTGTGTCATTCACAGTGCACCATTCACAGAGCATTATTCACTGAGAGTCATACACAGTGCACCATTCACAGAGTGTCATTCACAGTGCACTATTCACAGAGCGTCATTCACAGTGTCAGTCACAGTGCATCATTTACAGAATGTCATTTACAGTGCAACATTCACAGTGTGTCATTCACAGAGCACCATTCAGAGAATTTCATTTACAATGCATCATTCACAGACTGTATATGACAGGACCTCATTCACGGAGCATCTTTCGAATTGCTTCATTCAAAGTTCATCATTCATAGTGCACCAATCACAGTGTGTCATTCAGAGAATGTCATTGACAGTTCACCATTCACAGAGCGTCATTCATAGAATGTCATTCACAGTGCACCAATCACAGAGTGTCATTCAGAGAATGTCATTCAGATTTCACCATTCACAGAGCGTCATTCACAGAATGTCATTCATAGTGCACCATTCACATAGAGTCATTCACAGTGCACCAGTCACAGTGTGTCAGTCAAACAGTGTCATTCACAGTGCAACATTCACAGAGTGACATTCACAGTGCAACAGTCATAGGAATCTTTTACAGTGCGTCAGACACAGAGCCTATTTGACAGAACCTCATTCATGAGCATCAATCACAGAGCATCATTCACGGATATTCATTCACAGAGCATCATTCGCAGTGCTTCTTTCACAGTGCGACATTCACAGAGAATCATTCACGACTATCATTCACAGACCATCATTCACAAGCATCATTTACAGAGCATCATTCACACAGCGTCATTTACCGAGCATCATTCGCAGAGTGTCACTAAAGTGCATCATTCACAGTGTCTGTCACAGTGCACCATACACAGAGTGTCATTCACAGTGCACCATTCAAAGAATTTCAGTTACAAGGCTTTATTCACAGAATTTGATTGGCAGGGCCTCATTCACGGAGCATCTTTCGAATTGCTTCATTTACAGTGCATCAATCACAGAGCGTCATTCACAGATTTTCATTCACAGTTCACCATTCACAGAGCATCATTCAAAGAATGTCTTTCACAGTGCACCTTTCACAGAGCATCATTCACAGAGAGTCATTCACAGTGCACCATTCACAGAGTGTCATTCACAGTGCACCATTCACAGAGCATTATTCACAGAGAGTCATTCACAGTGCACCATTCACAGAGTGTCATTCACATTGCACCATTCACAGAGCCTCATTCGCAGTGTCATTCACAGTGCATCATTTACAGAGTGTCATTTACAGTGCAACATTCACAGTGTGTCATTCACATTGCACCATTCACAGAGCCTCATTCGCAGTGTCATTCACAGTGCATCATTTACAGAGTGTCATTTACAGTGCACCTTTCACAATGTGTCATTCACAGTGCACCATTCACAGAGTGTCATTCACAGTGCACCATTCACAGAGCGTCATTCACAGAATGTCATTCACAGTGCACCATTCACATAGAGTCATTCACAGTGCACCATTCAGTGTGTCAGTCACACAGTGTCATTCACAGTGCAACATTCACAGAGTGTCATACACAGTGCACCAGACATTGGAATCATTTACAGTGCGTCAGACACAGAGCCGATTTGACAGAACCTCATTCATGAGCATCAATCACAGAGCATCATTCACGGATATTCATTCACAGAGCATCATTCGCAGTGCTTCTTTCACAGTGCGACATCCACAGAGCATCATTCACAAGCATCATTTACAGAGCATCATTCACACAGTGTCATTTACCGAGCATCATACTCAGAGTGTCATTAAAGTGCATCATTCACAGTGTCTCTCACAGTGCTCCATACGCAGAGTGTCATTCACAGTGCACCATTCAAAGAGTTTAAGTTACAAGGCTTCATTCACAGAATTTGATTGACAGGGCCTCATTCACGGCGCATCTTTCGAATTGCTTCATTTACAGTGCACCAATCACAGAGCGTCATTCACAGATTTTTATTCACAGTTCACCCTTCACAGAGCATCATTCACAGAATGTCATTCACAGTGCACCTTTCACAGAGCATCATTCACAGAGAGTCATTCACAGTGCACCATTCACAGAGTGTCATTCACAGAGCACCATTCAAAGAGCATTATTCACAGAGCGTCATTCACAGTGCACCATTCACAGAGAGTCATTCACAGTGCACCATTCACAGAGCATCATTCATTGTGTCATTCACAGTGCACCATTCAGAGAATTTCATTTACAATGCATCATTCACAGAGCGTATATGACAGGGCCTCATTCACGGAGCATCTTTCAAATTGCTTCATTCACAGTGCGTCATTCACAGTGCACCAATCACAGAGTGTCATTCAGAGAATGTCATTCACAGTTCACCATTCACAGAGCGTCATTCACAGATTGTCATTCACACTGCACGATTCACAGAGTGTCATTCACAGTGCACCATTCACAGAGCATTTTTCACAGAGAGTCATTCACAGTGCACCATTCACAGAGTGTCATTCACATTGCACCATTCACAGAGCCTCATTCGCAGTGTCATTCACAGTGCATCATTTACAGAGTGTCATTTAAAGTGCACCATTCACAGAGTGTCATTCACATTGCACCATTCACAGAGCCTCATTCGCAGTGTCATTCACAGTGCATCATTTACAGAGTGCCATTTACAGTGCACCATTCACAAAGTGTCATTCACAGTGCACCATTCACAGAGCGTCATTCACAGAATGTCATTCACAGTGCACCATTCACATAGAGTCATTCACAGTGCACCATTCAGTGCACCATTCACAGAGTGTTATTCACAGTGCAACATTCACAGAGTGTCATACACAGTGCACCAGACATAGGAATCATTTACAGTGCGTCAGACACAGAGCCGATTTGACAGAATCTCATTCATGAGCATCAATCACAGAGCATCATTCACGGATATTCATTCACAGAGCATCATTCGCAGTGCTTCTTTCACAGTGCGACATCCACAGAGCATCATTCACGACTATCATTCACAGAGCATCATTCACAAGCATCATTTACAGAGCATCATTCACACAGTGTCATTTACCGAGCATCATACTCAGAGTGTCATTAAAGTGCATCATTCACAGTGTCTCTCACAGTGCTCCATACGCAGAGTGTCATTCACAGTGCACCATTCAAAGAGTAGCAGTTACAAGGCTTCATTCACAGAATGTGATTGACAGGGCCTCATTCACGGCGCATCTTTCGAATTGCTTCATTTACAGTGCACCAATCACAGAGCGTCATTCACAGATTTTTATTCACAGTTCACCCTTCACAGAAAATCATTCACAGAATGTCATTGACAGTGCACCTTTCACAGAGCATCATTCACAGAGAGTCATTCACAGTGCACCATTGACAGAGTGTCATTCACAGTGCACCATTCAAAGAACATTATTCACAGAGCGTCATTCACAGTGCACCATTCACAGAGAGTCATTCACAGTGCACCATTCACAGAGCATCATTCATTGTGTCATTCACAGTGCACCATTCAGAGAATTTCATTTACAACGCATCATTCACAGAGTGTATATGACAGGGCCTCATTCACGGAGCATCTTTCGAATTGCTTCATTCACACTGCGTCATTCACAGTGCACCAATCACAGAGTGTCATTCAGAGAATGTCATTCACAGTTCACCATTCACAGAGCGTCATTCACAGAATGTCATTCACACTGCACGATTCACAGAGTGTCATTCACAGTGCACCATTCACAGAGCATTTTTCACAGAGAGTCATTCACAGTGCACCATTCACAGAGTGTCATTCACATTGCACCATTCACAGAGACTCATTCGCAGTGTCATTCACAGTGCATCATTTACAGAGTGTCATTTACAGTGCACCATTCACAGAGTGTCATTCACAGTGCACCATTCACAGAGTGTCATTCACATTGCACCATTCAAAGAGCATTATTCACAGAGAGTCATTCACAGTGCACCATTCACAGAGAGTCATTCACAGTGCACCATTCACAGAGCATCATTCATTGTGTCATTCACAGTGCACCATTCACAGAGAGTCATTCAAAATACACCATTAATAGACTGTCATTCACAGTGCAGCATTTACAGTGTGTCATTTACAGTGCACCATTCACAGAGTGTCATTCAAAGTGCACCATTCACAGAGTGTCATTCACAATGCACCATTCACAGAGCATTATTCACAGAGAGTCATTCACAGAGCACCATTCACAGAGTGTCATTCACAGTGCACCATTCACTGAGCGTCATTCGCACTGTCATTCACAGTGCATCATTTACAGAGTGTCATTTACAGTGCAACATTCACAGTGTGTCATTCGCAGTGCACCATTCAGAGAATTTCATTTACAATGCATCATTCACAGAGTGTGTATGACAGGGCCTCATTCACGGAGCTTCGTTCGAATTGCTTCATTCACAGTGCGTCATTCACAGTGCACCAATCACAGAGTTTCATTCAGAGAATATCATTCACAGTTCACCATTCACAGATCGTCATTCACAGAATGTCATTTACAGTGCACGATTCACAGGGAGTCATTCACAGTTCACCATTCACAGAGCATTATTGAGAGAGTCATTCACAGTGCACCATTCACAGAGCATCATTCACAGTGAGTCATTCAAAGTGCACCATTCACAGCGTGTCATTCACAGTGCACCATTCACAGAGCATTATTCACAGAGAGTCATTCACAGAGCACCATTCACAGAGTGTCATTCACAGTGCACCATTCACTGAGCGTCATTCACACTGTCATTCACAGTGCATCATTTACAGAGTGTCGTTCACAGTGCACCATTCACAGAGTGTCATTCACAGTGCACCATTCACAGAGCGTCATTCGCACTGTCATTCACAGTGCATCATTTACAGAGTGTCATTTACAGTGCAACATTCACAGTGTGTCATTCACAGTGCATCATTCAGAGAATTTCATTTACAATGCATCATTAACAGCGTGTATATGACAGGGCCTCATTCACGGAGCATCTTTTGAATTGCACCATTCACAGAGCGTCATTCACAGTGCACCAATAACAGAGTGTCATTCAGAGAATGTCATTCACAGTGCACCATTCACAGAGCGTCATTCACAGAATGTCATTCACAGTGCACCATTCACATAGAGTCATTCACAATGCACCATTCACAGTGTGTCAGTCACACAGAGTCATTCACAGTGCAACATTCACAGAGTGTCATACACAGTGCACCAGACATTGGAATCATTTACAGTGCGTCAGACACAGAGCCTATTTGACAGAGCCTCATTCATGAGCATCAATCACAGAGCATCATTCACGGATATTCATTCACAGAGCATCATTCGCAGTGCTTCTTTCACAGGGCGACATTCACAGAGAATCATTCACGACTATCATTCACAGAGCATCATTCACACAGTGTCATTTACCGAGCATCATTCTCAGAGTGTCATTAAAGTGCATCATTCACAGTGTCTGTCACAGTGCACCATTCACAGAGAGTCATTCACAGTGCACCATTCACAGCGTGTCATTCACAGTGCACTATTCACAGACTGTCATTCACATTGCACCATTCACAGAGCATCATTCACAGAGAGTCATTCCAAGTGCATCATTCACAGAGTGTCATTCACAGTGCACCATTCACAGAGCATTATTCAGAGAGTCATTCACAGTGCAACATTCACAGAGTGTCATTCAGAGAATGTCATTGACAGTTCACCATTCACAGAGCGTCATTCACAGAATGTCATTCACAGTGCACCTATCACAGAGTTTCATTTAGAGAATGTCATTCACAGTTCACCATTCACAGAGCGTCATTCACAGAATGTCATTCCCAGTGCACCATTCTCATAGAGACATTCACAGTGCACCATTCACAGTGCGTTAGTCACACAGTGTCATTCACAGTGCAACATTCACTGAGTGTCATACACAGTGCAACAGACATAGGAATCATTTACAGTGCGTCAGACACAGAGCCTATTTGACAGAGCCTCATTCATGAGCATCAATCACAGAGCATCATTCACGGATATTCATTCACAGAGCATCATTCGCAGTGCTTCTTTCACAGTGCGACATTCACAGTGAATCATTCACGACTATCATTCACAGAGCATCATTCACAAGCATCATTTACAGAGCATCATTCACACAGCGTCATTTACCGAGCATCATTCTCAGAGTGTCATTAATGTGCATCATTCAGAGTGTCTGTCACAGTGCACCATACACAGAGTGTCATTCACAGTGCACCATTCAAAGAGTTTCAGTTACAAGTCTTCATTCACAGAATGTGATTGACAGGGCCTCACTCACGGAGTATCTTTCGAATTGCTTCATTTACAGTGCACCAATCACAGAGCGTCATTCACAGAGTGTCATTCACAGTTCACCATTCACAGTGCATCATTCACAGAGAGTCATTCACAGTGCACCATTCACAGAGTGTCATTCACAGTGCACCATTCACAGAGCATTATTCACAGAGAGTCATTCACAGTGCACCATTCACAGACTGTCATTCACAGTGCACCATTCACAGAGCATCAATCATAGTGTAATTCACAGTGCACCATTCACAGAGTGTCATTCAAAATGCACCAATAATAACAGTGCAGCATTTACAGAGTGTCATTTACAGTGCAACCTGCACAGTGTGTCATTCACAGTGCACCATTCAGAGAATTTCATTTACAACGCATCATTCACAGAGTGTATATGACAGGGTCTCATTCACGGTACATCTTTCGAATTGCTTCATTCACAGTGCGTCATTCACAGTGCACCATTCACAGAGTGTCATTCAAAATGCACCATTAATAGACTGTCATTCACAGTGCAGCATTTACAGAGTGTCATTTACAGTGCAACATTCACAGAGCTTCAATCACAGCGTCATTCACAGTGCACAATTCACAGAGTGTCATTCACATTGCACCATTCATAGAGCCTTATTCAGAGAGTCATTCACAGTGCACCATTCACAGAGCATCATTCACAGTGAGTCATTCACAGTGCACCATTCACAGAGTGTAATTCACAGTGCACCATTCACAGAGCTTCAATCACAGCGTCATTCACAGTGCATCATTTACAGAGTGTCATTTACAGTGCAACACTCACAGTGTGTCATTCGCAGTGCACTATTCAGAGAATTTCATTTACAATGCATCATTCACAGAGTGTATATGACAGGGCCTCATTCACGGAGCATCTTTCAAATTGCTTCATTCACAGTGCTTCATTCACAGTGCACCAATCACAGAGTGTCATTCAGAGAATGTCATTCACAGTTCACCATTCACAGAGCGTCATTCACAGAATGTCATTCACAGTGCACGATTCACAGAGTGTCATTCACAGTTCACCATTGACGGTGCATTATTCAGAGACTCATTCACAGTGCACCATTCACAGAGCATCATTCACAGTGAGTCATTCACAGTGCACCATTCACAGAGTGTCATTCACAGTGCGACATTCACAGAGAATCATTCACAAGCATCATTGACAGAGCATCATTCACACAGCGTCATTTACCGAGCATCATTCTCAGAGTGTCATTAAAGTGCATCATTCACAGTGTCTGTCACAGTGCACCAATCACAGAGTGCCATTCAGAGAATGTCATTCACAGTTCACCATTCACATAGCATCATTCACAGTGAGTCATTTACAGTGCACCATTCACAGAGTGTCATTCACAGTGCACCATTCACAGAGCGTCATTCGCAGTGTCATTCACAGTGCATCATTTACAGAGTGTCATTTACAGTGCAACATTCACAGTGTGTCATTCACATTGCACCATTCAGAGAATTTCATTTACAATACATCATTCACAGAGTGTATATGACAGGGCCTCATTCACGGAGCATCTTTCGAATTGCACCATTCACAGAGCGTCATTCACAGTTCACCAATCACATTCAGAGAATGTCATTCACAGTTCACCATTCACAGTGCGTCATTCACAGAATGTCATTCACAGTGCACCAATCACAGAGTGTCATTCAGAGAATGTCATTGACAGTTCACCATTCACAGAGCGTCATTCATAGAATGTCATTCACAGTGCACCAATCACAGAGTGTCATTCAGAGAATGTGATTCACAGTTCACCATTCACAGAGCGTCATTCACAGAATGTCATTCACAGTACACCATTCTCATAGAGACATTCACAGTGCACCATTCACAGTGTGTCAGTCACACAGTGTCATTCACAGTTCAACATTCACTGAGTGTCATACAAAGGGCAACAGACATAGGAATCATTTACAGTGTGTCAGACACAGAGCCTATTTGACAGAGCCTCATTCATGAGCATCAATCACAGAGCATCATTCACGGATATTCATTCACAGAGCATCATTCGCAGTGCTTCTTTCACAGTGCGACATTCACAGAGAATCATTCACGACTATCATTCACAAAGCATCATTCACAAGCATCATTTACAGAGCATCATTCACACAGCGTCATTTACTGAGCATCATTCTCAGAGTGTCATTAAAGTGCATCATTCACAGTGTCTGTCACAGTGCACCATACACAGAGTGTCATTCACAGTGCACCATTCAAAGAGTTTCATTTACAAGGCTTCATTCACAGAATGTGATTGACAGGGCCTCATTCACGGAGCATCTTTCGAATTGCTTCATTTACAGTGCACCAATCACAGAGCGTCATTCACAGAGTGTCATTCACAGTTCACCATTCACAGAGCATCATTCACAGAATGTCATTCACAGTGCACCATTCACAGAGCATCATTCACAGAGAGTCATTCACAGTGCACCATGCACAGAGCATTATTCACAGAGAGTCATTCGCAGTGCACCATTCACAGACTGTCATTCACAGTGCACCATTCACAAAGCATCATTCATAGTGTAATTCACAGTGCACCATTCACAGAGAGTCATTCAAAATGCACCAATAATAGACTGTCATTCACAGTGCAGCATTTACAGAGTGTCATTTACAGTGCAACATTCACAGTGTGTCGTTCACAGTGCACCATTCAGAGAATTTCATTTACAATGCATCATTCACAGAGTGTATATGACAGGGCCTCATTCACGGTGCATCTTTCGAATTGCTTCATTCACAGTGCGTCATTCATAGTGCACCAATCACAGAGTGTCATTCAGAGAATGTCATTCACAGTTCACCATTCACAGAGCGTCATTCAGACAATGTCATTCTCAGTGCAACATTCACAGAGTGTCATTCACAGTGCACCATTCAGAGAATTTCATTTACAATGCATCATTCACCGAGTGTATATGACAGGGCCTCATTCACGGTGCATCTTTCGAATTGTTTCATTCACAGTGCGTCATTCACAGTGCACCAATCACAGAGTGTCATTCAGAGAATGTCATTCACAGTTCACCATTCACAGAGCGTCATTCAGACAATGTCATTCACAGTGCAACATTCACAGAGTGTCATTCACAGTGCACCATTCAGAGAATTTCATTTACAATGCATCATTCACAGAGTGTATATGACAGGGCCTCATTCACGGAGCATCTTTCGAATTGCTTCATTCACAGTGCTTCATTCACAGTGCACCAATCACAGAGTGTCATTCAGAGAATGTCATTCACAGTTCACCATTCACAGAGCGTCATTCACAGAATGTCATTCACAGTGCCCGATTCACAGAGTGTCATTCACAGTTCACCATTCACAGAGCATTATTCAGAGAGTCATTCACAGTGCACCATTCACAGAGCATCATTCACAGTGAGTCATTCACAGTGCACCATTCACAGCGTGTCATTCACAGTGCACCATTCACAGAGCATTATTCACAGAGAGTCATTCACAGTGCACCATTTACAGAGTGTCATTCACAGTGCACCATTGACAGAGCGTCATTCGCAGTGTCATTCACAGTGCATCATTTACAGATTGTCATTTACAGTGCAACATTCACAGTGTGTCATTCACAGTGCACCATTCAGAGAATTTCATTTACAATGCATCATTCACAGAGTGTGATTGACAGGGCCTCATTCAAGGTGCATCTTTCGAATTGCTTCATTCACAGTGCGTCATTCACAGTGTCATTCACAGTGCACCATTCACAGAGTTTAATTCAAAATGCACCATTAATAGACTGTCATTCACAGTGCAGCATTTACAGAGTGTCATTTACAGTGCAACATTCACAGTGTGTCATTCACAGTGCACCATTCAGAGAATTTCATTTTCAATGCATCATTCACAGAGTGTAAATGACAGGGCCTCATTCACGGTGCATCTTTCGAATTGCTTCATTCACAGTGCACCAATCATAGAGTGTCATTCAGAGAATTTCATTCACAGTTCACCATTCACAGCGCGTAATTCAGACAATGTCATTCACAGTTCACCATTCACAGAGTGTCATTCACAGTGCACCATTCACAGAGCCTTATTCAGAGAGTCATTCACAGTGCACCATTCACAGAGCATCATTCACAGTGAGTCATTCACAGTGCACCTTTCACAGAGTGTCATTCACAGTGCACAATTCACAGAGCATTATTCACAGAGAGTCATTGACAGTGCAACATTCACAGAGTGTCATTCACAGTGCAGCATTCACAGAGCTTTAATCACAGCGTCATTCACAGTGCATAATTTACAGTGTGTCATTTACAGTGCCACATTCACAGTGTGTCATTCGCAGAGCACCATTCAGAGAATTTCATTTACAATGCATCATTCACAGAGTGTATATGACAGGGCCTCATTCACGGAGCATCTTTCGAATTGCTTCATTCACAGTGCTACATTCACAGTGCACCAATCACAGAGTGTCATTCAGAGAATGTCATTCACAGTGCCCGATTCACAGAGTGTCATTCACAGTTCACCATTCACAGAGCATTATTCAGAGAGTCATTCACAGTGCACCATTCACAGAGCATCATTCACAGTAAGTCATTCACAGTGCACCATTCACAGAGTGTCATTCACAGTGCACCATTCACAGAGCATTATTCACAGAGATTCATTCACAGTGCACCATTCACAGAGTGTCATTCACAGTTCACCATTCACAGAGCATTATTCAGAGAGTCATTCACAGTGCACCATTCACAGAGCATCATTCACAGTAAGTTATTCACAGTGCACCATTCACAGAGTGTCATTCACAGTGCACCATTCACAGAGCATTATTCACAGAGAGTCATTCACAGTGCACCATTCACAGAGTGTCATTCACAGTGCACCATTCACAGAGTGTCATTCGGAGTGTCATTCACAGTGCATCATTTACAGAGTGTCATTTACAGTGCACCATTCGGAGTATTTCATTTACAATGCATCATTCACAGAGTGTATATGACAGGGCCTCATTCACGGTGCATCTTTCGAATTGCTTCATTCACAGTGCGTCATTCATAGTGCACCAATCACAGAGTGTCATTCAGAGAATGTCACTCACAGTTCACCATTCACAGAGCGTCATTCACAGAATTTCATTCACAGTGCCCGATTCACAGAGTGTCATTCACCGTTCACCATTCACGGAGCATTATTCAGAGAGTCATTCACAGTGCACCATTCACAGAGCATCATTCACAGTGAGTCATTCACAGTGCACCATTCACAGAGTGTCATTCACAGTGCACCATTGACTGAGCGTCATTCGCAGTGTCATTCACAGTGCATCATTTACAGAGTGTCATTTACAGTGCAACATTCACAGTGTGTCATTCACATTGCACCATTCAGAGAATTTCATTTACAATGCATCATTCACAGAGGGTGATTGACAGGGCCTCATTCAAGGTGCATCTTTCGAATTGCTTCATTCACAGTGCGTCATTCACAGTGTCATTCACAGTGCACCATTCACAGAGTTTAATTCAAAATGCACCATTAATAGACTGTCATTTACAGTGCAGCATTTACAGAGTGTCATTTACAGTGCAACATTCACAGTGTGTCATTCACAGTGCACCATTCAGAGAATTTCATTTTCAATGCATCATTCACAGAGTGTATATGACAGGGCCTCATTCACGGTGCATCTTTCGAATTGCTTCATTCACAGTGCGTCATTCACAGTGCACCAATCATAGAGTGTCATTCAGAGAATTTCATTCACAGTTCACCATTCACAGAGCGTAATTCAGACAATGTCATTCACAGTTCACCATTCACAGAGTGTCATTCACAGTGCACCATTCACAGAGCCTTATTCAGAGAGTCATTCACAGTGCACCATTCACAGAGCATCATTCACAGTGAGTCATTCACAGTGCACCATTCACAGAGTGTCATTCACAGTGCACCATTCAGAGAATTTCATTTACAATGCATCATTCACAGAGTGTATATGACAGGGCCTCATTCACGGTGCATCTTTCGAATTGCTTCATTCACAGAGTGTCATTCACAGTGCACCATTCACAGAGCCTTATTCAGAGAGTCATTCACAGTGCACCATTCACAGAGCATCATTCACAGTGAGTCATTCACAGTGCACCATTCACAGAGTGTCATTCACAGTGCACCATTCACAGAGCATTATTCACTGAGAGTCATTCACAGTGCACCATTCACAGAGCGTCATTCGCAGAGTCATTCACAGTGCATCATTTACAGAGTGTCATTTACAGTGCAACATTCACAGTCTGTCATTCACATTGCACCATTCAGAGAATTTCATTTACAATGCATCATTCACAGAGTGTGATTGACAGGGCCTCATTCAAGGTGCATCTTTCGAATTGCTTCATTCTCAGTGCGTCATTCACAGTGTCATTCACAGTGCACCATTCACAGAGCATCATTCACAGTGAGTTATTCACAGTGCACCATTCACAGTGTGTCATTCACAGTGCACCATTCACAGAGCACTATTCACAGAGAGTCATACACAGTGCTCCATTCACAGAGTGTCATTCACAGTGCACCTTTTACAGAGCGTCATTCACAGTGTGAGTCACAGTGCATCATTTACACGTGTCATTTACACTGCAACATTCACAGAGCATCATTCACAGTGAGTTATTCACAGTGTACCATTCACAGTGTGTCATTCACAGTGCACCATTCACAGAGCATTATTCACTGAGAGTCATACACAGTGCACCATTCACAGAGTGTCATTCACAGTGCACCATTCACAGAGCGTCATTCACAGTGTCAGTCACAGTGCATCATTTACAGAGTGTCATTTACAGTGCAACATTCACAGTGTGTCATTCACAGTGCACCATTCAGACAATTTCATTTACAATGCATCATTCACAGAGTGTATATGACAGGACCTCATTCACGGAGCATCTTTCGAATTGCTTCATTCAAAGTTCATCATTCATAGTGCACCAATCACAGTGTGTCATTCAGAGAATGTCATTGACAGTTCACCATTCACAGAGCGTCATTCATAGAATGTCATTCACAGTGCACCAATCACAGAGTGTCATTCAGAGAATGTCATTCAGATTTCACCATTCACAGAGTGTCATTCACAGAATGTCATTCATAGTGCACCATTCACATAGAGTCATTCACAGTGCACCAGTCACAGTGTGTCAGTCACACAGTGTCATTCACAGTGCAACATTCACAGAGTGACATTCACAGTGCAGCAGTCATAGGAATCTTTTACAGTGCGTCAGACACAGAGCCTATTTGACAGAACCTCATTCATGAGCATCAATCACAGAGCATCATTCACGGATATTCATTCACAGAGCATCATTCGTAGTGCTTCTTTCACAGTGCGACATTCACAGAGAATCATTCACGACTATCATTCACAGAGCATCATTCACAAGCATCATTTACAGAGCATCATTCACACAGCGTCATTTACCGAGCATCATTCTCAGAGTGTCAGTAAAGTGCATCATTCACAGTGTCTGTCACAGTGCACCATACACAGAGTGTCATTCACAGTGCACCATTCAAAGAATTTCAGTTACAAGGCTTTATTCACAGAATTTGATTGGCAGGGCCTCATTCACGGAGCATCTTTCGAATTGCTTCATTTACAGTGCATCAATCACAGAGCGTCATTCACAGATTTTCATTCACAGAGCATCATTCGCAGTGCTTCTTTCACAGTGCGACATCCACAGAGCATCATTCACAAGCATCATTTACAGAGCATCATTCACACAGTGTCATTTACCGAGCATCATACTCAGAGTGTCATTAAAGTGCATCATTCACAGTGTCTCTCACAGTGCTCCATACGCAGAGTGTCATTCACAGTGCACCATTCAAAGAGTAGCAGTTACAAGGCTTCATTCAGAGAATGTGATTGACAGGGCCTCATTCACGGCGCATCTTTCGAATTGCTTCATTTACAGTGCACCAATCACAGAGCGTCATTCACAGATTTTCATTCACAGTTCACCCTTCACAGAGCATCATTCACAGAATGTCATTCACAGTGCACCTTTCACAGAGCATCATTCACAGAGAGTCATTCACAGTGCACCATTCACAGAGTGTCATTCACAGTGCACCATTCAAAGAGCATTATTCACAGAGCGTCATTCACAGTGCACCATTCACAGAGAGTCATTCACAGTGCACCATTCACAGAGCATCATTCATTGTGTCATTCACAGTGCACCATTCACAGAGAGTCATTCAAAATACACTATTAATAGACTGTCATTCACAGTGCAGCATTTACAGTGTGTCATTTACAGTGCAACATTCACAGTGTGTCATTCACAGTGCACCATTCAGAGAATTTCATTTACAATGCATCATTCACAGAGTGTATATGTCAGGGCCTCATTCACGGAGCATCTTTCGAATTGCTTCATTCACAGTGCGTCATTCACAGTGCACCAATGACAGAGTGTCATTCAGAGAATGTCATTCACAGTTCACCATTCACAGAGCGTCATTCACAGAATGTCATTCACACTGCACGATTCACAGAGTGTCATTCACAGTGAACCATTCACAGAGCATTATTCACAGAGAGTCATTCACAGTGCACCATTCACAGAGTGTCATTCACATTGCACCATTCACAGAGCCTCATTCGCAGTGTCATTCACAGTGCATCATTTACAGAGTGTCATTTACAGTGCACCATTCACAGAGTGTCATTCACATTGCACCATTCACAGAGCCTCATTCGCAGTGTCATTCACAGTGCATCATTTACAGAGTGTCATTTACAGTGCACCATTCACAAAGTGTCATTCACAGTGCACCATTCACAGAGTGTCATTCACAGTGCACCATTCACAGAGCGTCATTCACAGAATGTCATTCACAGTGCGCCATTCACATAGAGTCATTCACAGTGCACCATTCAGTGTGTCAGTCACACAGTGTCATTCACAGTGCAACATTCACAGAGTGTCATACACAGTGCACCAGACATAGGAATCATTTACAGTGCGTCAGACACAGAGCCGATTTGACAGAACCTCATTCATGAGCATCAATCACAGAGCATCATTCACGGATATTCATTCACAGAGCATCATTCGCAGTGCTTCTTTCACAGTGCGACATCCACAGAGCATCATTCACAAGCGTCATTTACAGAGCATCATTCACACAGTGTCATTTACCGAGCATCATACTCAGAGTGTCATTAAAGTGCATCATTCACAGTGTCTCTCACAGTGCTCCATACGCAGAGTGTCATTCACAGTGCACCATTCAAAGAGTTTAAGTTACAAGGCTTCATTCACAGAATGTGATTGACAGGGCCTCATTCACGGCGCATCTTTCGAATTGCTTCATTTACAGTGCACCAATCACAGAGCGTCATTCACAGATTTTTATTCACAGTTCACTCTTCACAGAGCATCATTCACAGAATGTCATTCACAGTGCACCTTTCACAGAGCATCATTCACAGAGTGTCATTCACAGTGCACCATTCACAGAGCCTTATTCAGAGAGTCATTCACAGTGCACCATTCACAGAGCATCATTCACAGTGAGTCATTCACAGTGCACCATTCACAGAGTGTCATTCACAGTGCACCATTCACAGAGCATTATTCACTGAGAGTCATTCACAGTGCACCATTCACAGAGCGTCATTCGCAGAGTCATTCACAGTGCATCATTTACAGAGTGTCATTTACAGTGCAACATTCACAGTCTGTCATTCACATTGCACCATTCAGAGAATTTCATTTACAATGCATCATTCACAGAGTGTGATTGACAGGGCCTCATTCAAGGTGCATCTTTCGAATTGCTTCATTCTCAGTGCGTCATTCACAGTGTCATTCACAGTGCACCATTCACAGAGCATCATTCACAGTGAGTTATTCACAGTGCACCATTCACAGTGTGTCATTCACAGTGCACCATTCACAGAGCACTATTCACAGAGAGTCATACACAGTGCTCCATTCACAGAGTGTCATTCACAGTGCACCTTTTACAGAGCGTCATTCACAGTGTGAGTCACAGTGCATCATTTACACGTGTCATTTACACTGCAACATTCACAGAGCATCATTCACAGTGAGTTATTCACAGTGTACCATTCACAGTGTGTCATTCACAGTGCACCATTCACAGAGCATTATTCACTGAGAGTCATACACAGTGCACCATTCACAGAGTGTCATTCACAGTGCACCATTCACAGAGCGTCATTCACAGTGTCAGTCACAGTGCATCATTTACAGAGTGTCATTTACAGTGCAACATTCACAGTGTGTCATTCACAGTGCACCATTCAGAGAATTTCATTTACAATGCATCATTCACAGAGTGTATATGACAGGACCTCATTCACGGAGCATCTTTCGAATTGCTTCATTCAAAGTTCATCATTCATAGTGCACCAATCACAGTGTGTCATTCAGAGAATGTCATTGACAGTTCACCATTCACAGAGCGTCATTCATAGAATGTCATTCACAGTGCACCAATCACAGAGTGTCATTCAGAGAATGTCATTCAGATTTCACCATTCACAGAGCGTCATTCACAGAATGTCATTCATAGTGCACCATTCACATAGAGTCATTCACAGTGCACCAGTCACAGTGTGTCAGTCACACAGTGTCATTCACAGTGCAACATTCACAGAGTGACATTCACAGTGCAGCAGTCATAGGAATCTTTTACAGTGCGTCAGACACAGAGCCTATTTGACAGAACCTCATTCATGAGCATCAATCACAGAGCATCATTCACGGATATTCATTCACAGAGCATCATTCGTAGTGCTTCTTTCACAGTGCGACATTCACAGAGAATCATTCACGACTATCATTCACAGAGCATCATTCACAAGCATCATTTACAGAGCATCATTCACACAGCGTCATTTACCGAGCATCATTCTCAGAGTGTCAGTAAAGTGCATCATTCACAGTGTCTGTCACAGTGCACCATACACAGAGTGTCATTCACAGTGCACCATTCAAAGAATTTCAGTTACAAGGCTTTATTCACAGAATTTGATTGGCAGGGCCTCATTCACGGAGCATCTTTCGAATTGCTTCATTTACAGTGCATCAATCACAGAGCGTCATTCACAGATTTTCATTCACAGAGCATCATTCGCAGTGCTTCTTTCACAGTGCGACATCCACAGAGCATCATTCACAAGCATCATTTACAGAGCATCATTCACACAGTGTCATTTACCGAGCATCATACTCAGAGTGTCATTAAAGTGCATCATTCACAGTGTCTCTCACAGTGCTCCATACGCAGAGTGTCATTCACAGTGCACCATTCAAAGAGTAGCAGTTACAAGGCTTCATTCAGAGAATGTGATTGACAGGGCCTCATTCACGGCGCATCTTTCGAATTGCTTCATTTACAGTGCACCAATCACAGAGCGTCATTCACAGATTTTCATTCACAGTTCACCCTTCACAGAGCATCATTCACAGAATGTCATTCACAGTGCACCTTTCACAGAGCATCATTCACAGAGAGTCATTCACAGTGCACCATTCACAGAGTGTCATTCACAGTGCACCATTCAAAGAGCATTATTCACAGAGCGTCATTCACAGTGCACCATTCACAGAGAGTCATTCACAGTGCACCATTCACAGAGCATCATTCATTGTGTCATTCACAGTGCACCATTCACAGAGAGTCATTCAAAATACACCATTAATAGACTGTCATTCACAGTGCAGCATTTACAGTGTGTCATTTACAGTGCAACATTCACAGTGTGTCATTCACAGTGCACCATTCAGAGAATTTCATTTACAATGCATCATTCACAGAGTGTATATGACAGGGCCTCATTCACGGAGCATCTTTCGAATTGCTTCATTCACAGTGCGTCATTCACAGTGCACCAATGACAGAGTGTCATTCAGAGAATGTCATTCACAGTTCACCATTCACAGAGCGTCATTCACAGAATGTCATTCACACTGCACGATTCACAGAGTGTCATTCACAGTGAACCATTCACAGAGCATTATTCACAGAGAGTCATTCACAGTGCACCATTCACAGAGTGTCATTCACATTGCACCATTCACAGAGCCTCATTCGCAGTGTCATTCACAGTGCATCATTTACAGAGTGTCATTTACAGTGCACCATTCACAGAGTGTCATTCACATTGCACCATTCACAGAGCCTCATTCGCAGTGTCATTCACAGTGCATCATTTACAGAGTGTCATTTACAGTACACCATTCACAAAGTGTCATTCACAGTGCACCATTCACAGAGTGTCATTCACAGTGCACCATTCACAGAGCGTCATTCACAGAATGTCATTCACAGTGCGCCATTCACATAGAGTCATTCACAGTGCACCATTCAGTGTGTCAGTCACACAGTGTCATTCACAGTGCAACATTCACAGAGTGTCATACACAGTGCACCAGACATAGGAATCATTTACAGTGCGTCAGACACAGAGCCGATTTGACAGAACCTCATTCATGAGCATCAATCACAGAGCATCATTCACGGATATTCATTCACAGAGCATCATTCGCAGTGCTTCTTTCACAGTGCGACATCCACAGAGCATCATTCACAAGCATCATTTACAGAGCATCATTCACACAGTGTCATTTACCGAGCATCATACTCAGAGTGTCATTAAAGTGCATCATTCACAGTGTCTCTCACAGTGCTCCATACGCAGAGTGTCATTCACAGTGCACCATTCAAAGAGTTTAAGTTACAAGGCTTCATTCACAGAATGTGATTGACAGGGCCTCATTCACGGCGCATCTTTCGAATTGCTTCATTTACAGTGCACCAATCACAGAGCGTCATTCACAGATTTTTATTCACAGTTCACTCTTCACAGAGCATCATTCACAGAATGTCATTCACAGTGCACCTTTCACAGAGCATCATTCACAGAGTGTCATTCACAGTGCACCATTCACAGAGCCTTATTCAGAGAGTCATTCACAGTGCACCATTCACAGAGCATCATTCACAGTGAGTCATTCACAGTGCACCATTCACAGAGTGTCATTCACAGTGCACCATTCACAGAGCATTATTCACTGAGAGTCATTCACAGTGCACCATTCACAGAGCGTCATTCGCAGAGTCATTCACAGTGCATCATTTACAGAGTGTCATTTACAGTGCAACATTCACAGTCTGTCATTCACATTGCACCATTCAGAGAATTTCATTTACAATGCATCATTCACAGAGTGTGATTGACAGGGCCTCATTCAAGGTGCATCTTTCGAATTGCTTCATTCTCAGTGCGTCATTCACAGTGTCATTCACAGTGCACCATTCACAGAGCATCATTCACAGTGAATTATTCACAGTGCACCATTCACAGTGTGTCATTCACAGTGCACCATTCACAGAGCACTATTCACAGAGAGTCATACACAGTGCTCCATTCACAGAGTGTCATTCACAGTGCACCTTTTACAGAGCGTCATTCACAGTGTGAGTCACAGTGCATCATTTACACGTGTCATTTACACTGCAACATTCACAGAGCATCATTCACAGTGAGTTATTCACAGTGTACCATTCACAGTGTGTCATTCACAGTGCACCATTCACAGAGCATTATTCACTGAGAGTCATACACAGTGCACCATTCACAGAGTGTCATTCACAGTGCACCATTCACAGAGCGTCATTCACAGTGTCAGTCACAGTGCATCATTTACAGAGTGTCATTTACAGTGCAACATTCACAGTGTGTCATTCACAGTGCACCATTCAGACAATTTCATTTACAATGCATCATTCACAGAGTGTATATGACAGGACCTCATTCACGGAGCATCTTTCGAATTGCTTCATTCAAAGTTCATCATTCATAGTGCACCAATCACAGTGTGTCATTCAGAGAATGTCATTGACAGTTCACCATTCACAGAGCGTCATTCATAGAATGTCATTCACAGTGCACCAATCACAGAGTGTCATTCAGAGAATGTCATTCAGATTTCACCATTCACAGAGCGTCATTCACAGAATGTCATTCATAGTGCACCATTCACATAGAGTCATTCACAGTGCACCAGTCACAGTGTGTCAGTCACACAGTGTCATTCACAGTGCAACATTCACAGAGTGACATTCACAGTGCAGCAGTCATAGGAATCTTTTACAGTGCGTCAGACACAGAGCCTATTTGACAGAACCTCATTCATGAGCATCAATCACAGAGCATCATTCACGGATATTCATTCACAGAGCATCATTCGTAGTGCTTCTTTCACAGTGCGACATTCACAGAGAATCATTCACGACTATCATTCACAGAGCATCATTCACAAGCATCATTTACAGAGCATCATTCACACAGCGTCATTTACCGAGCATCATTCTCAGAGTGTCAGTAAAGTGCATCATTCACAGTGTCTGTCACAGTGCACCATACACAGAGTGTCATTCACAGTGCACCATTCAAAGAATTTCAGTTACAAGGCTTTATTCACAGAATTTGATTGGCAGGGCCTCATTCACGGAGCATCTTTCGAATTGCTTCATTTACAGTGCATCAATCACAGAGCGTCATTCACAGATTTTCATTCACAGAGCATCATTCGCAGTGCTTCTTTCACAGTGCGACATCCACAGAGCATCATTCACAAGCATCATTTACAGAGCATCATTCACACAGTGTCATTTACCGAGCATCATACTCAGAGTGTCATTAAAGTGCATCATTCACAGTGTCTCTCACAGTGCTCCATACGCAGAGTGTCATTCACAGTGCACCATTCAAAGAGTAGCAGTTACAAGGCTTCATTCAGAGAATGTGATTGACAGGGCCTCATTCACGGCGCATCTTTCGAATTGCTTCATTTACAGTGCACCAATCACAGAGCGTCATTCACAGATTTTCATTCACAGTTCACCCTTCACAGAGCATCATTCACAGAATGTCATTCACAGTGCACCTTTCACAGAGCATCATTCACAGAGAGTCATTCACAGTGCACCATTCAAAGAGCATTATTCACAGAGCGTCATTCACAGTGCACCATTCACAGAGAGTCATTCACAGTGCACCATTCACAGAGCATCATTCATTGTGTCATTCACAGTGCACCATTCACAGAGAGTCATTCAAAATACACCATTAATAGACTGTCATTCACAGTGCAGCATTTACAGTGTGTCATTTACAGTGCAACATTCACAGTGTGTCATTCACAGTGCACCATTCAGAGAATTTCATTTACAATGCATCATTCACAGAGTGTATATGACAGGGCCTCATTCACGGAGCATCTTTCGAATTGCTTCATTCACAGTGCGTCATTCACAGTGCACCAATGACAGAGTGTCATTCAGAGAATGTCATTCACAGTTCACCATTCACAGAGCGTCATTCACAGAATGTCATTCACACTGCACGATTCACAGAGTGTCATTCACAGTGAACCATTCACAGAGCATTATTCACAGAGAGTCATTCACAGTGCACCATTCACAGAGTGTCATTCACATTGCACCATTCACAGAGCCTCATTCGCAGTGTCATTCACAGTGCATCATTTACAGAGTGTCATTTACAGTGCACCATTCACAGAGTGTCATTCACATTGCACCATTCACAGAGCCTCATTCGCAGTGTCATTCACAGTGCATCATTTACAGAGTGTCATTTACAGTACACCATTCACAAAGTGTCATTCACAGTGCACCATTCACAGAGTGTCATTCACAGTGCACCATTCACAGAGCGTCATTCACAGAATGTCATTCACAGTGCGCCATTCACATAGAGTCATTCACAGTGCACCATTCAGTGTGTCAGTCACACAGTGTCATTCACAGTGCAACATTCACAGAGTGTCATACACAGTGCACCAGACATAGGAATCATTTACAGTGCGTCAGACACAGAGCCGATTTGACAGAACCTCATTCATGAGCATCAATCACAGAGCATCATTCACGGATATTCATTCACAGAGCATCATTCGCAGTGCTTCTTTCACAGTGCGACATCCACAGAGCATCATTCACAAGCATCATTTACAGAGCATCATTCACACAGTGTCATTTACCGAGCATCATACTCAGAGTGTCATTAAAGTGCATCATTCACAGTGTCTCTCACAGTGCTCCATACGCAGAGTGTCATTCACAGTGCACCATTCAAAGAGTTTAAGTTACAAGGCTTCATTCACAGAATGTGATTGACAGGGCCTCATTCACGGCGCATCTTTCGAATTGCTTCATTTACAGTGCACCAATCACAGAGCGTCATTCACAGATTTTTATTCACAGTTCACTCTTCACAGAGCATCATTCACAGAATGTCATTCACAGTGCACCTTTCACAGAGCATCATTCACAGAGAGTCATTCACAGTGCACCATTCACAGAGTGTCATTCACAGTGCACCATTCAAAGAGCATTATTCACAGAGAGTCATTCACAGTGCACCATTCACAGAGAGTCATTCACAGTGCACCATTCACAGAGCATCATTCATTGTGTCATTCACAGTGCACCATTCACAGAGAGTCATTCAAAATACACCATTAATAGACTGTCATTCACAGTGCAGCATTTACAGTGTGTCATTTACAGTGCAACATTCACAGTGTGTCATTCACAGTGCACCATTCAGAGAATTTCATTTACAATGCATCATTCACAGAGTGTATATGACAGGGCCTCATTCACGGAGCATCTTTCGAATTGCTTCATTCACAGTGCGTCATTCACAGTGCACCAATCACAGAGTGTCATTCAGAGAATGTCATTCACAGTTCACCATTCACAGAGCGTCATTCACAGAATGTCATTAACACTGCACGATTCACAGAGTGTCATTCACAGTGCACCATTCACAGAGCATTATTCACAGAGAGTCATTTACAGTGCACCACTCACAGAGTGTCATTCACATTGCACCATTCACAGAGACTCATTCGCAGTGTCTTTCACAGTGCATCATTTACAGAGTGTCATTTACAGTGCACCATTCACAGAGTGTCATTCACATTGCACCATTCACAGAGCCTCATTCGCAGTCTCATTCACAGTGCATCATTTACAGAGTGTCATTTACAGTGCACCATTCACAAAGTGTCATTCACAGTGCACCATTCACAGAGTGTCATTCACAGTGCACCATTCACAGAGCGTCATTCACAGAATGTCATTCACAGTGCACCATTCACATAGAGTCATTCACAGTGCACCATTCACAGTGTGTCAGTCAGACAGTGTCATTCACAGTTCAACATTCACTGAGTGTCATACACAGGGCAACAGACATAGGAATCATTTACAGTGCGTCAGACACAGAGCCTATTTGACACAGCCTCATTCATGAGCATCAATCACAGAGCATCATTCACGGATATTCATTCACAGAGCATCATTCGCAGTGCTTCTTTCACAGTGCGACATCCACAGAGCATCATTCACAAGCATCATTTACAGAGCATCATTCACACAGTGTCATTTACCGAGCATCATACTCAGAGTGTCATTAAAGTGCATCATTCACAGTGTCTCTCACAGTGCTCCATACGCAGAGTGTCATTCACAGTGCACCATTCAAAGAGTTTAAGTTACAAGGCTTCATTCACAGAATGTGATTGACAGGGCCTCATTCACGGCGCATCTTTCGAATTGCTTCATTTACAGTGCACCAATCACAGAGCGTCATTCACAGATTTTTATTCACAGTTCACCCTTCACAGAGCATCATTCACAGAATGTCATTCACAGTGCACCTTTCACAGAGCATCATTCACAGAGAGTCATTCACAGTGCACCATTCACAGAGTGTCATTCACAGTGCACCATTCAAAGAGCATTATTCACAGAGAGTCATTCACAGTGCACCATTCACAGAGAGTCATTCACAGTGCACCATTCACAGAGCATCATTCATTGTGTCATTCACAGTGCACCATTCACAGAGAGTCATTCAAAATACACCATTAATAGACTGTCATTCACAGTGCAGCATTTACAGAGTGTCATTTACAGTGCAACATTCACAGTGTGTCATTCACAGTGCACCATTCAGAGAATTTCATTTACAATGCATCATTCACAGAGTGTATATGACAGGGCCTCATTCACGGTGCATCTGTCGAATTACTTCAGTCACAGTGCGTCATTCACAGTGTCATTCACAGTGCACCATTCACAGAGTGTCATTCAAAATGCACCATTAATAGACTGTCATTCACAGTGCAGCACTTACAGAGTGTCATTTACAGTGCAACATTCACAGTGTGTCATTCACAGTGTACCATTCAGAGAATTTCATTTTCAATGCATCATTCACAGAGTGTATATGACAGGGCCTCATTCACGGTGCATCTTTCGAATTGCTTCATTCACAGTGCGTCATTCACAGTGCACCAATCACAGAGTGTCATTCAGAGAATGTCATTCACAGTTCACCATTCACAGAGCGTCATTCACAGAGCACCATTCACAGAGTGTCATTCACAGTGCACCATTCACAGATCATTATTCACAGAGAGTCATGCACAGTGCAGCATTCACAGAGTGTCATTCACAGTGCACCATTCACAGAGCTTCATTCACAGCCTCATTCACAGTGCATCATATACAAAGTGTCATTTACAGTGCAACATTCACAGTGTGTCATTCGCAGTGCACCATTCAGAGAATTTCATTTACAAAGCATCATTCACAGAGTGTATATGACATGGCCACATTCACGGAGCTTCGTTCGAATTGCTTCATTCACAGTGCGTCATTCACAGTGCACCAATCACAGAGTTTCATTCAGAGAGTGTCATTCACAGTTCACCATTCACAGATCGTCATTCACAGAATGTCATTCACAGTGCACAATTCACAGAGAGTCATTCACAGTGCACCATTCACTGAGCATTATTGAGAGAGTCATTCACAGTGCACCATTCACAGAGCATCATTCACAGTGAGTCATTCACAGTGCACCATTCACAGAGTGTCATTCACAGTGCACCATTCACAGAGCATTATTCACAGAGAGTCATTCACAGTGCACCATTCACAGAGAGTCATTCACAGTGCTCCATTCACAGAGCGTCATTCACAGTGTCAGTCACAGTGCATCATTTACAGAGTGTCATTTACAGTGCAACATTCACAGTGTGTCATTCACAGTGCACCATTCAGAGAATTTCATTTACAATGCATCATTCACAGAGTGTATATGACAGGACCTCATTCACGGAGCATCTTTCGAATTGCTTCATTCAAAGTTCATCATTCATAGTGCACCAATCACAGTGTGTCATTCAGAGAATGTCATTGACAGTTCACCATTCACAGAGCGTCATTCATAGAATGTCATTCACAGTGCACCAATCACAGAGTGTCATTCAGAGAATGTCATTCAGATTTCACCATTCACAGAGCGTCATTCACAGAATGTCATTCATAGTGCACCATTCACATAGAGTCATTCACAGTGCACCAGTCACAGTGTGTCAGTCACACAGTGTCATTCACAGTGCAACATTCACAGAGTGACATTCACAGTGCAACAGTCATAGGAATCTTTTACAGTGCGTCAGACACAGAGCCTATTTGACAGAGCCTCATTCATGAGCATCAATCACAGAGCATCATTCACGGATATTCATTCACAGAGCATCATTCGCAGTGCTTCTTTCACAGTGCGACATTCACAGAGAATCATTCACGACTATCATTCACAGAGCATCATTCACAAGCATCATTTACAGAGCATCATTCACACAGCGTCATTTACTGAGCATCATTCTCAGAGTGTCATTAAAGTGCATCATTCACAGTGTCTGTCACAGTGCACCATACACAGAGTGTCATTCACAGTGCACCATTCAAAGAGTTTCAGTTACAAGGTTTTATTCACAGAATTTGATTGGCAGGGCCTCATTCACGGTGCATCTTTCGAATTGCTTCATTTACAGTGCATCAATCACAGAGCGTCATTCACAGATTTTCATTCACAGTTCACCATTCACAGAGCATCATTCACAGAATGTCTTTCACAGTGCACCTTTCACAGAGCATCATTCACAGAGAGTCATTCACAGTGCACCATTCACAGAGTGTCATTCACAGTGCACCATTCACAGAGCATTATTCACAGAGAGTCATTCACAGTGCACCATTCACAGAGAGTCATTCACAGTGCACCATTCACAGAGCATCATACATAGTGTCATTCACAGTGCACCATTCACAGAGTGTCATTCAAAATGCACCATTAATAGACTGTCATTCACAGTGCAGCATTTACAGTGTGTCATTCACATTGCACCATTCAGAGAATTTCATTTACAATGCATCATTCACAGAGTGTATATGACAGGGCCTCATTCACGGTGCATCTTTCGAATTGCTTCATTCACAGTGCGTCATTCACACTGTCATTCACAGTGCACCATTCACAGAGTGTCATTCAAAATGCACCATTAATAGACTGTTATTCACAGTGCAGCATTTACAGAGTGTCATTTACAGTGCAACATTCACAGTGTGTCATTCACAGTGCACCATTCAGAGAATTTCATTTTCAATGCATCATTCACAGCGTGTATATGACAGGGCCTCATTCACGGTGCATCTTTCGAATTGCTTCATTCACAGTGCGTCATTCACAGTGCACCAATCACAGAGTGTCATTCAGAGAATGTCATTCACAGTTCACCATTCACAGTGCGTCATAAAGACAATGTCATTCACAGTGCACGATTCACAGAGTGTCATTCACAGTGCACCATTCACAGAGCCTTATTCAGTGAGTCATTCACAGTGCAACATTCACAGAGTGTCAGTCACAGTGCACCATTCACAGAGCATATTCACAGCGTCATTCACAGTGCATCATTTACAGAGAGTCATTTACAGTGCAACATTCACAGTGTGACATTCGCAGTGCACCATTCAGAGAATTTCATTTACAATGCATCATTCACAGAGTGTATATGACAGGGCCTCATTCACGGAGCATCTTTCGAATTGCTTCATTCACAGTGCGTCATTCACAGTGCACCAATCACAGAGTGTCATTCAGAGAATGTCATTCACAGTTCACCATTCACAGAGCGTCATTCACAGAATGTCATTCACACTGCACGATTCACAGAGTGTCATTCACAGTGCACCATTCACAGAGCATTATTCACAGAGAGTCATTCACAGTGCACCATTCACAGAGTGTCATTCACATTGCACCATTCACAGAGACTCATTCGCAGTGTCATTCACAGTGCATCATTTACAGAGCGTCATTTACAGTGCACCATTCACAGAGTGTCATTCACATTGCACCATTCACTGAGACTCATTCGCAGTGTCATTCACAGTGCATCATTTACAGAGTGTCATTTACAGTGCACCATTCACAGAGTGTCATTCACATTGCACCATTCACAGAGCCTCATTCGCAGTGTCATTCACAGTGCATCATTTACAGAGTGTCATTTACAGTGCACCATTCACAAAGTGTCATTCACAGTGCACCATTCACAGAGTGTCATTCACAGTGCACCATTCACAGAGCGTCATTCACAGAATGTCATTCACAGTGCACCATTCACATAGAGTCATTCACAGTGCACCATTCAGTGTGTCAGTCACACAGTGTCATTCACAGTGCAACATTCACAGAGTGTCATACACAGTGCACCAGACATAGGAATCATTTACAGTGCATCAGACACAGAGCCGATTTGACAGAACCTCATTCATGAGCATCAATCACAGAGCATCATTCACGGATATTCATTCACAGAGCATCATTCGCAGTGCTTCTTTCACAGTGCGACATCCACAGAGCATCATTCACAAGCATCATTTTCAGAGCATCATTCACACAGTGTCATTTACTGAGCATCATACTCAGAGTGTCATTAAAGTGCATCATTCACAGTGTCTCTCACAGTGCTCCATACGCAGAGTGTCATTCACAGTGCACCATTCAAAGAGTTTAAGTTACAAGGCTTCATTCACAGAATGTGATTGACAGGGCCTCATTCACGGCGCATCTTTCGAATTGCTTCATTTACAGTGCACCAATCACAGAGCGTCATTCACAGATTTTTATTCACAGTTCACCCTTCACAGAGCATCATTCACAGAATGTCATTCACAGTGCACCTTTCACAGAGCATCATTCACAGAGAGTCATTCACAGTGCACCATTCACAGAGTGTCATTCACAGTGCACCATTCAAAGAGCATTATTCACAGAGAGTCATTCACAGTGCACCATTCACAGAGAGTCATTCACAGTGCACCATTCACAGAGCATCATTCATTGTGTCATTCACAGTGCACCATTCACAGAGAGTCATTCAAAATACACCATTAATAGACTGTCATTCACAGTGCAGCATTTACAGAGTGTCATTTACAGTGCAACATTCACAGTGTGTCATTCACAGTGCACCATTCAGAGAATTTCATTTACAATGCATCATTCACAGAGTGTATATGACAGGGCCTCATTCACGGTGCATCTGTCGAATTACTTCAGTCACAGTGCGTCATTCACAGTGTCATTCACGGTGCACCATTCACAGAGTGTCATTCAAAATGCACCATTAATAGACTGTCATTCACAGTGCAGCACTTACAGAGTGTCATTTACAGTGCAACATTCACAGTGTGTCATTCACAGTTTACCATTCAGAGAATTTCATTTTCAATGCATCATTCACAGAGTGTCTATGACAGGGCCTCATTCACGGTGCATCTTTCGAATTGCTTCATTCACAGTGCGTCATTCACAGTGCACCAATCACAGAGTGTCATTCAGAGAATGTCATTCACAGTTCACCATTCACAGAGCGTCATTCACAGAGCACCATTCACAGAGTGTCATTCACAGTGCACCATTCACAGATCATTATTCACAGAGAGTCATGCACAGTGCAGCATTCACAGAGTGTCATTCACAGTGCACCATTCACAGAGCTTCATTCACAGCCTCATTCACAGTGCATCATATACAAAGTGTCATTTACAGTGCAACATTCACAGTGTGTCATTCGCAGTGCACCATTCAGAGAATTTCATTTACAAAGCATCATTCACAGAGTGTATATGACATGGCCACATTCACGGAGCTTCGTTCGAATTGCTTCATTCACAGTGCGTCATTCACAGTGCACCAATCACAGAGTTTCATTCAGAGAATGTCATTCACAGTTCACCATTCACAGATCGTCATTCACAGAATGTCATTCACAGTGCACGATTCACAGAGAGTCATTCACAGTGCACCATTCACTGAGCATTATTGAGAGAGTCATTCACAGTGCACCATTCACAGAGCATCATTCACAGTGAGTCATTCAAAGTGCACCATTCACAGAGTGTCATTCACAGTGCACCATTCACAGAGCATTATTCACAGAGAGTCATTCACAGAGCACCATTCACAGAGTGTCATTCACAGTGCACCATTCACTGAGCGTCATTCGCACTGTCATTCACAGTGCATCATTTACAGAGTGTCATTTACAGTGCAACATTCACAGTGTGTCATTCGCAGTGCACCATTCAGAGAATTTCATTTACAATGCATCATTCACAGAGTGTATATGACATGGCCTCATTCACGGAGCTTCGTTCGAATTGCTTCATTCACAGTGCGTCATTCACAGTGCACCAATCACAGAGTTTCATTCAGAGAATGTCATTCACAGTTCACCATTCACAGATCGTCATTCACAGAATGTCATTTACAGTGCACGATTCACAGAGAGTCATTCACAGTTCACCATTCACAGAGCATTATTGAGAGAGTCATTCACAGTGCACCATTCACAGAGCATCATTCACAGTGAGTCATTCAAAGTGCACCATTCACAGCGTGACATTCACAGTGCACCATCCACAGAGCATTATTCACAGAGAGTCATTCACAGAGCACCATTCACAGAGTGTCATTCACAGTGCACCATTCACTGAGCGTCATTCACCCTGTCATTCACAGTGCATCATTTACAGAGTGTCGTTCACAGTGCACCATTCACAGAGTGTCATTCACAGTGCACCATTCACAGAGCGTCATTCGCACTGTCATTCACAGTGCATCATTTACAGAGTGTCATTTACAGTGCAACATTCACAGTGTGTCATTCACGGTGCACCATTCAGAGAATTTCTTTTACAATGCATCATTAACAGCGTGTATATGACAGGGCCTCATTCACGGAGCATCTTTTGAATTGCACCATTCACAGAGCGTCATTCACAGTGCACCAATAACAGAGTGTCATTCAGAGAATGTCATTGACAGTTCACCATTCACAGAGCGTCATTCACATAATGTCATTCAATGTGCACCAATCACAGAGTGTCATTCATGGAATGCCATTCAAAGTGCACCAAGCACAAAGTGTCATTCAGAGAATGTCATTCACAGTTCACCATTCACAGAGCGTCATTCACAGAATGTCATTCACAGTGCACCATTCACATAGAGTCATTCACAGTGCACCATTCACAGTGTGTCAGTCAGACAGTGTCATTCACAGTTCAACATTCACTGAGTGTCATACACAGGGCAACAGACATAGGAATCATTTACAGTGCGTCAGACACAGAGCCTATTTGACACAGCCTCATTCATGAGCATCAATCACAGAGCATCATTCACGGATATTCATTCACAGAGCATCATTCGCAGTGCTTCTTTCACAGTGCGACATCCACAGAGCATCATTCACAAGCATCATTTACAGAGCATCATTCACACAGTGTCATTTACCGAGCATCATACTCAGAGTGTCATTAAAGTGCATCATTCACAGTGTCTCTCACAGTGCTCCATACGCAGAGTGTCATTCACAGTGCACCATTCAAAGAGTTTAAGTTACAAGGCTTCATTCACAGAATGTGATTGACAGGGCCTCATTCACGGCGCATCTTTCGAATTGCTTCATTTACAGTGCACCAATCACAGAGCGTCATTCACAGATTTTTATTCACAGTTCACCCTTCACAGAGCATCATTCACAGAATGTCATTCACAGTGCACCTTTCACAGAGCATCATTCACAGAGAGTCATTCACAGTGCACCATTCACAGAGTGTCATTCACAGTGCACCATTCAAAGAGCATTATTCACAGAGAGTCATTCACAGTGCACCATTCACAGAGAGTCATTCACAGTGCACCATTCACAGAGCATCATTCATTGTGTCATTCACAGTGCACCATTCACAGAGAGTCATTCAAAATACACCATTAATAGACTGTCATTCACAGTGCAGCATTTACAGAGTGTCATTTACAGTGCAACATTCACAGTGTGTCATTCACAGTGCACCATTCAGAGAATTTCATTTACAATGCATCATTCACAGAGTGTATATGACAGGGCCTCATTCACGGTGCATCTGTCGAATTACTTCAGTCACAGTGCGTCATTCACAGTGTCATTCACAGTGCACCATTCACAGAGTGTCATTCAAAATGCACCATTAATAGACTGTCATTCACAGTGCAGCACTTACAGAGTGTCATTTACAGTGCAACATTCACAGTGTGTCATTCACAGTGTACCATTCAGAGAATTTCATTTTCAATGCATCATTCACAGAGTGTATATGACAGGGCCTCATTCACGGTGCATCTTTCGAATTGCTTCATTCACAGTGCGTCATTCACAGTGCACCAATCACAGAGTGTCATTCAGAGAATGTCATTCACAGTTCACCATTCACAGAGCGTCATTCACAGAGCACCATTCACAGAGTGTCATTCACAGTGCACCATTCACAGATCATTATTCACAGAGAGTCATGCACAGTGCAGCATTCACAGAGTGTCATTCACAGTGCACCATTCACAGAGCTTCATTCACAGCCTCATTCACAGTGCATCATATACAAAGTGTCATTTACAGTGCAACATTCACAGTGTGTCATTCGCAGTGCACCATTCAGAGAATTTCATTTACAAAGCATCATTCACAGAGTGTATATGACATGGCCACATTCACGGAGCTTCGTTCGAATTGCTTCATTCACAGTGCGTCATTCACAGTGCACCAATCACAGAGTTTCATTCAGAGAATGTCATTCACAGTTCACCATTCACAGATCGTCATTCACAGAATGTCATTCACAGTGCACGATTCACAGAGAGTCATTCACAGTGCACCATTCACTGAGCATTATTGAGAGAGTCATTCACAGTGCACCATTCACAGAGCATCATTCACAGTGAGTCATTCAAAGTGCACCATTCACAGAGTGTCATTCACAGTGCACCATTCACAGAGCATTATTCACAGAGAGTCATTCACAGAGCACCATTCACAGAGTGTCATTCACAGTGCACCATTCACTGAGCGTCATTCGCACTGTCATTCACAGTGCATCATTTACAGAGTGTCATTTACAGTGCAACATTCACAGTGTGTCATTCGCAGTGCACCATTCAGAGAATTTCATTTACAATGCATCATTCACAGAGTGTATATGACATGGCCTCATTCACGGAGCTTCGTTCGAATTGCTTCATTCACAGTGCGTCATTCACAGTGCACCAATCACAGAGTTTCATTCAGAGAATGTCATTCACAGTTCACCATTCACAGATCGTCATTCACAGAATGTCATTTACAGTGCACGATTCACAGAGAGTCATTCACAGTTCACCATTCACAGAGCATTATTGAGAGAGTCATTCACAGTGCACCATTCACAGAGCATCATTCACAGTGAGTCATTCAAAGTGCACGATTCACAGCGTGACATTCACAGTGCACCATCCATAGAGCATTATTCACAGAGAGTCATTCACAGAGCACCATTCACAGAGTGTCATTCACAGTGCACCATTCACTGAGCGTCATTCACACTGTCATTCACAGTGCATCATTTACAGAGTGTCGTTCACAGTGCACCATTCACAGAGTGTCATTCACAGTGCACCATTCACAGAGCGTCATTCGCACTGTCATTCACAGTGCATCATTTACAGAGTGTCATTTACAGTGCAACATTCACAGTGTGTCATTCGCAGTGCACCATTCAGAGAATTTCATTTACAATGCATCATTCACAGAGTGTATATGACATGGCCTCATTCACGGAGCTTCGTTCGAATTGCTTCATTCACAGTGCGTCATTCACAGTGCACCAATCACAGAGTTTCATTCAGAGAATGTCATTCACAGTTCACCATTCACAGATCGTCATTCACAGAATGTCATTTACAGTGCACGATTCACAGAGAGTCATTCACAGTTCACCATTCACAGAGCATTATTGAGAGAGTCATTCACAGTGCACCATTCACAGAGCATCATTCACAGTGAGTCATTCAAAGTGCACCATTCACAGCGTGACATTCACAGTGCACCATCCACAGAGCATTATTCACAGAGAGTCATTCACAGAGCACCATTCACAGAGTGTCATTCACAGTGCACCATTCACTGAGCGTCATTCACACTGTCATTCACAGTGCATCATTTACAGAGTGTCGTTCACAGTGCACCATTCACAGAGTGTCATTCACAGTGCACCATTCACAGAGCGTCATTCGCACTGTCATTCACAGTGCATCATTTACAGAGTGTCATTTACAGTGCAACATTCACAGTGTGTCATTCACGGTGCACCATTCAGTGAATTTCATTTACAATGCATCATTAACAGCGTGTATATGACAGGGCCTCATTCACGGAGCATCTTTTGAATTGCACCATTCACAGAGCGTCATTCACAGTGCACCAATAACAGAGTGTCATTCAGAGAATGTCATTGACAGTTCACCATTCACAGAGCGTCATTCACATAATGTCATTCAATGTGCACCAATCACAGAGTGTCATTCATGGAATGCCATTCAAAGTGCACCAAGCACAAAGTGTCATTCAGAGAATGTCATTCACAGTTCACCATTCACAGAGCGTCATTCACAGAATGTCATTCACAGTGCACCATTCACATAGAGTCATTCACAGTGCACCATTCACAGTGTGTCAGTCACACAGAGTCATTCACAGTGCAACATTCACAGAGTGTCATACACAGTGCACCAGACATTGGAATCATTTACAGTGCGTCAGACACAGAGCCTATTTGACAGAGCCTCATTCATGAGCATCAATCACAGAGCATCATTCACGGATATTCATTCACAGAGCATCATTCGCAGTGCTTCTTTCACAGGGCGACATTCACAGAGAATCATTCACGACTATCATTCACAGAGCATCATTCACAAGCATCATTTACAGAGCATCATTCACACAGTGTCATTTACCGAGCATCATTCTCAGAGTGTCATTAAAGTGCATCATTCACAGAGTGTCATTCACAGTGCACCATTCACAGCGTGTCATTCACAGTGCACTATTCACAGAGTGTCATTCACATTGCACCATTCACAGAGCATCATTCACAGAGAGTCATTCCAAGTGCATCATTCACAGAGTGTCATTCACAGTGCACCATTCACAGAGCATTATTCAGAGAGTCATTCACAGTGCACCATTCACAGTGTGTCATTAACAGTGCACCATTCAGAGAGCACTATTCACAGAGAGTCATACACAGTGCTCCATTCACGGAGTGTCATTCACAGTGCACCTTTTACAGAGCGTCATTCACAGTGTGAGTCACAGTGCATCATTTACACGTGTCATTTACACTGCAACATTCACAGAGCATCATTCACAGTGAGTTATTCACAGTGCAGCATTTACAGTGTGTCATTCACAGTGCACCATTCACAGAGCATTATTCACAGAGAGTCATACACAGTGCACCATTCACAGAGAGTCATTCACAGTGCACCATTCACAGAGCGTCATTCACAGTGTCAGTCACAGTGCATCATTTACAGAGTGTCATTTACAGTGCAACATTCACAGTGTGTCATTCACAGTGCACCATTCAGAGAATTTCATTTACAATGCATCATTCACAGAGTGTATATGACAGGACCTCATTCACGGAGCATCTTTCGAATTGCTTCATTCAAAGTTCATCATTCATAGTGCACCAATCACAGTGTGTCATTCAGAGAATGTCATTGACAGTTCACCATTCACAGAGCGTCATTCATAGAATGTCATTCACAGTGCACCAATCACAGAGTGTCATTCAGAGAATGTCATTCAGATTTCACCATTCACAGAGCGTCATTCACAGAATGTCATTCATAGTGCACCATTCACATAGAGTCATTCACAGTGCACCAGTCACAGTGTGTCAGTCACACAGTGTCATTCACAGTGCAACATTCACAGAGTGACATTCACAGTGCAACAGTCATAGGAATCTTTTACAGTGCGTCAGACACAGAGCCTATTTGACAGAGCCTCATTCATGAGCATCAATCACAGAGCATCATTCACAGATATTCATTCACAGAGCATCATTCGCAGTGCTTCTTTCACAGTGCGACATTCACAGAGAATCATTCACGACTATCATTCACAGAGCATCATTCACAAGCATCATTTACAGAGCATCATTCACACAGCGTCATTTACCGAGCATCATTCTCAGAGTGTCAGTAAAGTGCATCATTCACAGTGTCTGTCACAGTGCACCATACACAGAGTGTCATTCACAGTGCACCATTCAAAGAGTTTCAGTTACAAGGCTTTATTCACAGAATTTGATTGGCAGGGCCTCATTCACGGTGCATCTTTCGAATTGCTTCATTTACAGTGCATCAATCACAGAGCGTCATTCACAGATTTTCATTCACAGTTCACCATTCACAGAGCATCATTCACAGAATGTCTTTCACAGTGCACCTTTCACAGAGCATCATTCACAGAGAGTCATTCACAGTGCACCATTCACAGAGTGTCATTCACAGTGCACCATTCACAGAGCATTATTCACAGAGAGTCATTCACAGTGCACCATTCACAGAGAGTCATTCACAGTGCACCATTCACAGAGCGTCATTCACAGTGTCAGTCGCAGTGCATCATTTACAGAGTGTCATTTACAGTGCAACATTCACAGTGTGTCATTCACAGTGCACCATTCAGAGAATTTCATTTACAATGCATCATTCACAGAGTGTATATGACAGGACCTCATTCACGGAGCATCTTTCGAATTGCTTCATTCAAAGTTCATCATTCATAGTGCACCAATCACAGTGTGTCATTCAGAGAATGTCATTGACAGTTCACCATTCACAGAGCGTCATTCATAGAATGTCATTCACAGTGCACCAATCACAGAGTGTCATTCAGAGAATGTCATTCAGATTTCACCATTCACAGAGCGTCATTCACAGAATGTCATTCATAGTGCACCATTCACATAGAGTCATTCACAGTGCACCAGTCACAGTGTGTCAGTCACACAGTGTCATTCACAGTGCAACATTCACAGAGTGACATTCACAGTGCAACAGTCATAGGAATCTTTTACAGTGCGTCAGACACAGAGCCTATTTGACAGAGCCTCATTCATGAGCATCAATCACAGAGCATCATTCACGGATATTCATTCACAGAGCATCATTCGCAGTGCTTCTTTCACAGTGCGACATTCACAGAGAATCATTCACGACTATCATTCACAGAGCATCATTCACAAGCATCATTTACAGAGCATCATTCACACAGCGTCATTTACCGAGCATCATTCTCAGAGTGTCAGTAAAGTGCATCATTCACAGTGTCTGTCACAGTGCACCATACACAGAGTGTCATTCACAGTGCACCATTCAAAGAGTTTCAGTTACAAGGCTTTATTCACAGAATTTGATTGGCAGGGCCTCATTCACGGTGCATCTTTCGAATTGCTTCATTTACAGTGCATCAATCACAGAGCGTCATTCACAGATTTTCATTCACAGTTCACATTCACAGAGCATCATTCACAGAATGTCTTTCACAGTGCACCTTTCACAGAGCACCATTCACAGAGTGTCATTCACAGTGCACCATTCACAGAGCATTATTCACAGAGAGTCATTCACAGTGCACCATTCACAGACTGTCATTCACAGTGCACCATTCACAGAGCATCATTCATAGTGTAATTCACAGTGCACCATTCACAGAGAGTCATTCAAAATGCACCAATAATAGACTGTCATTCACAGTGCAGCATTTACAGAGTGTCATTTACAGTGCAACATTCACAGTGTGTCGTTCACAGTGCACCATTCAGAGAATTTCATTTACAATGCATCATTCACAGAGTGTATATGACAGGGCCTCATTCACGGAGCATCTTTCGAATTGCTTCATTCACGGTGCTTCATTCACAGTGCACCAATCACAGAGTGTCATTCAGAGAATGTCATTCACAGTTCACCATTCACAGAGTGTCATTCACAGTTCACCATTCACAGAGCATTATTCAGAGAGTCATTCACAGTGCACCATTCACAGAGCATCATTCACAGTAAGTCATTCACAGTGCTCCATTCACAGCGTGTCATTCACAGTGCACCATTCACAGAGCATTATTCACAGAGAGTCATTTACAGTGCAACATTCACAGTCTGTCATTCACAGTGCACCATTCAGAGAATTTCATTTACGATGCATCATTCACAGAGTGTGATTGACAGGGCCTCATTCAAGGTGCATCTTTCGAATTGCTTCATTCACAGTGCGTCATTCACCGTGTCATTCACAGTGCACCATTCACAGAGTGTCATTCAAAATGCACCATTAATAGTCTGTCATTCACAGTGCAGCATTTACAGAGTGTCATTCACAGTGCAACATTCACAGTGTGTCATTCACAGTGCACCATTCAGGGAATTTCATTTTCAATGCATCATTCACAGATTGTATATGACAGGGCCTCATTCACGGTGCATCTTTCGAATTGCTTCATTCACAGAGTGTCATTCACAGTGCACCAATCATAGAGTGTCATTCAGAGAATTTCATTCACAGTTCACCATTCACAGAGCGTAATTCAGACAATGTCATTCACAGTTCACCATTCACAGAGTGTCATTCACAGTGCACCATTCAAAGAGCCATATTCAGAGAGTCATTCACAGAGCACCATTCACAGAGCATCATTCACAGTGAGTCATTCACAGTGCACCATTCACAGAGTGTCATTCACAGTGCACAATTCACAGAGCATTATTCACAGAGAGTCATTCACAGTGCAACATTCACAGATTGTCATTCACAGTGCACCATTCACAGAGCTTCAATCACAGCGTCATTCACTGTGCATCATTTACAGAGTGTCATTTACAGTGCAACATTCACAGTGTGTCATTCACAGTGCACCATTCAGAGAATTTCATTTACAATGCATCATTCACAGAGTGTATATGACAGGGCCTCATTCACGGAGCATCTTTCGAATTGCTTCATTCACAGTGCTACATTCACAGTGCACCATCACAGAGTGTCATTCAGAGAATGTCATTCACAGTTCACCATTCACAGAGCGTCATTCACAGAATGTCATTCACAGTGCCCGATTCACAGAGTGTCATTCACAGTTCACCATTCACAGAGCATTATTCAGAGAGTCATTCCCAGTGCACCATTCACAGAGCATCATTCCAGTGAGTCATTCACAGTGCACCATTCACAGAGTGTCATTCACAGTGCACCATTCACAGAGCATTATTCACAGAGAGTCATTCACAGTGCACCATTCACAGAGTGTCATTCACAGTGCACCATTCACAGAGTGTCATTCGCAGTGTCATTCACAGTGCATCATTTACAGAGTGTCATTTACAGTGCAACATTCACAGTGTGCCATTCACAGTGCACCATTCGGAGTATTTCATTTACAATGCATCATTCACAGAGTGTATATGACAGGGCCTCATTCACGGAGCATCTTTCGAATTGCACCATTCACAGAGCGTCATTCACAGTGCACCAATCACAGAGTGTCATTCAGAGAATGTCATTGACAGTTCACCATTCACAGAGCGTCATTCACAGAATGTCATTCACAGCGCACCAATCACAGAGTGTCATTCAGAGATTGTCATTCACAGTTCACCATTCACAGAGCGTCATTCATAGAATGTCATTCACAGTGCACCAATCACAGAGTGTCATTCAGAGAATGTCATTCACAGTTCACCATTCACAGAGCGTCATTCACAGAATGTCATTCACAGTGCACCATTCTCATAGAGACATTGACAGTGCACCATTCACAGTGTGTCAGTCACACAGTGTCATTCACAGTGCAACATTCACTGAGTGTCATACACAGTGCAACAGACATAGGAATCATTTACAGTGCGTCAGACACAGACCCTATTTGACAGAGCCTCATTCATGAGCATCAATCACAGAGCATCATTCACGGATATTCATTCACAGAGCATCATTCGCAGTGCTTCTTTCACAGTGCGACATTCACAGAGAATCATTCACGACTATCATTCACAGAGCATCATTCACAAGCATCATTTACAGAGCATCATTCACACAGCGTCATTTACCGAGCATCATTCTCAGAGAGTCATTAAAGTGCATCATTCACAGTGTCTGTCACAGTGCACCATACACAGAGTGTCATTCACAGTGCACCATTCACAGAGCCTTATTCAGAGAGTCATTCACAGTGCACCATTCACAGAGCATCATTCACAGTGAGCCATTCACAGTGCACCATTCACAGAGTGTCATTCACAGTGCACCATTCACAGAGCATTATTGACAGAGAGTCATTCACAGTGCACCTTTCAGATAATTTCATTTTCAATGCATCATTCACACAGTGTATATGACAGGGCCTCATTTATGGTGCATCTTTCGAATTGGTTCATTTACAGTGCGTCATTCATAGTGCACCAATCACAGAGTGTCATTCAGAGAATGTCATTCACAGTTCACCATTCACAGAGCGTCATTCAGACAATGTCATTCACAGTGCACGTTTCACAGAGTGTCATTCACAGTGCACCATTCACAGAGCCTTATTCAGAGAGTCATTCACAGTGCACCATTCACAGAGTATCATTCACAGTGAGTCATTCACAGTGCACCATTCACAGAGTGTCATTCACAGTGCACCATTCACAGAGCTTCAATCACAGCGTCATTCACAGTGCATCATTTACAGAGTGTCATTTACAGTGCAACATTCACAGTGTGTCATTCGCAGTGCACCATTCAGAGAATTTCATTTACAATGCATCATTCACAGAGTGTATATGACAGGGCCTCATTCACGGAGCATCTATCGAATTGCTTCATTCACAGTGCCTCATTCACAGTGCAACAATCACAGAGTGTCATTCAGGGAATGTCATTCACAGTTCACCATTCACAGAGCATCATTCACAGAATGTCTTTCACTGTGCACGATTCACGGTGCATTATTCACAGAGTCATTCACAGTGCACCATTCACAGAACGTCATTCGCAGTGTCATTCACAGTGCATCATTTACAGAGTGTCATTTACAGTGCAACATTCACAGTGTGTCATTCACAGAGCACCATCCAGAGAATTTCATTTACAATGCATCATTCACAGAGTGTATATGACAGGGCCTCATTCACGGAGCATCTTTCGAATTGCACCATTCACAGAGCGTCATTCACAGTGCACCAATCACAAAGTGTCATTCAGAGAATGTCATTCACAGTTCACCATTCACAGAGCGTCATTCATAGAATGTCATTCACAGTGCACCAATCACAGAGTGTCATTCAGAGAATGTCATTCACAGTTCACCATTCACAGAGCGTCATTCACAGAATGTCATTCACAGTACACCATTCACATAGAGTCATTCACAGTGCACCATTCACAGAGTGTCATTCAAAATGCAGCATTAATTGACTGTCATTCACAGTGCAGCATTTACAGAGTGTCATTTACAGTGCAACATTCACAATGTGTCATTCACAGTGCACCATTCAGAGAATTTCATTTACAATGCATCATTCACAGAGTGTATATGACAGGGCCTCATTCACGGTGCATCTTTCGAATCGCTTCATTCACAGTGCGTCATTCACAGTGTCTTTCACAGTGCACCATTCACGGAGTGTCATTCTAAATGCACCATTAATAGACTGTCATTCACAGTGCAGCAATTACAGAGTCTCATTTACGGTGCAGCATTCCCAGTGTGTCATTCACAGTGCACCAGTCAGAGACTTTCATTTTCAATGCATCATTCACAGAGTGTATATGACAGGGCTTCATTCACAGTGCATCTTTCGAATTGCTTCATTCACAGTGCGTCATTCACAGTGCACCAATCACAGTGTGTCATTCAGAGAATGTCATTCACAGTTCACCATTCACAGAGCGTCATTCAGACAATGTCATTCACAGTGCACCATTCACAGAGCCTCATTCACAGTGTGTCATTCACAGTGCACCATTCAGAGAATTTCATTTACAATGCATCATTCACAGAGTGTATATGACAGGGCCTCATTCACGGAGCATCTTTCAAATTGCTTCATTCACAGTGCGTCATTCACAGTGCACCAATCACAGAGTGCCATTCAGAGAATGTCATTCACAGTTCACCATTCACATAGCATCATTCACAGTGAGTCATTTACAGTGCACCATTCACAGAGTGTCATTCACAGTGCACCATTCACAGAGCGTCATTCGCAGTGTCATTCACAGTGCATCATTTACAGAGTGTCATTTACAGTGCAACATTCACAGTGTGTCATTCACAGTGCACCATTCAGAGAATTTCATTTACAATACATCATTCACAGAGTGTATATGACAGGGCCTCATTCACGGAGCATCTTTCGAATTGCACCATTCACAGAGCGTCATTCACAGTTCACCAATCACATTCAGAGAATGTCATTCACAGTTCACCATTCACAGTGCGTCATTCACAGAATGTCATTCACAGTGCACCAATCACAGAGTGTCATTCAGAGAATGTCATTGACAGTTCACCATTCACAGAGCGTCATTCATAGAATGTCATTCACAGTGCACCAATCACAGAGTGTCATTCAGAGAATGTGATTCACAGTTCACCATTCACAGAGCGTCATTCACAGAATGTCATTCACAGTACACCATTCTCATAGAGACATTCACAGTGCACCATTCACAGTGTGTCAGTCACACAGTGTCATTCACAGTTCAACATTCACTGAGTGTCATACAAAGGGCAACAGACATAGGAATCATTTACAGTGTGTCAGACACAGAGCCTATTTGACAGAGCCTCATTCATGAGCATCAATCACAGAGCATCATTCACGGATATTCATTCACAGAGCATCATTCGCAGTGCTTCTTTCACAGTGCGACATTCACAGAGAATCATTCACGACTATCATTCACAAAGCATCATTCACAAGCATCATTTACAGAGCATCATTCACACAGCGTCATTTACTGAGCATCATTCTCAGAGTGTCATTAAAGTGCATCATTCACAGTGTCTGTCACAGTGCACCATACACAGAGTGTCATTCACAGTGCACCATTCAAAGAGTTTCATTTACAAGGCTTCATTCACAGAATGTGATTGACAGGGCCTCATTCACGGAGCATCTTTCGAATTGCTTCATTTACAGTGCACCAATCACAGAGCGTCATTCACAGAGTGTCATTCACAGTTCACCATTCACAGAGCATCATTCACAGAATGTCATTCACAATGCACCATTCACAGAGTGTCATTCACAGTGCACCATTCACAGAGCATTATTCACATAGATTCATTCACAGTGCACCATTCAGAGAATTTCATTTTCAATGCATCATTCACAGAGTGTATATGACAGGGCCTCATTTACGGTGCATCTTTCGAATTGGTTCATTTACAGTGCGTCATTCATAGTGCACCAATCACAGAGTGTCATTCAGAGAATGTCATTCACAGTTCACCATTCACAGAGCGTCATTCAGACAATGTCATTCACAGTGCACGTTTCACAGAGTGTCATTCACAGTGCACCATTCACAGAGCCTTATTCAGAGAGTCATTCACAGTGCACCATTCACAGAGCATCATTCACAGTGAGTCATTCACAGTGCACCATTCACAGAGTGTCATTCACAGTGCACCATTCACAGATCTTCAATCACAGCGTCATTCACAGTGCATCATTTACAGAGTGTCATTTACAGTGCAACATTCACAGTGTGTCGTTCGCAGTGCACCATTCAGAGAATTTCATTTACAATGCATCATTCACAGAGTGTATATGACAGGGCCTCATTCACGGAGCATCTATCGAATTGCTTCATTCACAGTGCTTCATTCACAGTGCAACAATCACAGAGTGTCATTCAGGGAATGTCATTCACAGTTCACCATTCACAGAGCGTCATTCACAGAATGTCATTCACAGTGCACGATTCACAGAGTGTCTTTCACAGTTCACCATTCACGGTGCATTATTCAGAGAGTCATTCACAGTGCACCATTCACAGAGCGTCATTCGCAGTGTCATTCACAGTGCATCATTTACAGAGTGTCATTTACAGTGCAACATTCACAGTGTGTCATTCACAGAGCACCATTCAGAGTATTTCATTTACAATGCATCATTAACAGAGTTTATATGACAGGGCCTCATTGACGTAGCATCTTTCGAATTGCACCATTCACAGAGCGTCATTCACAGTGCACCAATCACAAAGTGTCATTCAGAGAATGTCATTCACAGTTCACCATTCACAGAGCGTCATTCACAGAATGTCATTCACAGTGCACCAATCACAGAGTGTCATTCAGAGAATGTCATTGACAGTTCACCATTCACAGAGCGTCATTCATAGAATGTCATTCACAGTGCACCAATCACAGAGTGTCGTTCACAGAATGTCATTCACAGTGCACCATTCACATAGAGTCATTCACAGTGCACCATTCACAGTGTGTCAGTCACACAGTGTCATTCACAGTGCAACATTCACAGAGTGTCATACATAGTGCACCATTCAGAGAATTACATTTACAATGCATCATTCACAGAGTGTATATGACAGGGCCTCAGTCACGGTGCATCTTTCGAATTGCTTCCTTCACAGTGCGTCATTCACAGTGCACCAATCACAGAGTGTCATTCAGAGAATGTCATTCACTGTTCACCATTCACAGAGCGTCATTCAGACAATGTCATTCACAGTGCACGTTTCACAGAGTGTCATTCACAGTGCACCATTCACAGAGCCTTATTCAGAGAGTCATTCACAGTGCACCATTCACAGAGCATCATTCACAGTGAGTCATTCACAGTGCACCATTCACAGAGTGTCATTCACAGTGCACCATTCACAGAGCATTATTCACAGAGAGTCATTCACAGTGCACCATTCACAGAGAGTCATTCACAGTGCACCATTCACAGAGCATCATACATAGTGTCATTCACAGTGCACCATTCACAGAGTGTCATTCAAAATGCACCATTAATAGACTGTCATTCACAGTGCAGCATTTACAGTGTGTCATTCACATTGCACCATTCAGAGAATTTCATTTACAATGCATCATTCACAGAGTGTATATGACAGGGCCTCATTCACGGTGCATCTTTCGAATTGCTTCATTCACAGTGCGTCATTCACACTGTCATTCACAGTGCACCATTCACAGGGTGTCATTCAAAATGCACCATTAATAGACTGTCATTCACAGTGCAGCATTTACAGAGTGTCATTGACAGTGCAACATTCACAGTGTGTCATTCACAGTGCACCATTCAGAGAATTTCATTTTCAATGCATCATTCACAGCGTGTATATGACAGGGCCTCATTCACGGTGCATCTTTCGAATTGCTTCATTCACAGTGCGTCATTCACAGTGCACCAATCACAGAGTGTCATTCAGAGAATGTCATTCACAGTTCACCATTCACAGTGCGTCATAAAGACAATGTCATTCACAGTGCACGATTCACAGAGTGTCATTCACAGTGCACCATTCACAGAGCCTTATTCAGTGAGTCATTCACAGTGCAACATTCACAGAGTGTCAGTCACAGTGCACCATTCACAGAGCATATTCACAGCGTCATTCACAGTGCATCATTTACAGAGAGTCATTTACAGTGCAACATTCACAGTGTGACATTCGCAGTGCACCATTCAGAGAATTTCATTTAAAATGCATCATTCACAGAGTGTATATGACAGGGCCTCATTCACGGAGCATCTTTCGAATTGCTTCATTCACAGTGCGTCATTCACAGTGCACCAATCACAGAGTGTCATTCAGAGAATGTCATTCACAGTTCACAATTCACAGAGCGTCATTCACAGAATGTCATTCACACTGCACGATTCACAGAGTGTCATTCACAGTGCACCATTCACAGAGCATTATTCACAGAGAGTCATTCACAGTGCACCATTCACAGAGTGTCATTCACATTGCACCATTCACAGAGACTCATTCGCAGTGTCATTCACAGTGCATCATTTACAGAGTGTCATTTACAGTGCACCATTCACAGAGTGTCATTCACATTGCACCATTCACAGAGCCTCATTCGCAGTGTCATTCACAGTGCACCATTCACAGAGCATTATTCAGAGAGTCATTCACAGTGCACCATTCACAGAGCATCATTCACAGTGAGTTATTCACAGTGCACCATTCACAGTGTGTCATTCACAGTGCACCATTCACAGAGCACTATTCACAGAGAGTCATACACAGTGCTCCATTCACAGAGTGTCATTCACAGTGCACCTTTTACAGAGCGTCATTCACAGTGTGAGTCACAGTGCATCATTTACACGTGTCATTTACACTGCAACATTCACAGAGCATCATTCACAGTGAGTTATTCACAGTGCAGCATTTACAGTGTGTCATTCACAGTGCTCCATTCACAGAGCATTATTCACAGAGAGTCATACACAGTGCACCATTCACAGAGTGTCATTCACAGTGCACCATTCACAGAGCGTCATTCACAGTGTCAGTCACAGTGCATCATTTACAGAGTGTCATTTACAGTGCACCATTCAGAGAATTTCATTTACAATGCATCATTCACAGAGTGTATATGACAGGACCTCATTCACGGAGCATCTTTCGAATTGCTTCATTCAAAGTTCATCATTCATAGTGCACCAATCACAGTGTGTCATTCAGAGAATGTCATTGACAGTTCACCATTCACAGAGCGTCATTCATAGAATGTCATTCACAGTGCACCAATCACAGAGTGTCATTCAGAGAATGTCATTCAGATTTCACCATTCACAGAGCGTCATTCACAGAATGTCATTCATAGTGCACCATTCACATAGAGTCATTCACAGTGCACCAGTCACAGTGTGTCAGTCACACAGTGTCATTCACAGTGCAACATTCACAGAGTGACATTCACAGTGCAACAGTCATAGGAATCTTTTACAGTGCGTCAGACACAGAGCCTATTTGACAGAGCCTCATTCATGAGCATCAATCACAGAGCATCATTCACGGATATTCATTCACAGAGCATCATTCGCAGTGCTTCTTTCACAGTGCGACATTCACAGAGAATCATTCACGACTATCATTCACAGAGCATCATTCACAAGCATCATTTACAGAGCATCATTCACACAGCGTCATTTACCGAGCATCATTCTCAGAGTGTCAGTAAAGTGCATCATTCACAGTGTCTGTCACAGTGCACCATACACAGAGTGTCATTCACAGTGCACCATTCAAAGAGTTTCAGTTACAAGGCTTTATTCACAGAATTTGATTGGCAGGGCCTCATTCACGGTGCATCTTTCGAATTGCTTCATTTACAGTGCATCAATCACAGAGCGTCATTCACAGATTTTCATTCACAGTTCACCATTCACAGAGCATCATTCACAGAATGTCTTTCACAGTGCACCATTCACAGAGCATCATTCACAGAGAGTCATTCACAGTGCACCATTCACAGAGTGTCATTCACAGTGCACCATTCACAGAGCATTATTCACAGAGAGTCATTCACAGTGCACCATTCACAGAGTGTCATTCACAGTGCACCATTCACACAGCTTCAATCACAGCGTCATTCACAGTGCATCATTTACAGAGTGTCATTTACAGTGCAACATTCACAGTGTGTCATTCGCAGTGCACCATTCAGAGAATTTCATTTACAATGCATCATTCACAGAGTGTATATGACAGGGCCTCATTCACGGGGCATCTTTCGAATTGCTTCATTCACAGTGCTTCATTCACAGTGCACCAATCACAGAGTGTCATTCAGAGAATGTCATTCACAGTTCACCATTCACAGAGCGTCATTCACAGAATGTCATTTACAGTGCCCGATTCACAGAGTGTCATTCACAGTTCACAATTGACAGAGCATTATTCAGAGAGTCATTCAAAGTGCACCATTCACAGAACATCATTCACAGTGAGTCATTCACAGAGCACCAATCACAGAGCATTATTCACAGAGAGTCATTCACAGTCCACCATTCACAGAAAATCATTCACAGTGCACCATTGACAGAGCGTCATTCGCAGTGTCATTTACAGTCCAACATTCACAGTGTGTCATTCACAGTGCACCATTCAGAGAATTTCATTTACAATGCATTATTCACAGAGTGTATATGACAGGGCCTCATTCACGGAGCATCTTTCGAATTGCACCATTCACAGAGCGTCATTCACAGTGCACCAATCACAGAGTGTCATTCAGAGAATGTCATTGACAGAACACCATTCACAGAGCGTCATTCACAGAATGTCATTCACAGTGCACCAATCACAGAGTGTCATTCAGAGAATGTCATTCACAGTTCACCATTCACAGAGCGTCATTCATAGAATTTGATTCACAGTGCACCAATCACAGAGTGTCATTCAGAGAATGTCATTCACAGTTCACCATTCACAGAGCGTCATTCACAGAATGTCATTCTCAGTGCACCATTCTCATAGAGACATTCACAGTGCACCATTCACAGTGTGTCAGTCACACAGTGTCATTCACAGTGCAACATTCACTGAGTGTCATACACAGTGCAACAGACGTAGGAATCATTTACAGTGCATCAGACACAGAGCCTCTATGACAGAGCCACATTCATGAGCATCAATCACAGAGCATCATTCACGGATATTCATTCACAGAGCATCATTCGCAGTGCTTCTTTCACAGTGCGACATTCACAGAGAATCATTCACGACTATCATTCACAGAGCATCATTCACAAGCATCATTTACAGAGCATCATTCACACAGCGTCATTTACCGAGCATCATTCTCAGAGAGTCATTAAAGTGCATCATTCACAGTGTCTGTCACAGTGCACCATACACAGAGTGTCTTTCACAGTGCACCATTCAAAGAGTTTCATTTACGAGGCTTCATTCACAGAATGTGATTGACAGGGCCTCATTCACGGAGCATCTTTCGAATTGCTTCATTTACAGTGCACCAATCACAGAGCGTCATTCACAGAGTGTCATTCACAGTTCACCATTCACAGAGCATCATTCACAGAATGTCATTCACAGTGCACCATTCACAGAGCACCATTCACAGAGTGTCATTCACAGTGCACCATTCACAGAGCATTATTCACAGAGAGTCATTCACAGTGCACCATTCACAGACTGTCATTCACAGTGCACCATTCACAGAGCATCATTCATAGTGTAATTCACAGTGCACCATTCACAGAGAGTCATTCAAAATGCACCAATAATAGACTGTCATTCACAGTGCAGCATTTACAGAGTGTCATTTACAGTGCAACATTCACAGTGTGTCGCTCACAGTGCACCATTCAGAGAATTTCATTTACAATGCATCATTCACAGAGTGTATATGACAGGGCCTCATTCACGGTGCATCTTTCGAATTGCTTCATTCACAGTGCGTCATTCATAGTGCACCAATCACAGAGTGTCATTCAGAGAATGTCATTCACAGTTCACCATTCACAGAGCGTCATTCAGACAATGTCATTCACAGTGCAACATTCACAGAGTGTCATTCACAGTGCACCATTCAGAGAATTTCATTTACAATGCATCATTCACAGAGTGTATATGACAGGGCCTCATTCACGGAGCATCTTTCGAATTGCTTCATTCACGGTGCTTCATTCACAGTGCACCAATCACAGAGTGTCATTCAGAGAATGTCATTCACAGTTCACCATTCACAGAGTGTCATTCACAGTTCACCATTCACAGAGCATTATTCAGAGAGTCATTCACAGTGCACCATTCACAGAGCATCATTCACAGTAAGTCATTCACAGTGCTCCATTCACAGCGTGTCATTCACAGTGCACCATTCACAGAGCATTATTCACAGAGAGTCATTTACAGTGCAACATTCACAGTCTGTCATTCACAGTGCACCATTCAGAGAATTTCATTTACGATGCATCATTCACAGAGTGTGATTGACAGGGCCTCATTCAAGGTGCATCTTTCGAATTGCTTCATTCACAGTGCGTCATTCACCGTGTCATTCACAGTGCACCATTCACAGAGTGTCATTCAAAATGCACCATTAATAGTCTGTCATTCACAGTGCAGCATTTACAGAGTGTCATTCACAGTGCAACATTCACAGTGTGTCATTCACAGTGCACCATTCAGAGAATTTCATTTTCAATGCATCATTCACAGATTGTATATGACAGGGCCTCATTCACGGTGCATCTTTCGAATTGCTTCATTCACAGAGTGTCATTCACAGTGCACCAATCATAGAGTGTCATTCAGAGAATTTCATTCACAGTTCACCATTCACAGAGCGTAATTCAGACAATGTCATTCACAGTTCACCATTCACAGAGTGTCATTCACAGTGCACCATTCAAAGAGCCATATTCAGAGAGTCATTCACAGAGCACCATTCACAGAGCATCATTCACAGTGAGTCATTCACAGTGCACCATTCACAGAGTGTCATTCACAGTGCACAATTCACAGAGCATTATTCACAGAGAGTCATTCACAGTGCAACATTCACAGATTGTCATTCACAGTGCACCATTCACAGAGCTTCAATCACAGCGTCATTCACTGTGCATCATTTACAGAGTGTCATTTACAGTGCAACATTCACAGTGTGTCATTCGCAGTGCACCATTCAGAGAATTTCATTTACAATGCATCATTCACAGAGTGTATATGACAGGGCCTCATTCACGGAGCATCTTTCGAATTGCTTCATTCACAGTGCTACATTCACAGTGCACCAATCACAGAGTGTCATTCAGAGAATGTCATTCACAGTTCACCATTCACAGAGCGTCATTCACAGAATGTCATTCACAGTGCCCGATTCACAGAGTGTCATTCACAGTTCACCATTCACAGAGCATTATTCAGAGAGTCATTCACAGTGCACCATTCACAGAGCATCATTCCAGTGAGTCATTCACAGTGCACCATTCACAGAGTGTCATTCACAGTGCACCATTCACAGAGCATTATTCACAGAGAGTCATTCACAGTGCACCATTCACAGAGTGTCATTCACAGTGCACCATTCACAGAGTGTCATTCGCAGTGTCATTCACAGTGCATCATTTACAGAGTGTCATTTACAGTGCAACATTCACAGTGTGCCATTCACAGTGCACCATTCGGAGTATTTCATTTACAATGCATCATTCACAGAGTGTATATGACAGGGCCTCATTCACGGAGCATCTTTCGAATTGCACCATTCACAGAGCGTCATTCACAGTGCACCAATCACAGAGTGTCATTCAGAGAATGTCATTGACAGTTCACCATTCACAGAGCGTCATTCACAGAATGTCATTCACAGTGCACCAATCACAGAGTGTCATTCAGAGATTGTCATTCACAGTTCACCATTCACAGAGCGTCATTCATAGAATGTCATTCACAGTGCACCAATCACAGAGTGTCATTCAGAGAATGTCATTCACAGTTCACCATTCACAGAGCGTCATTCACAGAATGTCATTCACAGTGCACCATTCTCATAGAGACATTGACAGTGCACCATTCACAGTGTGTCAGTCACACAGTGTCATTCACAGTGCAACATTCACTGAGTGTCATACACAGTGCAACAGACATAGGAATCATTTACAGTGCGTCAGACACAGACCCTATTTGACAGAGCCTCATTCATGAGCATCAATCACAGAGCATCATTCACGGATATTCATTCACAGAGCATCATTCGCAGTGCTTCTTTCACAGTGCGACATTCACAGAGAATCATTCACGACTATCATTCACAGAGCATCATTCACAAGCATCATTTACAGAGCATCATTCACACAGCGTCATTTACCGAGCATCATTCTCAGAGAGTCATTAAAGTGCATCATTCACAGTGTCTGTCACAGTGCACCATACACAGAGTGTCATTCACAGTGCACCATTCACAGAGCCTTATTCAGAGAGTCATTCACAGTGCACCATTCACAGAGCATCATTCACAGTGAGCCATTCACAGTGCACCATTCACAGAGTGTCATTCACAGTGCACCATTCACAGAGCATTATTGACAGAGAGTCATTCACAGTGCACCTTTCAGATAATTTCATTTTCAATGCATCATTCACACAGTGTATATGACAGGGCCTCATTTATGGTGCATCTTTCGAATTGGTTCATTTACAGTGCGTCATTCATAGTGCACCAATCACAGAGTGTCATTCAGAGAATGTCATTCACAGTTCACCATTCACAGAGCGTCATTCAGACAATGTCATTCACAGTGCACGTTTCACAGAGTGTCATTCACAGTGCACCATTCACAGAGCCTTATTCAGAGAGTCATTCACAGTGCACCATTCACAGAGTATCATTCACAGTGAGTCATTCACAGTGCACCATTCACAGAGTGTCATTCACAGTGCACCATTCACAGAGCTTCAATCACAGCGTCATTCACAGTGCATCATTTACAGAGTGTCATTTACAGTGCAACATTCACAGTGTGTCATTCGCAGTGCACCATTCAGAGAATTTCATTTACAATGCATCATTCACAGAGTGTATATGACAGGGCCTCATTCACGGAGCATCTATCGAATTGCTTCATTCACAGTGCCTCATTCACAGTGCAACAATCACAGAGTGTCATTCAGGGAATGTCATTCACAGTTCACCATTCACAGAGCATCATTCACAGAATGTCTTTCACTGTGCACGATTCACGGTGCATTATTCACAGAGTCATTCACAGTGCACCATTCACAGAACGTCATTCGCAGTGTCATTCACAGTGCATCATTTACAGAGTGTCATTTACAGTGCAACATTCACAGTGTGTCATTCACAGAGCACCATCCAGAGAATTTCATTTACAATGCATCATTCACAGAGTGTATATGACAGGGCCTCATTCACGGAGCATCTTTCGAATTGCACCATTCACAGAGCGTCATTCACAGTGCACCAATCACAAAGTGTCATTCAGAGAATGTCATTCACAGTTCACCATTCACAGAGCGTCATTCATAGAATGTCATTCACAGTGCACCAATCACAGAGTGTCATTCAGAGAATGTCATTCACAGTTCACCATTCACAGAGCGTCATTCACAGAATGTCATTCACAGTACACCATTCACATAGAGTCATTCACAGTGCACCATTCACAGAGTGTCATTCAAAATGCAGCATTAATTGACTGTCATTCACAGTGCAGCATTTACAGAGTGTCATTTACAGTGCAACATTCACAATGTGTCATTCACAGTGCACCATTCAGAGAATTTCATTTACAATGCATCATTCACAGAGTGTATATGACAGGGCCTCATTCACGGTGCATCTTTCGAATCGCTTCATTCACAGTGCGTCATTCACAGTGTCTTTCACAGTGCACCATTCACGGAGTGTCATTCTAAATGCACCATTAATAGACTGTCATTCACAGTGCAGCAATTACAGAGTCTCATTTACGGTGCAGCATTCCCAGTGTGTCATTCACAGTGCACCAGTCAGAGACTTTCATTTTCAATGCATCATTCACAGAGTGTATATGACAGGGCTTCATTCACAGTGCATCTTTCGAATTGCTTCATTCACAGTGCGTCATTCACAGTGCACCAATCACAGTGTGTCATTCAGAGAATGTCATTCACAGTTCACCATTCACAGAGCGTCATTCAGACAATGTCATTCACAGTGCACCATTCACAGAGCCTCATTCACAGTGTGTCATTCACAGTGCACCATTCAGAGAATTTCATTTACAATGCATCATTCACAGAGTGTATATGACAGGGCCTCATTCACGGAGCATCTTTCAAATTGCTTCATTCACAGTGCGTCATTCACAGTGCACCAATCACAGAGTGCCATTCAGAGAATGTCATTCACAGTTCACCATTCACATAGCATCATTCACAGAATGTCATTCACAGTGCACCATTCACAGAGTGTCATTCACAGTGCACCATTCACAGAGCGTCATTCGCAGTGTTATTCACAGTGCATCATTTACAGAGTGTCATTTACAGTGCAACATTCACAGTGTGTCATTCACAGTGCACCATTCAGAGAATTTCATTTACAATACATCATTCACAGAGTGTATATGACAGGGCCTCATTCACGGAGCATCTTTCGAATTGCACCATTCACAGAGCGTCATTCACAGTTCACCAATCACATTCAGAGAATGTCATTCACAGTTCACCATTCACAGTGCGTCATTCACAGAATGTCATTCACAGTGCACCAATCACAGAGTGTCATTCAGAGAATGTCATTGACAGTTCACCATTCACAGAGCGTCATTCATAGAATGTCATTCACAGTGCACCAATCACAGAGTGTCATTCAGAGAATGTGATTCACAGTTCACCATTCACAGAGCGTCATTCACAGAATGTCATTCACAGTACACCATTCTCATAGAGACATTCACAGTGCACCATTCACAGTGTGTCAGTCACACAGTGTCATTCACAGTTCAACATTCACTGAGTGTCATACAAAGGGCAACAGACATAGGAATCATTTACAGTGTGTCAGACACAGAGCCTATTTGACAGAGCCTCATTCATGAGCATCAATCACAGAGCATCATTCACGGATATTCATTCACAGAGCATCATTCGCAGTGCTTCTTTCACAGTGCGACATTCACAGAGAATCATTCACGACTATCATTCACAAAGCATCATTCACAAGCATCATTTACAGAGCATCATTCACACAGCGTCATTTACTGAGCATCATTCTCAGAGTGTCATTAAAGTGCATCATTCACAGTGTCTGTCACAGTGCACCATACACAGAGTGTCATTCACAGTGCACCATTCAAAGAGTTTCATTTACAAGGCTTCATTCACAGAATGTGATTGACAGGGCCTCATTCACGGAGCATCTTTCGAATTGCTTCATTTACAGTGCACCAATCACAGAGCGTCATTCACAGAGTGTCATTCACAGTTCACCATTCACAGAGCATCATTCACAGAATGTCATTCACAGTGCACCATTCACAGAGCATCATTCACAGAGAGTCATTCACAATGCACCATTCACAGAGTGTCATTCACAGTGCACCATTCACAGAGCATTATTCACATAGATTCATTCACAGTGCACCATTCAGAGAATTTCATTTTCAATGCATCATTCACAGAGTGTATATGACAGGGCCTCATTTACGGTGCATCTTTCGAATTGGTTCATTTACAGTGCGTCATTCATAGTGCACCAATCACAGAGTGTCATTCAGAGAATGTCATTCACAGTTCACCATTCACAGAGCGTCATTCAGACAATGTCATTCACAGTGCACGTTTCACAGAGTGTCATTCACAGTGCACCATTCACAGAGCCTTATTCAGAGAGTCATTCACAGTGCACCATTCACAGAGCATCATTCACAGAGAGTCATTCACAGTGCACCATTCACAGAGTGTCATTCACAGTGCACCATTCACAGATCTTCAATCACAGCGTCATTCACAGTGCATCATTTACAGAGTGTCATTTACAGTGCAACATTCACAGTGTGTCATTCGCAGTGCACCATTCAGAGAATTTCATTTACAATGCATCATTCACAGAGTGTATATGACAGGGCCTCATTCACGGAGCATCTATCGAATTGCTTCATTCACAGTGCTTCATTCACAGTGCAACAATCACAGAGTGTCATTCAGGGAATGTCATTCACAGTTCACCATTCACAGAGCGTCATTCACAGAATGTCATTCACAGTGCACGATTCACAGAGTGTCTTTCACAGTTCACCATTCACGGTGCATTATTCAGAGAGTCATTCACAGTGCACCATTCACAGAGCGTCATTCGCAGTGTCATTCACAGTGCATCATTTACAGAGTGTCATTTACAGTGCAACATTCACAGTGTGTCATTCACAGAGCACCATTCAGAGTATTTCATTTACAATGCATCATTAACAGAGTTTATATGACAGGGCCTCATTGACGTAGCATCTTTCGAATTGCACCATTCACAGAGCGTCATTCACAGTGCACCAATCACAAAGTGTCATTCAGAGAATGTCATTCACAGTTCACCATTCACAGAGCGTCATTCACAGAATGTCATTCACAGTGCACCAATCACAGAGTGTCATTCAGAGAATGTCATTGACAGTTCACCATTCACAGAGCGTCATTCATAGAATGTCATTCACAGTGCACCAATCACAGAGTGTCGTTCACAGAATGTCATTCACAGTGCACCATTCACATAGAGTCATTCACAGTGCACCATTCACAGTGTGTCAGTCACACAGTGTCATTCACAGTGCAACATTCACAGAGTGTCATACATAGTGCACCATTCAGAGAATTACATTTACAATGCATCATTCACAGAGTGTATATGACAGGGCCTCAGTCACGGTGCATCTTTCGAATTGCTTCCTTCACAGTGCGTCATTCACAGTGCACCAATCACAGAGTGTCATTCAGAGAATGTCATTCACTGTTCACCATTCACAGAGCGTCATTCAGACAATGTCATTCACAGTGCACGTTTCACAGAGTGTCATTCACAGTGCACCATTCACAGAGCCTTATTCAGAGAGTCATTCACAGTGCACCATTCACAGAGCATCATTCACAGTGAGTCATTCACAGTGCACCATTCACAGAGTGTCATTCACAATGCACCATTCACAGAGCTTCAATCACAGCGTCATTCACAGTGCATCATTTACAGAGTGTCATTTACAGTGCAACATTCACAGTGTGTCATTCACAGTGCACCATTCAGAGAATTTCATTTACAATGCACCATTCACAGAGTATATATGACAGGGCCTCATTCACGGATCATCTTTCGAATTGCTTCCTTCAAAATTCGTCATTCACAGTGCACCAATCACAGAGTGTCATTTAGAGAATGTCAATGACAGTTCGCCATTCACAGAACGTCATTCATAGAATGTCATTCACAGTGCACCAATCACAGAGTGTCATTCAGAGAATGTCATTCACAGTGCACTATTCACAGAGCGTCATTCACAGAATGTCATTCATAGTGCACCATTCACATAGAGTCATTCACAGTGCACAGTTCACAGAGTGTCATTCAAAATGCACCATTAATAGACTGTCATTCACAGTGCAGAATTTACAGAGTTTCATTTATAGTGCAACTTTCACAGTGTGTCATTCACAGTGCACCATTCAGAGAATTTCATTTACAATGCATCATTCACAGAGTGTATATGACAGGACCTCATTCACGGTGCATCTTTTCAATTGCTTCATTCACAGAGCGTCATTCACAGTGTCTTTCACAGTGCACCATTCACAGAGAGTCATTCTGAATGCACCATTAATAGACTGTCATTCACAGTGCAGCATTTACAGAGTGTCATTTACGGTGCAACATTCCCAGCGTGTCATTCACAGTGCACCATTCAGAGAATTTCATTTTCAATGCATCATTCACAGAGTGTATATGACAGGGCTTCATTCACAGTGCATCTTTCGAATTGCTTCATTCACAGTGCATCATACACAGTGCACCAATCACAGAGTGTCATTCAGAGAATGTCATTCACAGTTCACCATCCACAGAGTGTCATTCACAGGGCATCATTCACAGAGCGTCATTCACAGTGTCAGTCACAGTGCATCATTTACAGAGTGTCATTTACAGTGCAACATTCACAGTGTGTCATTCACAGTGCACCATTCAGAGAATTTCATTTACAATGCATCATTCACAGAGTGTATACGACAGGGCCTCATTCACGGAGCATCTTTCGAATTGCTTCATTCACAGAACATCATTTACAGTGCACCAATCACAGAGTGCCATTCAGAGAATGTCATTCACAGTTCACCATTCACATAGCGTCATTCACAGTGAGTCATTCACAGTGCACCATTCACAGACTGTCATTCACAGTGTACCATTCACAGAGCATTATTCACAGAGAGTCATTCACAGTGCACCATTCATAGAGTGTCATTCGCAGTGTCATTCACAGTGCATCATTTACACAGTGTCATTTACAGTGCAACATTCACAGTGTGTCATTCACAGTGCACCATTCAGAGAATTTCATTTACAATGCATCATTAACAGAGTGTATATGACAGGGCCTCATTCACGGAGCTTCTTTCGAATTGCACCATTCACAGAGCGTCATTCACAGTGCACCAATCACAGAGTATCATTCAGAGAATGTCATTCACAGTTCACCATTCACAGAGCGTCATTCACAGAATGTCATTCACAGTGCACCAATCACAGAGTGTCATTCAGAGAATGTCATTGACAGTTCACCATTCACAGAGCGTCATTCATAGAATGTGATTCACAGTGCACCAATCACAGAGTTTCATTCACAGAATGTCATTCACAGTGCACCATTCTCATAGAGACATTCACAGTGCACCATTCACAGTGTGTCAGTCAGACAGTGTCATTCACAGTTCAACATTCACTGAGTGTCATACACAGGGCAACAGACATAGGAATCATTTACAGTGCGTCAGACACAGAGCCTATTTGACACAGCCTCATTCATGAGCATCAATCACAGAGCATCATTCACGGATATTCATTCACAGAGCATCATTCGCAGTGCTTCTTTCACAGTGCGACATTCACAGAGAATCATTCACGACTATCATTCACAGAGCATCATTCACAAGCATCATTTACAGAGCATCATTCACACAGCGTCATTTACTGAGCATCATTCTCAGAGTTTCATTAAAGTGCATCATTCACAGTGTCTGTCACAGTGCACCATACACAGAGTGTCATTCACAGTGCATCATTCAAAGAGTTTCAGTTACAAGTCTTCATTCACAGAATGTGATAGACAGGGCCTCATTCACGGAGCATCTTTCGAATTGCTTCATTTACAGTGCACCAATCACAGAGCGTCATTCACAGAGTGTCATTCACAGTTCACCATTCACAGAGCATCATTCACAGAATGTCATTCACAGTGCACCATTCACAGAGCATCATTCACAGAGTGTCATTCAGAGAATGTCATTCACAGTTCACCATTCACAGAGCATCATTCAGACAATGTCATTCACAGTGCAAGATTCACAGAGTGTCATTCAGAGTGCACCATTCACAGAGCATTATTCAGAGAGTCATTCACAGTGCACCATTCACAGAGCATCATTCACAGAATGTCATTCACAGAACACCATTCACAGAGCATTATTCACAGAGAGTCATTCACAGTGCACCATTCACAGAGTGTCATTCACAGTGCACCATTCACAGAGTGTCATTCAAAATGCACCATTAATAGACTTTCATTCACAGTGCATCATTTACAGAAGGTCATTCACAGTGCGCCATTCACAGAGTGTCATTCACAGTGTCATTCACAGTGCACCATTTTCAGAGCATAATTCACAGAGTGTCATTCACAGTACACCATTCAAAGAGTTTCATTTACAAGGCTTCATTCACAGAATGTGATTGACAGGGCCTCATTCACGGAGCATCTTTCGAATCACTTCATTCACAGTGCACCAATCACAGAGCGTCATTCAGAGAATGTCATTCACAGTTCACCATTCACAGAGCATCATTCACAGAGAGTCATTCACAGTGCACCATTCACAGCATGACATTCACATGCATCATTCACATAGCATTATTCACAGAGAGTCATTCACAGTGCAACATTCACAGTACATCAATCAGAGGGCCTGATTCACAGTGCATCATTTTCACAGTAACATTTATAGTGCACCATTCACCAACTGTCATTCACAGGGCACTATTCACCGAGTATCATTCACAATGTGTCATTCACAGAGCATCATTCACAGAGTGTCATGCACAGTGCACAATTCAGAGAGTTTCATTTACAATGCATCATTCACAGAGTGTATATGACAGGGCCTCATTCACGGAGCATCTTTCGAATTGCTTCATTCACAGTTCATCATTCACATTGCACCAATCACAGAGTGTCATTCAGAGAATGTCATTCACAGTTCACCATTCACAGAGGGTCATTCACAGAATGTCATTCACAGTGCACCATTCACAGCATGTCATTCTAAGTGCACTATTCACTGAGTGTCATTCACAGTGCAGCATTCACAGAACGCCATTCACAGCTTGTCATTCACAGAGCATTATTCACAGAGCATCATTCACAGAGCGCCATTCACAGTGCAACTTTCACAGGTGGTGATTCACAGTGCACCATTCACACAGTGTCATTTTCAGTGCGTCATTCATAGAGTGTCATTCATAGAATTTTAATGAGAGAGCATCATCCCCAGAGTGACATTCAGTCACAGAGAGTCATTAACTGTGTGTCATTCACAAGGACTCATTCACAGCCTGTCATTCACAGTGCATCATTCACAGAGTGTCAGTCACAGAGTATCATTCACAGTGCACCATTCACAGAGCATCATTCACAGAGTGTCGTTCACAGTGCACCATTCACAGAGCATCAATCACAGAATGTCATTCACAGAGTGTCATTCACAGAGCAGCAATCACAGTGTGTCATTCACAGAGTGCCATTCACAGTGCACCATTCACAGTGTATCATTCACAGTTTGTCCGTCACAGATTGTCATTCACAGGTTGTCATTGATATTGCAATATTCACAGAGTGTCATGCACAGTGCGCCATTCACAGTGACAGTCACAGTGTCATTCACAGAATATCATTCACAGAGTGTCATTCACAGTGCTACATTCACAGCGTGTCATTCACACTGTGTCATTCACAATGCCCCATTCACAGTGTGTCAGTCACACAGTGTCGTTCACAGTGCACCATTCACAGAGTATCATTCACAGTGCAACATTCTCAGAGCGTCATTCACAGTGCACCATTCACAGAGTGCCATTCACAGTGCACCATTCACAGAGTCTCATTCACAGTGCACAATTCAGAGAGTTTCATTTACAATACATCATTCGCAGATTGTAATTGACAGGGCCTCATTCACAGAGCATCTTTCACACTGCATCATTTACACAGCGTCATTCACAGAATGTCATTCACAGTGCACCATTCACAGAGTATCATTACAGTTCACCATTAACAGAGTGTCCTTCACAGAGTGTCATTCACAGTGCACCATTCACAGAGCATCTTTCACAGAGTGTCATTCACAGTGCGTCATTCACAGTGTCAGTCACAGTGCACCATTAACAGAGTGTCATTCACAGATTGTCATATACAGTGCACCATTCACAGATTGTCATTTAAAGAGCTTCATGCACAGAGCCTATTTGACAGAGCCTCATTCATGAGCATCATTCACAGAGCATCATTCACAAGCATCATTTACAAAGCATCATTCACACAGCGTCATTCGCAGAGCGTCATTCACAGATCACATTCGCAGTGCATCTTTCACAGTGCGACATTCACAGAGCGTCATTCACAAGGCATTATTTAGAGAGAATCAAACCCCAAGTATCATTCACCGAGTGTCATTCACAGATTGTCCTTCACAGTGCACAATTCAGAGATTTTCATTTACAATGCATCATTCATAGAGCATCATTCACAGAGCCTCATTCACAGTGCACCATTCACAGAGTGGCATTTACAGTGCATAATTCACAGAGCGCCATTCAGAGAGTGTCATTCACAGTGCACCATTCACAGTGTTATTTACAGAGCGTCATTCACAGAGTGTAATTCACAGAGTGTCATTCAGAGTGCACCAATCACAGAGTGTCATTTACAGTGCATAATTCACAGAGCGCCATTTATAGAGTGTCATTCACAGTGCACCATTCACAGATCATCATTCACGGAGTGTCATTCCCTGTGTAGCATTCACAGCGTGTCATTCACAGAGTGTCATTCACAGTGCAGCATTCACAGAGTATCATTCAATGGGTATCATTCACAGCACCTCATTCCTACAGTGTCATTTACAGTGCACTATTCACCGACTGTCATTCGCAGATTGTCATTCACAGTGCGCCATTCCCAGTGTGTCATTGACAGTGCGCCATTCACAAAGTGTCATTCAGAGTGCCTCATTCACAGTACGTCATTCATTGTGCATCATTCACAGAGCATCATTCACAGAGTGTCATTCACAGGGCACCATTCACAGAGTGTCATTCATAGATGGTCACTCACAGAGAGTCATTCACACTGCAGCATTCACAGTGCGTCTTTCACAGTGCCCCATTCACAGTGCGTCAGATACAGAGTGTCATTTGCGGTGCACCATTCACAGACTTTCATTCACTGATTGTCACTGACAGTGCACCATTGACAGAGTGTCATTCACAGAGGGTCATTCACAGTGCAGTATTCACTGTGTGTCATTCAAAGACCCCCCTTCACAGTGTTGAGTCACAGGGTGTCATTTACATTGCACCATTCACAGAGTGTCATTAACAGCATGTCATTCACAGAGTGTTATTCACAGTGCAGCATCACAGTGCGTCATTCACAGAGCACCATTAGCAGTGTGTCATTCACAGTGCCCCATTCATAGTGTGTCAGTCACAGAGTGTCATTTACAGTCCACCACCCACAGACTGTCAATCACAGGTTGTCATTGACAGTGCACCAATCACAGAGTGTCATTCACAGTGCACAATTCACAGAGTGTCATTCACAGGGTGTCATTCACAGTGCATCACTCCCACAGTGTCATTCACAGATTGTCATTCACAGTGCATCATTCACCGAGCATCATTCAGAGATTGTCATTCGCAGCGCACAATTCACAGTGTCACTCACAGTGCACCATTCACAGAGCATCATTCACAGTGCACCATTCACAGAGTGTCACTTACAGTGTGTCATTCACAGAGCATATTTAACAGAGCAACTTTTAGAGTGCATCATTCACAGAGTGTCATTCACAGAGTGTCCTTCACAGTGAACCATTCACAGATCATCATTCACAGAGTGTTATTCACAGTGCGCTATTCACAGAGCGTCATTTACAGTGCAACGTTCACACAGTATCATTCACAGAGTGGCATTCCCTGTGCAGCATTCAAAGAACATCATTCAATGGGTATCATTCACAGTGCCTCATTCCCACAGTGTCATTTACAGTGCGCCATTCACAGACTGTCATTCAAAAATTGTCATTCACAGTGCACCATTTACAGCGTGTCATTCACAGTGTAACATTCACTGAGTGTAATTCACAGTGCACCATTCAGAGCGTTTCATTTACAATGCATCATTCACAGAGTGTAATTGACAGGGCCTGGAGCATCTTTCGCTTTGCATCATTCACAGAGCATCATTCACGAGCATCATTTACAGAACATCATTCACACAGCTTCACTCACAAAGCGTCATTCACAGAGCATCATTCATAGTGCATCTTTCACAGTTCGACATTCACAGAGCGTCATTCACAAGGCGTTATTAAGAGAAAATCATTCCCTGAGTATCATTCACAGTGTTATTCATAGAGTGTCATTCACAGAGTGTCATGCCCAGTGTGACGTTCACAGAGCGTCATTCACAGTGCATCATTCACAGAGCATCATTTACAGAGTGTCATTCACAGGGCATCATTCACATAGTGTCATTGACAGAAGGTCATTCACAGAGTGTCATTCATAGTGCAGCATCACAGTGTGTCATTCACAGAGTGCCATTCACAGAGCACCATTAACAGTGTGTCATTCAGAGCGCCCCATTCACAGTGCATCAGTCACAGAGTGTCATTTAGAGTCCACCACCCACAGACTGTCATTCACAGGTTGTCTTTGACAGTGCACCATTCACAGAGTGTCATTCACAGTGCACAACTCAGAGAGTTTAATTTAGAATGCATCATTCACAGAGTGTAATTGACAGGGCCTCATTCATGGAGCATCTTTCGCATTGCACCATTCACAGATCGTCATTCACTGTGCACCATTCACAGTGTCATTCACAGTGCACCATTCACAGAGGGTCTTTCACAGTGCGACATTCACATAGTGTCATTTACAGTACATCATTCACAGAGCTTAATTCAAAGAGCAACTTTCACAGTGCATCAATCACAGATCATCATTCACAGAGTGTCATTCGCAGAGCACCATTCATAGATCATCATCATTCACAATACACCATTTGAAGAGCGTAATTCACATGCAACATTCACACAGTGCCATTCACAGAGAGTCATTCACAGTGCACCATTCACAGAGTGTCATTCACAGTGCACCATTCACAGAGTGTCATTCGCAGTGCACCATTCAGAGAGTTTAATTTACAATGCTTCATTCACAGAATGTAATTGACAGGGCCCCATTATGGGAGCATCTTTCGCACTGCATCATTCACAGAGCCTCATTCACAGTGTCAGTCACAATGCACCATTCACAGTGCACCATTCACAGAGTGTCAGGCAAAGGGTGTGATTCACAGTGCGTCATTCCCAAGTGTCATTCATAGTGCGCCATTCACTGACCCTGTCATTCACAGATTGTCATTCACAGTGCACCTTTCACCGAGTGTCATTCACAATTGGCCATTCACAGAGCGCCATTCACAGAGCTTCATTCACAGTGTACAATTCTGAGAGTTTCATTTACAATGCTTCATTCACAGAGCATCATTCACAGCGCACCATTCACAGAGAGTAATTCACATTGCAGCATCACAGTGTGTCATTCACAGAGCACTATTCACAGAGTATCATTCACAGAGTGACATTCACAGAAGGTCATTCACAAACAGTCATTCACACTGCAGCATTCACAGTGTGTCGTTCACAGTGTCATTCACAGTGCATCATTCACAGACTGTAGTTCACTGATTGTCATTGACCGTGCGCCATTCACAGAGTGTCATTCACAGAGAATCATTCACAGTGCAGCATTCACAGTGTGTCATTCACAGACCCACATTCAAAGTGCATCAGACACAGAGTGTCATTAACATTGCACCATTCACACAGTATCATTCACAGCATGTCATTCACAGAGATTCATTCACAGTGCAGCATCACAGTGTGTCATTCACAGTGCCCCATTCACAGTGCATCAGTCACAGAGTGTCATTTACAGTCCACCATTCACAGACTGTCATTCACAGAGCATAACTCAGAGAGTTTCATTTAGAATGCATCATTCACAGAATGTAATTGACAGGGACTCATTCACAGAGCATCTTTTGCATTGCACCATTCACAGATCATCATTCACAGTGCACAATTCATAGACAGTCATTCACAGTTCAGCTTTACAAAATGTCATTCACACGGTGTCATTCAAAGTGCAACATTCCCACAGTATCATTCACAGATTGTCATTCACAGTGCACCATTCACAGAGCATCATTCAGAGATTGTCATTCACAGTGCACCATTCACAGAGCGTCATTCATAGTGCACCATTCACAGAGCGCATTCACAGAGTGCCATTCACAGTGCACCATTCAGAGAGTGACTTTCACAGTGCACCATTCACAGAGTGTCATTTACAGTGCACAATTCACAGAGCTTAATTCACAAAGCAACTTTTACAGTGCATCATTCACAGAGCGTCATTCACAGAGTATCATTCGCAGTGCACCATTCATAGATCATCATTATTCACAATACACCATTTGAAGAGTGTAATTCACAGTGCAACATTCAAACAGTTTCATTCACAGAGTGTCATTCACAGTGCACCATTCATAGAGTGTCTTTCACAGTGCACCATTCACAGAGTGTCATTTACAGTGCGTCATTCACAGAGCTTAATTCAGAAAACAACTTTCACAGTGCATCATTTACAGAGCGTCATTCACAGTGCACAATTCTGAGAGTTTCATTTACAATGCATCATTCACAGAGCATCATTCACAGTGCACCATTCACAGTGCGTCATTCAGAGAGCATCATTCACAGTGCACCATTCACAGAGTGTCATTTACAGTGCATAATTCACAGAGCGCCATTCAGAGAGTGTCATTCACAGTACACCACGCACAGAGTGTCATTCACAGTGCACCATTCACAGTGTTATTTACAGAGCGTCATTCACAGAGTGTAATTCACAGTGTCATTCGCAGTGCACCATTCATAGATCATCATTATTCACAATACACCATTTGAAGAGTGTAATTCACAGTGCAACATTCACACAGTTTCATTCACAGTGTCATTCACAGTGCACCATTCAGAGTGTCTTTCACAGTGCACCATTCACAGAGTGTCATTTACAGTGCGTCATTCACAGAACTTAATTCAGAAAACAACTTTCACAGTGCATCATTTACAGAGCGTCATTCACAGTGCACAATTCTGAGAGTTTCATTTACAATGCATCATTCACAGTGCATCATTCACAGACTGCCATTCACAGAGCATCGTTCACGGAGCATCATTCACAGAGCGTCATTCATAGAGCGTCATTCACAGAGTTTCATTCACAGTGCATCATTCGCAGTGTTATTCACCTGTGTCATTCACAGTGCATCATTCAGAGTGCGTCATTCACAGAATACCATTTAGAAAGTGTCATTCATAGAGTCTCATTCACCGTGTATCATTCGCAGTGTGTTATTCACAGACCATCATTCACAGCGTCATTCACAAAGTGTCATTCACAGAATGTCATTCACAGAGCGTCATTCACAGTGCGTCATTAACATTGTGTCCGTCACAAAGCATCATTACTATGCATCATTCACAGAACGTCATTCACATCGTGTCATTCTCAGAGCATCATTCACTCAGCGTCATTCACCTTGCATCATTCACAAAGCATTATTCACATAGCATCATTGTCAGCATATCTTGGACAAAGCACCACTCACAAAGTGTCTTTCACAGAATTTCATTCACAGTGTGTCATTCACTGAGTGCTATTCACAGAGTGTCATTCACAGAGCGTCATTCACCATAGCGTCATTCCCAGAGCATCATTCACTGTGCCATTTAGAGAGCATCATTTACACAGTGTCATTCACAGAACGTCATTCACGGTGCGTCATTTTCACTGTGCCCTTTAAAATGTGTTACTCACAGTGCATCATTCACTGAACGTCACTCACAGGGTGTCATTCACAGAGTGCCGCTTAGAAAGCATAATTCATAGAGTGACATTCTCGCAGCATTATACACAGGAGTGTCATTCATAAAGAGCCATTGACAGAGTGCCATTCACAGAGTGTCTTTCACAGTGTTTAATAAATGGAGTGTCATTCACTGTGCGTCATTCATTGAGCGCCTTTCACGAGCGTGATTCACAGTGTCATTTAGATAGCACCAATTACAGAGTGCCATTAACAGAGCATCTTTCACACTGTGTCATTTACAGAGCGTTATTCACAGAGCACCAATCACAGAGCATTAATAACAGAGCAACAATCACAGAGCGTCATTCACAGGGAGTCATTCACAGATAGTGATTCACAGAGTGTTATTTAGATAGCGTCATTCAGAGAGTGACATTCACGGAGCTTTATACATAAGAATGTCATTCATAAAGCGCCAATCACAGAGTGCCATTCACAGAGCGTCTTTCACAGTGTGTCATTTACCGAGAGTTATTCACAGATCACCATTCACAGAGCCTCATCCACAGAGTTTCATTCACAGGGCGTTACTCATTCAGTGTCATTCACCGTGCATCATTCACACAGCATTATTCACAGAGCATCTTTGACAGCGTATCTTTCACAAAGCACCACTCACAAAGTGTATTTCACAGTGTCATTCACAGTGTGTCATTCACTGAGTGCCATTCACTGAGTGCCATTCACGGAGCGTCATTCACAGTTGTCATTCACAGAGCATCATTCAAAGAGCATCATTCGCAATGTGTTATTCACAGTGCGTCATTCAAAGAGCATCATTCACAGTGCATCATTCACATTATGTCATTCACAGAAAGTTAATCACAGAGCATCATTCACAGAGCATCATCCACGGAGCGTCATACACAGAATGTCATTTAGATAGCGCCAATACCATAGTGTCATTAACAGAGCATCCTTCACACTGTGTCATTTACAGATCGTTATTCACAGAGCACCAATCACAGAGCGTTATTAACAGAGCACCAATCACAGAGTGTCATTCACAGAGTTTCATTCACAGATAGTGATTCACAGAGCATCATTCACAGAGTGTCATTTAGATAGCGCCATTCAGAGAGTGACATTCACGGAGCTTTATATATAAGAATGTCATTCATAAAGCGCCAATCACAGAGTGCCATTCACAGACTATCTTTCACAGTGTGTCATTTACTGAGAGTTATTCACAGATCATCATTCATGGAGCATCTTCCACAGAGTTTCATTCACAGAGTGTCACTCATTCAGTGTCATTCACCGTGCGTCATTCACAGAGCATTATTCACAGAGCATCATTGACAGCGTATCTTTCACAAAGCACCACTCACCAAGTTTCTTTCACAGAGTGTCTTTCACAGAGTTGTCATTCACAGAGTGCCATTCTCAGAGAATCATTCACAGTGTGTCATTGACATTGTGTAATTTTGAAAGCGTCATTTATAGAGTGTCATTCACAGAGCATCAAAGAGCAACATCCGCAGTGTGTTATTCACAATGCGTCATTCACAGAGCATCATTCACAGTGTGCTATTCACATTGTGTTACTCACAGAAGGTTATTCACAGAGCATCATTCACAGAGCGTCATTCACAGAGCGTCATCCACAGAACGTCATTCACAAAGTGTCATTCACGGAATGTCATTCACAAAGCGTTAATCACAGTGCATCATTCACATTGTGTCCGTCATAGAATGTCACTTACTGTCCATCACTCACAGAACGTCATTCACAGAGCCTCGTTCACAGAGTGTCATTTAGTAAGCGTCATTCATAGAATGGCATTCACGGAGCATTATACACACGAGTGTCATTCATAAAGCTCCATTCATACAAGGCCATACACAGATTCTCATTCACATAGCGTAATTCCCAGAGCGTCATTCACAGAGCATCATTCACAGTGCGTCCTTCACAGAGCATCATTCACAGAGCATCATACACAGAGCATAATTCACAGAGTGCCATTTAGAAAGCATCATTCATAGAGTGACATTCACGGAACGTTATACACATGAGTGTCATTCATAAAGCACCAATCACAGAGTGCCATTCACAGAGTGTCATTCACAGAGTTTCATTCACATTGTGTCATTCAGTGTCTCATTCAGAGTGTCATTTACAGTGCATCATTTACAAATCAACATTTACAATGCGTCATTTCCAGAGAGTCAATCAAAGAGCATCACTCACAGAGCATCAATGACAGAGTGTCATTCACTGAGCATCAATCACAGAGCATCACTCACAGAGCATCAATCACAGAGCGTCACTCACAGAGCATCAATCACAGAGTGTCATTCACAACGTGTGAGTCAGAGAGCTTCATTTAGAGCATCATTCACAGTGTCATTAACCAAGTGTCATTCACACACCACCATTCACAGAGCATCATTCCTGGAGCAACATTCATGGAGCGTCATTTAGAGAACGTCATTCACAGTATCATTTACAATGTGTGATTCAGAGTGCATCATTTGCAGACCATCATTCACAGACAAGTGTCATTTACAGAGTATCATTTTCAGAGTGTCATTCACAGTGTTACATTCACAGAATGTCATTCACAGAGTCCCTTTCACAAGCTTATGCACAGAGTGTCATTCACAGATTGTCATTTTCAGAGTGAGATTTACAGAGTGTCATTCACAGAACATTATTCACAGACTGCCATTGACAGGGTACCTTTCACAAAGTGACATTCACAAAGTATCTTTCACAGTGCGTCAATCACAGTCCATTATTTACAGACTGTCATTCACAGAGTATCATACGGGGGTGTCATTCACAGGCTGCCATTCACAGTGCGTCATTCACAGAGCGTCATTCACAGAGCATCATTCACAGACCATCATCCCCACAGTGACATTCACAGAGTGTCATTCAGAGAGAATCATACCCCGAACATTATTCACAGAGCGTCATTTAGAGAGCATCATTGACAGTGCGTTATTCATAGAGCGTCATTCTAAGAGTGTCATTCACAGAGTATGCTTCAGAATGCGCCATTTTCAGTGCATCACTACAGAGTGTCATTCACAGAGCATCATTTAGAGATTCTCATTCACAGTGCATCATTCACACTGTGTCATCTGAAGAGCGTCATGCACAGAGCATCATTCACAAATCATCATTTACAAAGCGTCATTTTCAGCGAGTCAATCACAGAGCGACACTCATAGGGCATCAATCACAGAGTGTCACTCACAGAGCATCATTCACAGAGCGACATTCACAATGCATGATTCAGAGAGCTTCATTTACAGAGTGTCATTCACAGTTTCATTAACCAAGCGTGATTCACAGAGAGTCACTCACAGTGTCATTTACAGAGTGTGATTCACAGTGCATCATTTGCAGAGCATCATTCCCATTGCATCATTCACACTGCCATTTAGAGTGTCATTCACAGAGTGTCATTCACGCAGCATCATTCACAGTGCCATTTAGAGAGTGTCATTCACGCAGCATCATTCACATTGCCATTTCGAGAGTGTCATTCATAAACAGTCATTCACAGAAAGTCATTCACAGTGAGTCATTTACAGGCTGTCATTAACAGAGTGACATTCACTGGGCATCATTCACAGTGATTCATTTACAGATGGTCATTAACAGAGCAACATTCACTGAGCATCATTCACAGTGTGTCATTCACAGAGTTTCATTTACACAGGTCCGTTCACAGATTGTCATTCATACAGCGTACTTCCCAGAGAGTCATTTCAAGAGCATCATTCCCAGAGCATCGTTCATAGAGCCTCATTCACAGTTCCATTTAGAGAGCATCATTCACAGTGTCATTCACAGGGCATCTTTCATAGTGTGTCAAATTACAGAGTGTGATCGGCAATACATCATTCAAAGGTTGTCATCAACAGAGCATTATTCGCAAAATGCACCATTCACAGGAGATCACTCATAAAGCCCCATTCACAGTGTGTCATTTACTGAGCGTTATTTGATATGCACCACTCACAGAGTGTCATTTACAGAGCATCAATCACAGAGTGTCATTTGCACAGCACATTTACAGAGAGTCATTCACAGAGAGTCATTTTCGGAGCGTCATTCACAGAACACCATTCACAGTGTGTCTTTTATTGAACGTTATTCAAAGTGTAACACTCACAGAGTGTCATTCACAGTGAGTCATTTACAACCTGTCATTAACAGAGCAACCCACCGAACATCATTCGATGTGTCATTTGCACGAGGCCATTCACATATCATCATTTACATAGCATTATTCTCAGACCGCCATTTAGAGAGCATCACTCACAGTGCGTCGTTTACAGAGCATAATTCATACAGCCTCATTCACAGACTGTCATTCTCAGATCATCAATTACAGAGTGTCATTCACAGAGTGTCATTCACAGAGTGGCATATACAGAGTGTGATCAACAGAGATTATTCACAGAGTGTCATTTACGGTGCATCATTCATAGAGAGTCATTTACAGAGAGTCATTCATAGAGTGTCATTCACAGAGTGTCATTCACACAGGGCCAATCATACATCGTTATTCACAGAGCGACATTCACAGAGCATCATTCACAGAGTGCCATTTAGAAAGCGTCATTCACAGAGTGACATTCACGGAGCGTCATACACAGAGTGTCATTCAAAAAGCGCCATTCACAGAGTGGCACTCACAGGTCGTCCTTCACAGCGTGTCACTCACATGGTGTTATTCACAAAGCCCCATTCACTGTGTGTCATTCACACATGGCCATTCACAGATTGTCATTTACATAGCGTCCTTCCTAATGAGTCATTTAGAGAGTGTTATTCCCAGAGCGTCATTCACAGTGCATCATTCACAAAGCCACATTCACAGGGTGTCATTGACAGGGCGTAATTCATCAACTGTCATTACCAGAGCATCATCATCAGGCGCCATTCATAGACTGTCAATTACAGAGCGTGATTGACAGTGCACCATTCACAGAGTGTCATCAACAGAGCATTATTCATACAGCGTCATTCTCAGAGTGTCATTCACATAGGGCCGTTCACAGATTATCATTCACATAGTGTCCTTCCCAGAGCGTCATTTAGAGGTCATCATTCCCAGAGCATCATTCACAGAGTGTCATTCACAAAGCCCCATTCACAAAGTGTCATTATTGGAGTGTCATTCACATTGTGTCATTCACAGAGTGTCACCGACTGTCATTCCCTGAGCATCATCTTCAGAGTGTCATTCACAGTCTGTCATTAACAGTGAGTCATTTACAGATGGTCATTAACAGAGCAACATTCACTGAGCGTCATTCACATAGTGTCATTCACAGAGTATCATTCACACAGGGCCATTCACAGATCATCATTACCATAGCATCAGTCCCAGAGAGTCATTTCAAGAGAGTCATTTCACAGAGCATCATTTTCAGACCATCGTTCACAGAGTGTCATTCATTGACCGTAATTGACCAACTGTCATTCCCAGAGCATCATCTTCAGAGTGTCATTCAGAAAGCATCATTCAGAGAGCATCATTCACAGTAAGTCATTTACTGATGGATATTAACAGAGCGACATTCACTGAGCATTACACACAGTATGTCATTCACAGAGTGTCATTCACATAGCATCCTTCCCAGAGCGTCATTTCACAAAACCCCATTGCCAGAGTGTCATTCAGAGACAGTCATTCACAGGTTGCCATTCACCGAGGATCAATCACAGAGTGTTATTCACAGGGGGTCTTTCACTGTGTGTCATTTACAGAATGTGATTCACATGTCTTTCACAGAGTGTCATTCAAAGAGCATCATTCTCACAGAACAATTCACAGATCATCATCCACAGAGCGTCATTCAAAGGGCGTCATTCACAGAATGTCATTCACACAGGGCCATTCACAGATTGTTATTCACAGATCGACATTGACAGAACATCATTCACAGGGTGCCATTTAAAAGTGCCATCCACAGAGCATCATAGAGTGTCATTCAAAAAGCGCCATTCACAGAGCGTCTTTCACAGCGTGTCACTCACAGAGCAACATTGAGAGAGCCCCATACACAGTCTGTCATTCACAGTGCATCATTCACAGAGTGCAATTCACAGAGCCTCATTCACAGAGCACCATTCGCAGAGTGTCATTCACAGAGCACCATTGGCAGAACATCATTCCCAGAGCGTCATTCCCAGAGCATCATTCACAGCGTGTCTTTTAGAGAGCATCGTTAACAGAGCGTCACTCATGGAGCGTCATTCACAGAGAGTCATTCACAGAACATCATACACAGAGCATCGTTCGCAGAGTGTCATTCACAAAACCCCATTCGCAGAGTGCCAATCACAGAGTATCATTTCTGAAGTGTAATTCACAGAGCACCAATCACACTGTGTCTTTTACTGAGCATTATTCAAAGTGAACCACTCACAGAGTGTCATTCGCAAAGATTCAAACACAAGTGTCACTCACAGAGCGTCAATCACAGAATGTAATTCACTGGCTTTCATTCCCAGAGCATCATTTTTAAAGTGTCATTCAGAAAGCATCATTTACAGAGAGTAATTAAAAGAATGACATTCACTGAGCCTCATTCACAGTGAGTCATTTACAGAGCATCATTCACTGAATGTTATTCACAGTGTGTCATTCACAGAGTGTCATTCACACATGGCCATTCGCAGATCGTCATTCACAAAGCGTGAATCACAGAGCGTCATTTCCAGACCGTCATTTAGAGAACGTCATTCATAGAGTCATTTATATAGCATCATTCATAGGGCACCATTCACAGTGCGCCATTCATTGAGCATCATTCCCAGATCGACATTTACAAAGCGTCATAACAAGAGCATTATTCACAGAGCGTTATTCATGGAGCATCACTCAGAACAGGGTGTCGTTCAGTGTGTCATTTACAGAACAGGATTCATAGAGCATCATTCACAGAGTGTGTCTCACACAGGGCTGTTCACAGATAGTCATTCACATAGGGTCCTCCCCAGAGCATCATTTAGAGGGCATCATTCCCAGAGCATCATTCACAGAGCCCCATACACAAAGTGTCATTGCCGGAGTGTCAGTCACAGAGCTTCATTGACGGTGTAATTCACTGATTGTCTTTCCTAGAGCATCATCTTCAGAGTGTCATTCAGAAAGCGTCACTCAGAGAGCATCATTTACAAATCGTCATTCGCAGGGTGTCAATCACAGACCGTCCTTCAGAATGAATCATTTACAAACGTTCATTAACAGGGCAACGTTCACTGAGTGTCATTCACAGTGTGTCATTCACAGAGTGTAATTCACACAGGGCCATTCGCAGATCATCATTCACATAGCATAATTCCCAGAGCATCATTTACAGAGCGTCATTCGTGGAGCATCATTCGTAGAGCGTCATTCCCAGATCATCATTTAGAGAGCATGATTCCCAGAGCATGATTCCCAGAGTGCCCGTTAGGGAGTGTCATTCCCAGGGCAATACTCACATTGTGTCATTCACAAAAAGTCATTTACAGTGCATCATTCCCAGAGCATCATTCACAGAGTGCCCTTTAGGGAGCGTCATTCACAGGGCATCATTCACAGAGCGTCATTCATGGAGAGTCATTCACAGATTATCACTTGGAGAGCATCATTCCCAGAGCATCATTCACAAACTCACCATTAGCTCTGAAGAAGAGTAAAAAGGACTCAAAAAGTTTACTCTGTCTTTCTCTCCACTGGTGCTGGTAGACTTGTTGAGCTTTTCCAGCATTTTCTGTTCTTGTTGGTGATCAATGGGTTGTGAAGGTGTGGCCTACACTCCACCTGGAAAGCACTGCCTGAGAATGTGCTGAAGGCAGGCTCAATCAGGGGTATTCAAAAGGGAGTTGGATTATCATTTGCAAAAAGAAAAATGTGCACAGTTCCAGAGAGAAGACAGGAGGATGGCACAAGGAGAATTACTCCTTAAGACAGCCAATATGGACAGACTGAATAGCCTCCTTCGGGGCTGTAACCAGTCTATGATTCTATGCTCTAATTTTTTTCCTCACCCTGTCGGAAAGGAAATGACATGCATTTATCTATCAATCACAACCTTGGAATACCCAAACACTCTACAGCCCAGGAAGTGCATGTTTAAAGTGCAGTCACCGTTGGAATGTAGGAAGAGTGACTGCAACGCGATACGTAAAACAGATAACCTCACAGAGTGATATTGGCTGAGAGATAAATATTGGCCAGGACACCAGGGAGAACTCTATACTCCTCTTTGAAAAATGCCTTGGGATCTTTCAAAGCCACCTGAGAAGGTAGACAGGGAGACTGGGCCCTATTTTAATGTCTCACATGAAAGACGGCACGAACAACCATGCAGGTCTCTCTCAGTATATCACTGGACATACTGTCTAGATTATGCATTCAAGGCTCTGGAGTGCAGTTTGAACCCACAGCCCTTCTGGCACAGAGGTGAGAATGCTACTATCTGAGTTGGGCTGATATACCCGGCTCTGAAGAAGAATCACACAGACTCGAAATGTTAACTCTGTTTCTCTCTCCACAGATGCTGCCAGACCTGCTGAGTTTTTGCATGATTTTCTGTTCTTATATCCATCACCTGATATCTTATTAGCCCAGAACACTTCACTATCAATACACCAGCTGATCAGCATATATGGCTTTGGACATTTTCCCCAACTTGTCAAGACTGCACAAAGTACATTGCCCTTAGAACTACAATATTTCAAGCTCGTGTGTGCTCAAATCTTCCAACAAGAGACAGAAGTGAAGCGGGGTCAGGTCAGATGCGATCACGACCAATGCGATGGTCGGAATATCAAATGAATGCGAGATCTCTTAAGTTTAATGAAAGGTTGCACCCTGCGTTCAGGAACCCTCAAAGTCTTTCCTCAAGTTAACACTTCTCAATCCATTATTTTGAAAGGTGTTTCTGTCACGTGAGCGTGACGTCGCTGTCGGGGTAATTTAAATGTTTTTTTCCCAGCTTCAATTAGTTTCAAAAGACTTTGAGGGACTGCAGAGAGAGAGAGAGAGAGAGAAAGAGACTGCTGAGAGAAAGAGACTGCTAAGAGAAAGAGACTGCTGAGAGAGAGAGGGACTGCAGAGATCCTGAGCTGAGGCATCGCACCACAAACCCTTACAAGTAAGTCAGTGATCGAGTGGATGGTTTTATATTTAACTGGAATGAGAGCTCCTGCTGCATCTTCAGCTTTTTAACAAAATGCTGAGTCTGACCCATGAGACTAGGGAAAAGATTGCACGGGTTACATTGTGTGGGGAGCGGAGGACTAGGGAGACAACCTGGGCAAGAAACTCTTCAAAAGTCTTCAGATTTGCATTTTGAGGAACGATCCCGGTGGCTTGTGACTGGAGTTTGAACAATAGGAGGAGGAATCCACCTGGGATTGGAAGTTTCAATGGGGAACCTGCCCTGGGAAAACTGGGAGACGGGGGGAAGGGGGTGGGGGCAGGATTCCCTGAAAGGGTTGGGGGGGGTGGGGGGGGGGGGAGGGTGTTGCTGATGGAAATGCATCTTCTCTCAGCCTTGCCAAGGGGTGTTGGGGGAAATTTGCCAATCGCTGCATTAACAAGTGGGTGTGGGGGCGTGGGGGGTGGGGGGGGGGGGTGGTGGTGGTGGTGGTGGTGAATGTGACATGTGGAGGAGCTTTAGCTTTGTTCTTTGCTAGAGAATGTGGTAGTTCTGCAGAGTCTGATCGGAGCGTTTATCCTATTTAAAAAATGCAAAAAGTTGGTGAAGTGGTAGGGGGCAGTCGGGTGATCTGGTTGGTGTAGGTACAAGGGTGAATGGAGATTGGGGAGCATTGGATGAGGGAGTGCTGGAGGAATGGGTATTCGGGTTCATTGGATCAAGGTGTTGGTGTTAAGGTGAGTGGGGGGAGGCGGGGGAGACAGCAAGGGGCTTCGGATGGGACGGTTTGAGGTGGAAAAATTGAATGGGGGTGGGGTTGAGGGAAGATTAGATGGGGAGGTTTGGGGGAATATTGGATGGGAAGGTTTTGGGGGCATTAGATGGGAGAGTTTGGGGGTATTAGAAATGAATTTGAGGGTATTAGATGGGAGAGTTTGAGGGGACACATTGGAAGGGAGGGTCTAGGAAAAGGACACTAGGTGGGAGAATTTGAGTATGGGTCCCATTCAACCTGGAATTGAGTTCTAACGGCCCGAGTAGGCAGCCAAGTAGTTCACTCGGGGTCAGTTCAGCAATCCCTCCCACCAGCTACACCCCCCTCCCCCCGCCCCCACCTACACTCTCCATCGGGCAGCTCCATCCACTTGCCCTCTATTGCCTGCTGGAGTCCTTCCTCCTGGTCTCTGTTGGATTTACCAGTCATCACTTCATTGAGTTTTAGGAGCTCGGGGGTTGACTCGGTGTCCCCGGCCCGCGGAGCTCAAGCCCCGGGCAAAAGCGTGTGTGAAAATTCCATTTCGGGAGAGGGGTCAGCGTCAAGGTTAATAGCAGCTTCAACAGGAACCCGAGTCCTGCTCTTACCAAACTTCCCCATTGGGCAGCTCGATCCAGGAAATCCTTCAAATCAATGACCAGATACTTGGGGGAGGGAGAGGAGGTAAAGGGGTTAGAGGAGAAACAAATGGAAAGGAGAGAGAACAAGAAAGCGAGGTAGAGAAAGAGGAGGAGGAAGGAGGCAGGTAACAGGAGGGGACATAAACGGAGAGGAGGAAATATAAATTGGAGGCAGAGGGACAAAAATAGAGGAGAAGGGATATAGAGCAGATATGGAAGAGTAGAGAGCACGTCCCCAGAAAGTGAATGGTGACTAGGTGCAGGAGCTAGAGACAGGGCTAGACTTGGAGCTGGGAAGACATATCATACGAGGGCATGATCCAGACATAGAGGAAATGGGCTGTGTCACTGAACGTTAGACCTCTATAATCGGTGGAATAGCAAAGGAATGTGAAGGTTGGTTTGAAATGTACTTCAGATGCTCCTTTATCCGTGGCTCTGGGATCCAAGTCGCCAAAAACATGAACTCAGTCGACGTTTCACTACACTGGGTGAGTGAGGTGCAGCTGGTTTCAAAGAGAAAATTCACAGAGAGAAAATGAACATTCATCCATCAATAACAGATGAACTGGCCGTTATTACTGTTTGTAGGACCTCACTGTACAAATTGGCTTGCTGCAGTTGCCTATGTAGAAACCCTGACCACACTTTTACAAATAAACAATTAAACACATCTAGTAAGCTGAAGAAAAGTAAAAAATTTTGGTGAATGCTTCCCCCCCTCCCTACCAAGAATTTAGTGCTTCCTGCTGGGGTAAAACTTGCTGCCAGAAGCTAATCATCCTGTGCAGATTATACAATGGAGCCAAATCCTTCCAACACTTGTACTTTTCAGTACTGTTGCTGGGTAGAGACCATGAATGGGAGCCTTCTTTTACCCCACTTTGACACTCATGGGTACATAATCCACTCTGCCCCAAAGTTGCACTGACTCAGATTGCACAGACCAAGGCGCTGAAGTGAACCCATCTTGGCCATGCCATTGGAAATCAGAAGGGGAGTGAATGGGGAGCTGAATGTTGCAGCTTTTTAGTAAAAGGGCAGTGATTCTGAGGATACACTGTTTAAAATAAATGATGCTTCTTGCAAAGCTCTTGCCTTGGATTTCTCTACTCAGTTGGAATTGAGGCTTTTTCATGTAATATAAAGAAAGGTTTGCTTTTATAGTGCCTTTCACAATCTCAGGATGTTCTGAACTGCTTTAGAACCAATGAAGTACTTCTGCAGTGCAGTCATTGTTGTGAAATAGGAAATAATTGGTGTTCCTTTGTGAGTTTTCTAATGTGATATGATTGGTACTGTGCTTTAATACTGAAAAGTTTGCCCTTTTGGCTGGAAAAGTTACATTTTAAGAGGTGCAAGCTATTAAGATGTGGACTTCTTTCAGGAAAGGAAGATAAATGATAATGAAAGCTTTGAATGCACGACTTAATTTACTGAGAAACTGCAACAGCCTGTTTTAAAAGAACTGCAACTTCGTGTCAAATTAAACTCAAGGGCCTGTGATTAATTAAGTACTGCATTTTAAACTATTGATGTACATTTTCTCTCCAGCATTAATTGAGCAGGTGGATATTTAATTGCTGTTGGTGAGAATGCAATTTGGGCTATTTGGAAGTGTTTGTGGGAGACAGTTTTCTCAGCTGTGGGAAAGCTTGACATTACACAGCGACATTGGCAACTTATAAAGAGATAACTTCATAGTTTAAAAAGTAGTTATCAGAAATCCACTGATTTTCTCTTAAATTTACCAAATTCTTAACATCTGAAAATCCTCAAATGGAATTTGAATGTTAAATCCATTGGTATTTACTGCCCTGTTGGCCTCTTCTTATAATACCTCGCAAATTCTTGTAACAACTTTTAAGTTTTGCGTTCCTCAAGATAGAAAACCCCAGCAATTTTAATCTGCCAACCACATTAGGTTTGTTTGACAAAATGCTGAACAGCTAAACAGTCCATCAACTGCAAAAGGAAAATACAAGTTTGAACCGGATTGAAGCAGACCCAACTGGGTCGTGTACAGGCTTAAAGCTCCTTGCATCAAAATGTATGCCAACCAGCAAAGTGAAGCTGTTCTCCATTCTTCTTCCCCTCCCTCTCCCACCCACCCCTCCCCCCACTGAATCTGTAAATCTAAACCTTTCACTCAAACAGCCACAAGCAAAAAGATTGTGTGCAGGGTTTTTGACTCTTAGATAATGTAGGACCCTGCATTCTAAGTTGAAGCTTTGCAAGGAATAACACCAGCCATTGTAATAACTTCAAATTTTTTTTTAACTTCTTTGTTCTTTGCATACTTGCATAGAATTTGTAATACAGAAACAAACCATTTGACCCAAATGATCTGTGCTGTTGCTTGTGGTGCTGAGCTAAGCCCTAACTCCTAGGGCAGGATTTTTAGGTGCGAGCTCAATCAGAGGGCCCGGGAATCGCCGGGGAACAGACCACCGACAGCATTCGGCCCCCGACAGAGGTTTCATGTTGCCTGGCCAATTAACAGCCAGCCAGTGTGAAATGTGCACTGAGATGCTCAGCACTGCCAGGGTGAGGGCAGGAGGAGGATAGGCGCTGATGTGAGCATGGGCACGGGGGAGCGCAGAATGAAAACTCCCTGAAAGGCCTCAGGGAGCTGAAGAATTTAAAACCAAAAAATAAAGATTTTAAAATCTGGAAAAAATGTCCACACATCAGAATCAGTCACCTGAACATATACACGATGAAAATTCTGTCCAAACATTTTTATTTTTTTACTTAATAACTGATCCTTCCCTTGGATGAGGTTTCATCAAAAATGCAAAGTCCACCTGGCAGATTTGCCCATCTGCCAACCATAAGGGCCGCGAAAAATCAGGGATAATTGGAACTATAATGGGCTTAATTGTCCTTTTACTTGTCGGCGGGCGCGCCTCCAACTTTCTCACGTGCCTGCCGACAGAAATACCGCGCCAGCGCGGGATGATGTTGGGACGCTTGCCTGACATCATCACATACTATTTTACGCCTGAGCGAGTCAGGCACACCCCACATGCCCAGCTAAAATTTCTGCTCCTGGATTTATTATTGGCCCCAGGTTTAAAGAGCAATGAAGATAACTTTATTGTGTTTTGGCACAGCTTTAACATCATTATAATGGATGACGTGTTTACTTCAAAATTTGCTCTGTTGTGTCTTACATTATGCAGCACCTGGAATACTGTACTGCTGGCAACTAGGTTCTTTTAAGAAAAAAAGCTGTGTTGCTTGGAAACTCTGTTCAGGAACCATTGCCTCCCTGTAGATTGGAATAAATGGCCTGTTATCAGAATTATTTATGGTGCCCTAAATAGCTACAATTCAATGCAGCTTGGAGGGTTTTGCCTCACATTTATTCTGGGCATATTTGAAAACAACTTCCAAAGTTGGGTGGGGTGGACAGTTGGTAAAGGGTTAAAGGGTCAGCAAATTCTATAGGAGAAGCAGAGATGCAGAAAAGAAAACAATGGCAAATTATTTTGTAGGCCATTAATGATTCCTTTTAGGCATCTAGGACCAGAAGACTGTAGATTTTAATATTTCTCCAGTTTTAAACTGAAAACTAACTGTACGTGTTGTTAAACCAGCTGTACAAGATGGACAAATATTTCCAACTGCCTCAAAGTTGAGAGTAGAGTCTTCTAACTTCTCTCACCTTAACAGTCCAGCTACAATGGGATAGATTGTGATTTAGCAATATCCATGCTCTTTCTCGCTATGAGTCTGCTGAATGTCTTTTAAAATCTCCCATCTGCAACCTGAGCTTTTGGCAATTGAATTAATCCTGGCTTCCCCCACCTCCCCAGGAGGACAGTGGTGTTCTCTGACTGACTGCTAAGGGACCTCCAGTAAAAGGCTTGAGTGATTCCTCTTCCCTTTGGGAAGTGATAGAGGGCATAAGGTTTTCCGACCTTCTTTCCATAATTGCATAACTCACTCACTTTTCCAGAACAACTTCATTCAATTCAGGGTTACAGGGAATCAAAGCCTACCCCAAAAGGCAATGGGCACAGTACACCCAGGAAGGGGCACACACTTGAGGACAATTTACCATAGCCAATCCACCTAACCAGCATGTCTTTAGATGGCAGGAGGAAACCCACACAGACACAGGGAGAACATGCAAACTCCACACAGACAGACACCCAAGGTTAGGGTCAAACCCAGGTTCCTGAAGCTGGGAGGTAGCAGCACTAACCACTGCACCACCATGTCATCCACAGATTACATAGCTAAGTTTGATAATTCACAGTGTGGAGGGATTGCCAATGCAAATCAAAATCTTTTGGAGCATTGAACCTTTACTTCTCTAATCCCTCTGCTGGCTGTAATTAAACATGGTTTGCAGGCTGACTCCAAGGTGCTGAAGGCCATCTATTCACAAAGGCAAATTCAGTGCTGCAGAAATTCAGAGGTGAACCTATTAACTGGGCTAGGTTGTGCACTTCAAATTAAATGTGGCAAGATTATAGTGTCTTTTTGCTCAGAGGTTACAGTAAGATAGACTGGCTTTTTGTATCTATTTACCTGTCTAGTCTTCTTACTATCAATTTACATAAAAGTGAATTTTGTTTGAGTTCATGTTTACAGCTTAAACCAAGTGTTTAATGCATGAAGATGCTGTGACATCCAGCCAGAGTCCAGTGCCATGTGAGAAATGCTGCAGAGAGTTGTAAGACCACCCTGGTGAAGTGCTCTTATGTTTTTGTGACAGCCATGGAATGATCATATATCCTTCATTTATCATTTTTGCTTTATTTGGTTCTAGGAAGGTGCCCTTAGTTTGGTGATATATTTGTAATAACCTTCTTCTCCTTCTGTCCACTTGCTGCTGTTGCATTCTGCACATTTGCAGAAACCAAGCTAATGCACCTTTTGCTGGCCTTTTGAATTGTAAGTCATCTCATCCCACCAAGGGAAGGAAAGAAGGTGACTTAAAAAGCCAAGAGACAGTAGAAGGCCTGATGGACTTAGTGAGAAGAGTTGACTTGGTGAGGAAGGCACCCCGGCTCTGACTTGCAATTCCAAATCAAACTAAACCGTTAGATAGTTAATAATTTTGCAACCCATGGATACATTAATTTTCTTGCTCATAATATATATCCAGCCTCTAAAGGCTAGTTTTCCAACTCTTCTCAACAATAAGGCTCTGCAACATGTTATCCTTTTGATAATAAAGTAAGAAATTCTGGATGAAAGAGTGCTCTGACATATTGGAGTTTTTTTGGATCCAGCCAGGCCCTTGGGATGGTTGGCATTCGGCATGACTTAAATTCAAGTGTGGAAATGTCAGAATGTCTGCAGTGTATTTTTATAAGTGTCTGGGGCATGCTAGTGATTCATCCTATTGTCATAATACATGTCTTTGTGTTTACAAATTGGCAAGCTGTCTTGTAAGAGATTTTCCAGCTGACCGTGGCCCCTTTAAAATCCTGTTTCCTTCAGCGCTGGCACTTTCAAATTGCCGGCCTGTGCTTCTCTCTTTGAGTCTTTTGTTTACATCTGTCTTGGAATGAAAGTGCTTTCTATCATGAAACCAGGCTTAAGGTTGAAAGGTTGACATTGACATCACTGGTATGGTGGGGGTATGATTTAAAAGCAAAGTAAAACCAGTCCTCATGGGAGAATTATTGATCCTCCCTGGGGAAAATCAAATTGCTATTTAGAAGAATTAGTCAGCAAAATTTTTTTGGCAAAATTACTGTAGAAGGTTTCCATTTGGGAAGCGTTGCTCTGCTTATAATGTTCCCCAAGTCTCTAAAGAAGTTGGATTTAGAGGGCTATTCCGAGTTTTTACTGAGTGATTTACTTGTAAAATAAATAGTAAATCTTAGATTCTAATTTTTGGCATTTCCCAAAGTGCTGTTTCATTTTGAGTTTTAAAAAGGTCCCGATATTGACTGTTTAGAAATCTTAAAACAGGCAAAGATTGAAATGTCAGTGGGTAATTGGACAATGGCTTCAACTATTGTACTTTATACCTTAGCTCATCCAATATCAGTAACTTCTGCATCACCCAAGCTCAATGAAATTCCATCTGGAAATACTTCAGGTTGGTAGAACCCAAGCAGATCATTTCCTCCGCTCCTTTTTTTAAGAAAAATTGTTCATGGGATATGAGCATCGCTGGGAAGACAGCATTTATTGCCCATTCCTAATTGCCTTTGAGCAGTTGGTGGTGAGCTGCTTTCATGAACCGTTACAGTCAATGTGGTGTAGGTACATCCACAGTGCTGTTAGGGAGAGAGTTCCAGGTGTTTGATCCAGCAACAGTGAAGGAACTGCAAAATAGTTCCAAGTCAGGATGATGTGTGACTTTGAGTGGAACTTACAGGTGATGGTGTTTCCATGCATCTGCTGCCTTTGTCCTTCTAGGTGGTTGAGGTGGTGGGTTTAGAAGGTTCTGTCGAAGGAGGCTTGGAGAGTTATTGCACTGCATTCTTGTAAATGGTACACATTGCTGCCATGGTGCGCCAGTCATGGAGGGAGTGAACGTTTAATGAGGCAATTGAGGTGCCAATCAAGTGGGCTGCTTTGTCCTGGATGTTGTTGATCTTCTTGAGTGCTGTTGGAGCTGCACTCAACCAGGCAAGTGAAGAGTATTCCATCACACCCCTGACTTGTACTTTGGGAGTAAGGAGATGAGTTACTCGCCACAGAATATTGAGCCTCCAACCTGCTTTTGTAGCTACAGTTGTTCAGTTAGGTTTCTGGTTAATGGTGACCCCAGAATGTTGATGGTGAGGATATAGTGATGGTAATTCTGTTGAATGTCAAGGGGAGGTGTTTAAACTTTTTCTTATTGGAGATGGTCATTTCTTGACACTTATGGGGTGCAAATGTTATTTGCTATTTATCATCCCAAGCCTGGATGCTGTCCAGGCCTTCCTGTTTGCATGGACTTCTTTGGAATCTGAAGAGTTGAAAATGGAACTGAACATTGTGCAATCATCCATGAATATACCTATCACTTTGGTAGAATATGCAAATGACCAAAGAACCAGGATGTAAAGCAACACGTGCAGCCAGTTAATGGTGCGTGTGAGTGTTGTAGCTATAGAGCTGTGAGTGATAGTGGCTGCTAAATCCTCAGAGTATACAGTTTTGTTGCGCTATCCTGTAATGTGTATATATTAGTTGGGAGTCTTCAAGTAAATCAAACCTACCTCCAGTCCCATGTGTGAGATTGGTGAGTTTGCATAAAGGAGGCGGAAATGCAACATGGTGGCAACGATGCAAGTTTGAAGACCATAGGAGGAGCAGACAAGATTTGATGTAATGCAGAGGCTGCATGTGCATTGAAATCCTGGGAGGCAGAATCCCTAAACAGACAGTACTTTGCAGAACAGTAGGTACCTGATTTGTGGGATAGCTGGATCAGTGATCAATGGGAGCAATGAATCAGTTCAGAGTAGTGCTGTGCAGTTAGTTTTTGAGTCGGACTGCAAAGCTGCAGGGCCACTGTGACATCTTTGGGTGCTATTCCTGTGTAAAAGACAAAAAAAGTGCAAAATGGGAAAACAGCAAACTGCAATGGATGTGGCAAAAGCCTGAACCATATTCAAACAAAAAGAAAGAGAATAAAAAAGCAGCTATGTTGCTGAATCTCTCTACAGGCCAGAGAGGCTACAAATCCCTTATAAGTCGGGAGCATCTGTAAAATGCAAGGAACATCAGGAAGGTGACCGTCAAATTCTCCAGCATGAATTGGAAGGCCAGAGATGGCCTATCTGAATTTAAGCTTTTTTAAACAAAGGATGAAATTATGCTTTTTAGATTTGTCCATCACAGGACTGGATCAACAAGCGGTGAAAATAAAGATAGCCATTGGGGATGAGGGGTTGCACAAAGCCAACATTTGGGGCCTGTCGGAGGAAGATCAGAAGGTTCCTGTCAAGCCGTGGAACATGATGAAGGATCAGCTTTGTGTAAAGGTGAGCTTCAGAATTCACTGAATGGAGCTGATGGTTTACAAACAAAAATCAACTACAAAAATCAATTGATCAGTTCATTAGCAGGTGCCGTGATAAGGGCAAGGACTGCGATTGTTTGGAAGCTGAATTGTCTGAATGGATAATGGAGCTCGTTATAGCTTCAACGCCAATCAAAGCCTTCCAAAAAGACCTCTTGGAGATAAAGAAAGGTCACAATATTAACACTACTAAACTATTGCAGAAAATGCGAAGCCACTGGGGCCGGACAACAACACCTGGGAGCATTGAGTGCAGCTGCCACTATTGGTGTGGTGGCCTGAATGCAGAAAGCAAGCAAGCCATGTGGGAAGTGCAATCTCTCACCCACTGTGAAGCTGTCCTTTGCAAATTATGCGCTTTAAGAGGACATTGGGCTCTTCAATGTAGGAACACTGGTTCTGGAGTGGTGACCAGAGCTTACAATAAGATATGACCAAACAGAAAGTATGTAGCATGCAGCATACTGGCAGCAACAACAGGGAGTGCGTCAGGGACCCATATAAGTGCAAGCAGAATCATAAGGTTAGCAGGCAGGCAGAGCTGGGTGCAAGATTCAGAGTGGAGAAATCTCCAATCAGCAAGCGAACAGAACTGTGAATGTGGCATGATGTGTGGATGAAGTCAATTGGTTAGAGGGATATTCTACTATCGGCATCATATGCCTAAAGAAAAGTGGCAAACACACGCTCACAGACAAAGTCGACACAGGGGCAAGCGTGAATATCTTACCGGTCAGAATCTTGAAGGATACATATCTGGATTATTGGGATTTGATGATACAACCTATAGCCAAACTGATTACGGACAATGGGTAACCCATTCATTGCATTGGTACATTAACATTGAAAGTCAGCTACACAAGTCTGCGTGGAAACCAAAGGTTTTCTACCTGGTGGACATGAGTGGACCAGCAGTAGCAGTGTCTATAGAACTCAACATTGTGACCATACGCAAAATCACCAATGCACCAATCATGGCAGAAGAGGCCAAGAATAATCACATTGAGTCTTCCATGACCTACAACAGATATACCCAGACAGATTTGACCCTACAGGAGATTTCAGAGGGATGCTTCACTACACCTTAGAGAAGCTGTAATCCTGTCAATTGACCCTTCTAGAAAGTGCAGTGCGCACACTTCCAAGTTGGATGCCAACCACAGGTGTAGGTCAGTTCATTTCGCAGAGGGATCTCAAGAGATCACTACTTTCACCGCATCATTCAGAAGATATTGTTCCAAGAGATTATCTTTTGGTTGATCTATCAGTCAGAATCTGTTCCAGCAGCATATGAACAGAATCATAGGGCTGAATTTTCCGAGCCCACTGGCAGCGGGCATGATAGGTGGCGTGCGTGGAAAATATGGCGTGACCTGCTTCACAATGGCGTGAAGGCAGGTCGCAGTCGTCTGCTCAGCTCACTGATGGTGGGCTGCGTTTCCTGCCATTGATTGGCGGGGAGCTAATAATACATTAGCATATAATTAAAATGCCATCCCGCCAGGATCTCAGAACCCTGCCGTATCATCCGTCCACATCAGTGGGAAAGTGCGCCGAGGTGTTTCACAACAGCACACGAGCAACATGCACATGGCGGCTTCCACTTTGGGGAACTGAGGTGAATGAGCAGCAGCATTTACCACAGCTCGCCCTTTGTGTACAGGCCTCGGGGGTGCCGGGGCGGGTGGGGGGCAACTGATGACTAGCCCCGGAGGTGACTGCTGAGTTGGGGGGGGGTGATGGATGGTATCTGGGGCAAGTACTGGCCAGCCTCGGAGGCAACTGCTGAGGCGGGGAGGCTGCATCTCGCACACAGGCAATCGAGGTGGGGGGCAGGGTAAGTGAGGGAAGTGGCAACTCATTAGGGACAGCTGTATAAACTGCAACTGAGACAGATCAGGTGCAGCCACAGTGATGTGATTGGGGTCGGGCTCATAGCCTGCCCACCCATGCAAGCAACGGGGAGGCACCAAAGGGCCATCAAGTTCTCCATACTTGCCCCCCACCCCCTCCCCCTGACCAACTCCCAGCCACCGTTTTATTGGATTGTGGAGCAGTTGGACCGTACACATTGTACAATCTCCTCGCCAATGCTGGCCATGTAGCAGTCACTACTGGAGGTGCTCACAGCTCCTTGCAATCTCAACATCCCAGTTTGGACCAGTGTTCCCCATGTCACAGGTTGACAGGGCAGCCATGCAGCGCACTCAGCTCTGGCCATCCAAGGCGGTGACCAGCACTCTCTAGGAAGCATTAAGGGGCGGTCACACAGGGCCAGGAAAGGTGCTAAGTGCAGCCATGATAACCATGTCTCTCTCATGCTGCAGGAGGACCACGTCAAGATCATGGATCCTGGTGACCCAGCTGTATACCTGATGGCCCACAGAGAATGGAGAAGACTGAGGAGAGAGTGACTGAGGATCCTGGTTGCGCAAAGGCAGAAGCAGCAACCTCATGAAGAAAGGGCAGCAGGGGCTCCTGCACCCGCTGCCCAGGAGCGACAGCGAGACGTGGCTGGTCGGCGCCTAGCACCACCCAGGGTCTATAGACGCTGCCTGCCATTCGTGCAAATGACTGAGAACCTGTGTCACTGACGACTGCGCATGTCTAGGGACCTGGTGGCTCACATCTGCCATTTACTGCAGGACTTGGCACCAAGGGGACATGGAAGGCATCCACTGCCCATGGCTGTGAAAGTGATCACAGCGCTCAATTTCTATGCCAGTGGCTCTTTTCAGGCCTCCACAGGTGACATCTGTGGGATTTCACAATCCGCCACCCACAAATGCATCCATGAAATCGTGGATGCCATCTTCTCCATGGCACACAACTTTGTGCATTTCGCCCGGACCAGGACAGCCAGGATACAAGGGCCATTGGATTTGCCCTGATCTCGGGATTCCCACGGGTGCAGGGTGTGATTGACGGCACTCATGTGGCGTTCAGATCTCCATCGCTACACTCAGTGGACTTCATCAACTGCAAGAGCTTCCACTCACTGAATGTGCAGCTGGTATGTGACCACCAGAAACGCATCCTGCAGGTGTGTGCACAGTTTCCAGTGAGTGTGCACGATGTCTACATCCTGAGTCACTCGCAGATCCCTGCAGTCTTCCAGGGTCCACAGAGGCAACAGGGTTGGCTCCTTGGGGAAAAGGGCTACCTGTAGAGGCTGTGGCTGATGACACCATTGTGGCAGCCTCAGACTGCAGCAGAGCGACACTATAATGAGGCTCATGCAGCAGCTCGCAACTTGGTGGAACAGACCATCGGGATACTGAAGATACGGTTCCGGTGCCTGGACTGGTCTGGTGGAGCTCTGCAATAGAGTCCACAGAGGGTATGACACATCGTTGTCCTCTGCTGCACCCTTTACAACCTGGCACTGCAACAGGGAAAGGAGCTGCCTGAGGAGGAGATGGAGGAGCTGCATGTCTCCTCCAATGAGGAGGACACCAACTGGGATGAGGGTGAAAGGGTCCTCTAACAATGCTGGGGATAAGGTCCCTGCACTGGCTAGACGAGATAGTCACACTTGGGAGGCCCTCATAGCTGCCAGATTGTGGAGAATGATGACGACATGCAGTGAGATGTCCCCATAGATCCTAAAATTGCAGTTGTGAAAGTTTGACTCCAGTCTGGCTTATGGGAGTGCCAATAACCTCTGTGAGAACACTCCTGTCATGGAGATGTAGTGGAGGCCCTAATAGTCGCTCGATCACAGGAGGTTGATGACGACATGCAGTGAGGATACTCCATAGGTCTTCATACAGTGTCTGGCCGAGGGCAGCTCACTTGCGTTCCGTGATCAGGCTTATCACAGAGACACAGTCGTGAAACTTTAGATGCAACTAATGCTGTGTCTGCCTTCAGCACCTCAGCCCTTGAGGAGCTGGTGCACAGCATCACTGGTCGCGGATGCTGGTGTGATGGGGGCCAGCCCCACCTTAAAGGCGCTGAGAGCACACAGAGATATGAGAGAACTCTGTGGTGCTTGCCCACTACATTCTGGCAGTAATGACCAGCACCATCGAGGTGCAGGCATCAGTAATGTGTCCAGGGAGTGTGAGGCTGGACCATCACTTTGGCCTGAAGGCTGCACAGAGCACAGCAAAGAGACCCTGGACTGAGATATCTGCCTTTTATCTTGTGCAGAAAGGTTTCACATCTGAGTGACAAGAACACTGCTCATCAGAACAAGGAGCCACAGGCAGGGTGACATTCTTAGGAGTTTATTGACAATAGTACACAGTATAAACAAGTGACCTGTGGACAGACTATGCAATTAATTTTACCTGACTTTCCTGACCCTGCCGCTGTGTCTTGGTGCTCCCCGGACACCTATAGAGATGGAGGCAGCCTGCTGACTGTGATGCCCTGTCTGTGATGACTTTGGTGGGCGTCCTCTGGAGGGTTGAGACTTGGAGGGCCCGGCCTGCTTTCGGGGTCCTGCTGTGTGGCAGTGGCACCCTCTTCGGTCTGTGAAGCTGGATCTGCGAGGGTCACAGGAAGAGGGGTGTCAGATGGGCCGATCATTCCCAGAGTCACTGAGTGGATGGCCCTGGAGCGTGCACCTGCTGATCCTCCTCCCTATGGGCCCCTGGCTGACTCTGTGAGCGGAAGAGGTAGGTGGAGTGAGATCCAGCTACTCAGCGCCCCTCTCGCATACACACTGTGGGAGGCCAACTATGACATTAGCATTGGATTTAAGCCCACGCAGCTGTGCAGGAGTGACATCCTGGACCAAGGTCTCCATTGCGGTCACCATCTTGCCAATGTTGACCTCAGTGCATTGCAATGCCAGCGCTATCACCTCAGCCTGAAGATGGATGGATTCCTCCATCATGCCTTGCAATCTGAGGAGTGCAGCGGACATCCACTCCTGATGTTCCTGAGCTTGCCTTTGTAGCTCCAGCAACTGTGAAACGACCGAGTCCAGAGGCTCATCATCTGACTCAGACTCAGCAACGTTCTGGCCTCCAGCCATCCTCCAAGTGCCGGGGACCTGGGAAGTCCCTGCTTTCACTTGCTGTGGATCAGAAAGTGCGATGTGCTCACCAGATTGTGATTCCAAGGCTACTCTAAAGCCAGGTCCCACTGAAGTGTACGTCTCTGCACTGGTGGAGGGTGTGGGTGAGCGCTGTGATGGGACTTCAGGGAGGATATCTTTAGATTCCTCTTCAGAGGTTTCTTCAGAGCTTGCTTGGAGGCTCTGGGTCATGGACTCTGTTGGCTGTATGGTAGATGTGCCTGCGAAAGCAAGGAGAGATAATTAGTGCATGGCAGTGGCCTGTGAAAGAGGACACATCACTGACAGCATGGCTGTCTGATGGATGCTGCATTGCTGACCTCATCGTCAGCACAGGTCAGTCCAGATCCTCTCCAGCCAGCTGGATGGCTCTGTTTTTGAATTCTGTCAGAGCATCCTGCCATCTGTCTGAGACCTTTCCCTTCTGTTGTGAGCCAGTTTGTCCTGCATGGATAGAGATGGGGAGAGTGTGTCAGGACTCCTGCTGGGCCAGATGATAAGTATACCTGGCCTGTGTGGGTGGTGGGTGATTCCATGGACGGGATGAGGACAATGACGGTGTGCGTGAAACAGTGAATGGTGATGTCCCTTGCGCTGGCAGTGAGTGAGGGCCCTGTGGATATGTGATGGGTTTATGAGTGTGAGAGTTGGGAGTGATGAAAAGAGTGACTTACCCTGATGGAACAGAAGAGATCATTCATCCTCTTGCGGCACTGGGTGACTGTCCTCCTCTGCAGGGTGTTTGTGCTGACCACTGCTGCCACCGCCTCCCAAGCTGGGCTGGTGACATTGCTGCCCATCCTGCAGCCAGAACTGGGGTAGAGCACATCCTACCAGGCCACCATGGCATCCAGCAGCCCTAATAAAATTGAAGTCAGTGTGATTTAGAGGGAAAAGATTCAGCTGGCTGGAATCATGCCCAGCACAAAGGAAGATGATGCATCTGTTGGAGACCAATTGTCTCAGCCACAGGACATTGTTACAGGAGTTCCTCAGGGCACTGTCGTAGTCCCAAACATCTTCAGCTGCTTCATCAATGACCTTCCCTCCAACATAAGATCAGAGATGTGTCTTCTGATAATGGCTGTTTAAATGCCTTGAACACATGTTGATGGCCTTCTAAAGATGGCAGCCGGCGTGATGCAACAGTGGGTGATTGCGAGCGGGCGAATGAGAGCTTGCCCGCCATGGAAAGGCATGTTTCCCAGGAATGCATAAATAATGAGGTGGGCTCAGGAAGATACGGCGTGAAAACCCGCCATTTTCATCGGTGGGAAGGAATCCATTTTACCCGTCTACTACCGCGCTTAGTGCAATTCTGAGAAATTTCCGCCCATTGACAATATCCGTGGATGCCTATGCATCAGTGATGATATTGCGGTGATGGGCAAAACCAAACAAGAGCATGATGGAAATCTACACTCATTAATGGCAATGGCCCTTCATGAAGAACTCGTCTTCAATAGCAGATAATGCCAGATGATTGTGGGTCAGATTAATGTTTTCAGCTCTATTTATTTGAATTTCGGGATCAATCATTGACCCAGGCAAACTCGAAGATGTGTGACACATGCCTACTCCCCAGAACAGAGAGGACTGGCAGAAGTGCCTCAGATTCTTCAATTTCTTAGCATCATACGCACCCAACTCCACCGATAGAGCGTCATCACTTAGAGAGCTGTGAAGGAAAGATGTTCCATATGTATGGCAGGAGGACCATCAACATGTGTTCAAGGCATTCAAACAGCCATTATCAGAAGAGATATCTCTGACCTTATGTTGGAGGGAAGATCATTGATGAAGCAGCTGAAGATGTTTGGGACTAGGACACTACCCTGAGGAACTCCTGTAACAATGTCCTGGGGCTGAGACAATTGGTCTCTAGCAGATGCATCATCTTTCATAGTGCTGGGTATGATTCCAGCCAGCTGAATCTTTTCCCCCTGAATCCCACTGACTTCAATTTTATTAGGGCTGCTTGACTCCACACTCAGTCAAATGCCTGATGTCAATGGCAGTCACTTTCACCTCATCTGTTTCAGTTTCTTTGTCCATGTTTGAACAAAAGCTGTAATGAGATCTAGGGCCATGAGTAGACTGATAGGGTGGTAATTGGCCAGATTCGTTTTGTCCAGTTTTTTGTGGATAGGCTATACCTGGGCAATTTTCTATATTTCCGGGTAGATGCCAGTATTGTAACTGTACGGGAGCAGCTTGGATAGAGGCATGTCTAATGCTGGAGCGCAAATCCTTAACACTGCAGCTGGGATATTATCAACGCCCATTGCCTTTCCTGTTTCCAGTATACTCAGCTGTTTCTTGTTATTATGTCGAGTGAATCGAATTGTGTGAAGACTGGCATTTGCGATGGTGGGGACTTAACAGGAGGCTGAGACGGATCATCTGCTCCTACCCTCAGAATTGTTCTTGGTACAGTAGATAAGACTAATGCACATGTTAACAACATAGCTTGTCATGGCCCTTTAACCTTCTTTCATATAATATATAGTACTTACAGCACAGCAACAGGCCATTCGGCCAACAATTCCATGCCCGTGTCAATGCTCCACATGAGTCTCCTCCCAATTTTCTTTTTCTAAATCCATCAACATATTCCACCTATTCCTTTCTCCCTCATGTATTTATCTAGCACGCCCTTAAATGCAGCTATGCTAGTCATCTGAACTGTTCCTTTTGGTTTTGAGTTCTACTTTGTCGTCATGACTCACTGGGCAAAAATATTTCTCCCGAATTTGCTGTTGGCTTTATGTTACAATCTGAATCCTGCATCTGGTATTTATGCAGTGAATTGTTGGAGCTGCCAAAGTTTTCTAATGCTCATGAGCACCTCCACCACAAAACTTGTATGGCTGCTTTGAGATTGAGGGTGAAATTTAATCCAGGTGATGGAGGACTTTCCCACCAGCTAGAGAGTCAGTGAAAGCCCTGTTTCACCTCCTTTGACAAAGGCCTGCTGTATTAAGTGCTGGTCGGGGACTTAAGTGGCCAGTGGCAGGCCTTCTCAGGAATCAAGGACCCCCGGCTGCAGAAATCCCACCCTCCAGGAGCTGCCGCCAGTCAGAGGCTGGCAGCTGTTCATTGCCAGCAGAGTCACTGGAGGAGCAGTGGTTGCTGCGGGTAATGCACCCCTAAAGGCCCAGAATCAATGAGGGATCCAGGCCACAGGTGAATGAGGGTGGGATGGGGGTTGAGGGTGTGGGTCGTAACTTGGAGGGGGAGGTCAGAGATAATGACAAGAGAGTGGCCCTCAGTGGGCCAGCCCCTTCCCTGATGCCGGGTCCTTTGATCGGGCACTGAGAGCCTAACAACAAGGGCCTCTCGTCACCCCACCCCACCCAAGAACACTCAAGCAAACATGCCAAGGGTTTGCTTTTCAGGCTCCCAGCTTGGCAATGCACTGCTCACCACTGGTTGATACCAGTGGTGACAGGATGAAGCCTTGAAGTAGGCAAAGGGTCTCAATTGGTGGTGGGCGAGAAGGCTGTCCTGCCCATGAGCCTTCCCATCCTGGACTCAATTGCAGAAGAGGCGGGAAAGCGGCAGAGTCCCCACCCGGTAACCTCCAACCTCATTAAATGTCTCCCTGCCTCACTTGCCTCAGGAGAGGGCATTAAATTCTTCTCTGAGTTTCTGCCTCTATATTTGAAATTAGACTCTTAAGTGAATGAGTGGGAAGAGGCCAGTAATGAACTGCTGCTGTTAGCAGCGTGTATCATTTATGTGGCTGCCTTTTCTCAAATGATCAACGAATTACAACTATCCAAATAAATGTAACTCTTGTACTCAGAAGTATATTTTCAAGAAGACTCAGAGTGAAAAGTTAGAAAATCTCTCGCAGACCATTTAAGATGGAGATGAGGAGAATTTTTTTTTCCCTTAGAGGGTCGTTAGTTTGGGGAATCCTGTTCCCCCGAGAGCAGTGGAGGCAGGGTCATTGAATATTTTTAAGGCTTGATTAACAAGGGAGTCAAAGGTTATAGGGAGTAGACAGGAAAGTGGAGTTAAGGCCACAATCTGATCAGCCATGATCTTATCAAATGGCAGAGCAGGCTCAAAGGGCCGAATGACCTACTCCTCCTAATTTATATGTTTGTATGACTTATGTTCCAGTTTTGAGAAAACATTGCAACAATCTGCCTCCTGAATAGCTCATGGACTTAAATGATAAATTCATCTCAACCAGTGCAGTACCGTAAAAGCTGACACTGTCATTTAACTCAGTGGTGTTCAATAAAAAGCACTGACTGGCCACATTAATAACTACACTGACATTTTAGCAAATAGATTAATTTTGTTCGCCTACACTCACACAATACAGGACCTGTAGTGCACATGTGTATATTTACTTAACAAACCTCTACTACCACAGTAACCAAGGCAGTAAAGCACTCTCGACGATCAGAAAACACTCACGCACTCTGCTCTTTGTCTCCTGCTTGATTAACAGATACACAAAAAGGTTAAAAGAGCATACGCATACAGAGTGTGATAATGAGTATCGAGGTCACATGCTCAACCACATAGTCTATTGCTAGTTTTTTATTCACTAAGCGGAAATGCAATTAGCCACATATCTAATGTATGAGGAAATGCTGACTTAAAAATTGCAGCTATGCATATTTGAATCTTACCTTTTTGCATCTGATTTGCCTTTCAATTGTGTAGAAAAGTGTTAAATGACAGAATGAATGTGATTTGTTGGAACCTTTTATTAGTTGCATGAAGTGTCCAGAAAATGGGTTTTGTGCTTATATGTTTCCACCCATCACTACTACCCCACCACTGTCCCCCACCCTCCCCGTACCTTCTCCCAAGGGACACTGATGTGTAACAGAAACTATCTGTCTACTGAAACTGAAGTTTCTCCTATATTAGGTGGGTCATAGCCCAAGAGTTGGTATCAGTGGTGTGGGACTTGAAGTGTTTAATGATTTGTCTTATGAGTGCTCCTGGAGGTTGCGAATGGGCTAGAGCTCCTTATCTGATGTATTTTTTTCACTAGAGATGTGGTGGGGGAGAATTGTAGGTGTTAAAAGTCGCTGGATGATATTCAGTGCAGGAAGGATAAAACATCATGGTACAAGGGTGAGGCCAGATGATTCAGTTTTTTCCAAGAACGAGCCATGTTTAAAAGTCATGGTTAACAGAGTGGGAGCAGCCACCATCAGATTGTGCAAATCTCAGGTTGTGCTTTAGCAAACAGGCTCTTCTGTCAATGCTTGAATCTGTTTAACTTGTTTCCGTGAAGCTAAAACACTGAAATTGTGAAGCATTTGTCTTTGTTTCATAGAGATCAGCGCTGTGATCTCTGAAGTTTGCATTTATAGTCAAGAGGTGGTGAGAGTCAAGGTTGCATTCCCTGGAATTTAGTAGGTTAAAGGTTTCAAGATATTACGGGGAACAGATATAGGGTGGATGGAGAGAAACCATTTCTACTAGTTGGTGAATCTGGTGCTAGGGAAACATAGCCTAAACAGGTGTTTCAAGTAGTGAAGGAACACTTCTACATGGAAAGAATGGTAGAAGTTTGGAACTCACTTCTGGAAACAGCATTGGCACAAGATCAACTGTTAACTTTAAATCTGAGATTGATAGATTTTTGTTAGCCCAAGATTTAAGGGATATGGGGCAAAGACAGATATATGGAGTTTAGGTTGCAGGTCAGCCATGATCGCATTGCATGGTGTATCAGGCTTGTAGGCTAAATGGCCTACTCCTGTTTGTATGTTGCTCTCGAGTTCAGTACTGAAGAAAGATTGGCCTGAATTTTCGCTCTCACATCGGGGGCCCAGAGTGGGAGAATTTCTGGCTTCGTGAACCCGATGTCCATAAAAGTGGCCCTGAACTTCTGATCTTTGGTCCAGGAGAGGGTGCGGCTATATTAGGAGTCGTGAAGGGCGACTATGGAAGTAGTGTGTGGTCAGAGCAGTGTGGTGGTGACTCATGGTCAAAAAGTGGTCCTTCAGAAAGGCCCATTTGTGAGGTAGTGAGTGCATGGTACAGTCCCTGCACCTCGGAGCAGATGTCACTAAGCTACCAGGTAAGTCAGAACTCTGTAAACTCTGTTGTCCAACTGTTAGCTGACCCTGGAATGAAAGGACCATCATGGGCTTTCCCTAGAGAAAAGTTGTCGCTGCCTCCCATTCACAATGCACATAAGGCCTGAAGTGTCTTCACAAAGCACAGCTATGGAGATGGCGTTGCCTTGGCACCACTACATGGTAAGGATATTCTACAGTAATGTTAGCTGCTCTGCCTCAGTGGATGTATGATGAATATTGCCACTGTCCTTGGCCCATCCACTCATGCCCTCTTGCCAGCCATCTAGCAGGATGTGCCCACACAGCTGAACCTTAAGCAGGTCCCTCATATCTGCACACTGTCATGGCATAACAGTTGTGACTAAGAGGGAGTAAATCAGTCAGGCTGCCTGTGGTTGTGGAGTGACAGCTGCAACATCCATGGCAACAAGCATCTGTGCAGAGGCCTTTCCTCCACAACACCATAGCAGTCATCACTGATGATATGATGAAAATGGTTAGTGCATGTAAGCACTCAAATGTGAATGAGAGCTTTGTAAGATGGGCGGCTCACGCTCCTTGTCGTTTAATATTTGTATTGATAGAATGTCACACAGTGGAGACACTGGGGGAGGAGTGGGCCCAGCTGCCCCAAGGTTCAGTGGTCGGACCTGCAAATATTAGTGGATGAGGTGGAGAAGAAGAAGCAGTGCAGTACCCTGCTGGCCAGGGCAGTACTCCTGCCACCACAAAGAAAGCCTGTCTTCAGGTTTCTGCTGCGGTGAGTGCAGCAGGAGAGTATCAGAGATTTTGGATCCCGTGCCGATAAAAGTTCCATAACCTGCTGTGTTTGGCAGGTCCAGTAACTTGGCTGATCCACACAGAGGTCCGAGTGGAGGGTCACAGCTACATGCTACAGTGGTCACACACCTCTGCTTCAGCATTGAGGCTTGTATGTGTAAACTGCTCATTTAGGTGTGCACAGAGCAGATGTGGAAGAGCATTGTGATGCACAGATACATTAAAGAGAATTCTCCCTGCATGCACTACACAACAGGCTAACATAAATTCAAGTTGTCTTTACAGATGAAGAGGGCTCAACGCCAGGCGTTGGGGTGGGGTTGAGGGGGGTGGAGGGGGGTAGGGGGAGGGGGTGGGTCAGCTTGGCTGCAACCAATTAGAGTCGTTGGACAGATAGCCATGGAAATAGCCAGGGTGCCTTTGCAGTTGTCTGCTGGTAATGGTGAATCATCGGTAGCAGGTGAGAAAAGCAGTGGGAAATGCACCTTGGAACATGGCGGCAATGGTGGAGGTCATGCTGTCGGTTCACTGTGCGTAATGGGATGTTGGCATGAGAGGGAGTGCAAGGAAGGGGTTGCATCATAAGGGCAGTGTGCGAATGGTTGAAGGTAATGGCATGCATCAGAGTGTGCTTTCACAGTGTGAAGGGCTACACCTAAATAACTCCTTTTGTGTCTCATACAGGTCCCAGTTTTGTTCCCTCACCATTATGTGCCTCTCCGCAGGCCAGATCATGCCTTGGGCATCAGGAAGAGGAAGAGATGTCTAAGAAGGCAGCAAAACATCAGACTAGCCCATGCTCCTCCAACTCAGATACCAGCACATCAGAGGGATGTAGCACGCATATAGAATTGGGTGCACAGGGTGAGAGCCACAGCACCAGAGTGCAGGAGCAGGTGTCAGAGTCAGAGGCATTTGTGCACAATGCCCCTTGGAGAAGAGGGGAAAGTCACAGTGCTGCTCCAGTGGACAGGAATGTGGTGTCTCAGGAGTCACTTTTTGGGGCACAGTATTTAGTTAATCAGCGCAGATGTGTGGACATCTGGCAGAGTTCCCTGAGGCAGTGGGAGCTCTAGGACAGCGAATGGAGGAGTCCATAACCGCCATGAGCTCCACATTGTCCCAGGGCCTCAACTACATGACCTCTGACCATGAGAGATTGGCCAATCTCATGGAGAACCACATGCAGCAGCACTGGGGGTGGATGCAAGAGCATTATCTCACCCAGGAAAGGGTGAAAGCCTCCCTCAGCCTGGATCAGTTTGCTCGTAGTATGAGCGCTGATATCCACAGAATACATGAGGAGCTGCAAAACAGGACAGTTGCACCATAGACACACCAGTTGCTGGAATGGGCGACTGCTGCTCACCAGCAGCCAGACCCATCAACCTCATCTGAAGGCCAGCCAGGTCTGTGGAAGTAACTGAGGAGGATGAAGGTACTGGGAGCTTCTTAGCACCCACATCTTCTTCCACCTCCCCAGCCCCTCCGCCAAAGCCCTCGTCTGCTCCACATGTGACAGTGACTAAGGTTGCCCATGCAGAGATGCAGAGGCCACAGTTTGAAGTGGGTGCCCAATGTGTGCCTGCACGACGAGGCTGGCCATCACGCTCCTCATTGCCGAATAGACCAAGAAGTGAGCAGCCTGCCTCCACTTCCTCTGAGGCAACACGGGGGGCATTTCAGAGGAGTGTGCATGTGCATAATGCACTGTCTTGCCTAGAGTACTAATAGGTTTACTGTGGTTACACTTTTCACTTTGTAAATATCAAAACTGAGCACTTTTTGGATACTTATACATACACTCTTAAATTCCTCAGGTATGTGTTTGTATACTACCAAACTCAATGAGAACGTTACCATAATGAAGGATGTCTTTACCAGTGATACTGAAGGCAGCATCCTGAGGTCCATCGCATACTGACGTCCTCAGGAACAAGGATGTGACCATATTTTTGAGACAATGGAAGGCTTCTTCCTTCTTTATTCCTTCACATAAGGTTGCAGTGATCAAAGGGTCAAGGACTGAGATGCTCCTTGCATCATTCATTGTCCATCTATTCATACTTACCTTTAAGGGAGGCTCAATGATCAGACTCCATGAATAGATGTTGGGCAGCAGGTGCATCTCAAGCATGAGTGCTAGGTGCAAGGCATTTATTCACACGGCGGTGTTACCCATTGGCCCAGGTTTAGGAAACACGGGTCAAGAGGACATGTATGCTCCAGGGAATAATGCTTGTCTGCCGCCCACACAACTTTGGCTGCCTTTGCATTCCAGCTGGTAGAGGATGTGCTTTGTGAGAGTAGCCAAGGTTTATGGAGGCTATGAATGTTGCATATGGCATCCACTCCTAAAACTGGACCATGGGGCTGAATGGCTGTTACGCTCATTCAAAGAGCTTTGTGGCCTCAGCTGCACAAAATGTCTTCCCTGTATTTATATTGGCAACTACAATCATATCAACATGTATTGGGTGTGAAGTCATAATTCCTAATTTAAAAAAAAATTTTTTTCATCCATGGGATGTAGGCATTGCTGGCTAGACCAGCATTTACAGCCCATCCCTAATTGCCTTGAGAAGGTGGTGATGAGCTGACTTCTTGAACCGCTGCATTCCATGTGGTGTAGGTACACCCACAATGCTATTAGGGAGGGAGTCCCAGGATTTTGACCCAGCAACAGTGAAGGAATGGCGATATATCTCCATCAGGATGGTGTGTGGCTTGTAGAGGAACTTGCATGTGGTGGCGTTCCCATGCATCTGTTGTCCTTGTCCCTATCCTTCTAGATGGTAGAGGTCAAAAGTCTTGAAAGCACTGACTGAGGTGCCTTGGTGAGTTGCTGCAGTGCATCTTGTAGATGGTACACACTGCTGCCACTGTGCATCGATGGTGGATGGGATGCTAGTCAAGCAGGCTGCTTTGTTCTGGATGGTGTTGAGCTTCTTGAGTGTTGTTGGAGCTGCACTTATCTAGCCAAGTGGGGAGTATTCCATCATACTCCTGACTTGTGCCTTGTAGATGGTGGAGGCTACGTGGAGTCAGGAGATGAGCTACTTGCCGCAGACTATCCTGCCTCTAGCCTGTTCTTGTAACTATAGTATTTATATGACTGGTCCAGTTCAGTTTCTGATCAATGGTAACCCACAGCATGGTGATAGTGAGTGATTCAGCGATGGTAATGCCATTGAATATCATGGGGAGATGGTTAGCTTCTCTCGCTTGTTGAATATAGCCATTGCCTGGCACTTGTATAGCATAAGTGTTACTCAGCCCAAGCCTGAATATTGTCCAAGTCTTGCTGCATTTGGACATTTTCAGTATCTAAGAAGCCACAAATGGTGCTGAACATTGTACAATCATCAGCAAACATCCCCGCTTCTGACCTTATGACTGAGGAAATGTCATTGACAAAGCAGCTGGACTTGGCTGGACCTAGGACACTACCCTGAAGAACCCTGCAGTGATGTCCTGGAACTGAGATGATTAAGGCACTCGTAGCATTGTGACCATGGTTGAGTATGCACAATATGGTGGCTTTGGTGCCTTGTTGACAGCCACTGAGGACCAGGTTGTGAAGAATTACTCACACTATGTGTTTGCAATGTGCTGAGGCCAACAATTATGATGGTGAAGACTGTAGCCATATTTATGTGACTTGAGTCAAAGTCGTTGATGTAGCTTTTCTCTCTTGGGAATGGGCAATCCCTGAGTAAATATAGCTTCTATGTAAAAGGTTCTTTAGTTGGAAGTTGTTCACTCAGGACTGGCTGACGGTAGGTGTTACATCTGAGGACCCTACGTGAATCTAATTTGCACAAGGCATGTCTGGCGATGAACCCCTCCTACAAAGGATCAGCCCTGGCTACAAGGCCATGCCTTCTAGCTGCTCTGCCATTGTTGTCCTCCTCATCCTCCTCCATATCAGACTCATGAGAATGGACAGGACTTCCTCCTCCTCCTCAGTTCCATCCTCAGAGGTTGTAGCTCTGGCCATGGCATCATTGTCTTCAACTTCTAGGCCCCTCTGCTGCGCAAAGTGGTGCAGCATGCAACACACCACAACTCTACTGGATACCCTTGCTGGGCATACTGCAGGGCTCCATCTGAGTAATCAGGGCACCTGAAGTGCATTTTCAGAATGCCAATGGCCTACTCGATTGTATTCCTTGTGGTGACAAGGCTGCTGTTGTAGTTACGTTCGGCCGAAGTTTGTGGGCTCCTAAAGGCCCTCTCTTGTCCCCTAGAAGCCAACCACAGATCCACGAAGGTGGATGAACTAGCTGAGGAAGTTGGGAATCCCTCAGAATGTAGCTACCAGGGAACCTTGCACAGAGTTGGAGGAAAATCTTGTTGTGGTCACATACTGGAGGAGGCCTTATGGTGCAGTGGTAGTGTCCCTAACTCTGGGCCAGTAGCTCCGGGTTCAGCTCCAACTTCAGCAATTGATAACCATGGAAGGTGTGTTCATAAGGTGGCCAAGCAGGTTGATTGTCAGCCTGTAAGTTATTCCTGGTCAGGAGGCAAAGGCAAAACACTGCAGTACTTTGCCAAGCATGATCATGGGCCAATCCAATGGAAGTCCATGGTCACCAAGACCTGGTACCTGAAAGAGGAGGAGATGACAAACCACCTGAACATTGAGTAGGCTGAAGGACTTTCGGTTGACGAAGATGTCTGATTACTGATTTGGAGCCTTTATGGCAATGTGGGTGCAACCAGTAATATCCTGCACCTGGGGGAGGCTTGCTAATTGAGTAAAGGCTGTGACTGTCTGTCTAAGATGCCATACCTATAGGGAAATTAACATGCTCCACTATATGAGCAAGCAGGGCATTAGTTACAGTCTTCATGCAGCTATGTGCTGCTGACTGGGAGATTCTAGACAGGTTCTCCTGTTGAGTCCTAGAAAGAGCCTGAGACATAAAAAATGAGAGGCAAGTTTACCTTTACAGCCACTGGCAAGGCGTGGGGGTCAATAGAGTGTGGTTTGACATGTTGCTGCACCATTTGACATACGTCGGTGACCACGTTGCAGCTTAATCTCAGCTGACTTCAGCACTGGTTCTCTGTCATATTGAGGTATGACCACCCCAAGGTCTGTACATCCTTCCCACAGGGTAATAACTGGTTGTCCCCCTTCCTGATGGGCTGCCTCCTCCTCCTGACCTGGTGCCCTGCTTCTGGAGTCCGGCTTGTCATGTTGACTTACTTCTATGGGTGCCTGCGTGTGAGGATGCCATGCCCACCGTTTCTCTTCCTTGGCGCCTTTCTTTCTCTCGCACAGTGTTCTTGCTGTCACAAGGGTGCATGAGTCTGTATGGGGCAAAAAATATTTGCCCTGCCAGATCCAGCAGCCCCAACCTCCTACTCCCTTGAGTTAAAGCCAGGCACAAGCGAATGAATTGTTGTCGCTTCTGTGGCAGTTAATACAACTTTTGAGCAATTTCCAAAGGTGTACTTACACCTCTTCAAAAGAGTGCCCTCCCTATCCAAACAACTCCACAAAGTTCTGACTTGCTCCTACCAGGCCTAATCTGCACATTATGGGTTTCACACTTGAAGGTTACATACATCATACATGACTGGATGAAGATGCTGATTTATATAGGCAGTGACCTCCACAAAACCTGACTCATGTCCAAAACCTGACCCATCCCTATTCCCTCCCCCTACAAAAATGGTGAGGGCCATGTTCAGGGGCGGAATTTATAGATTTTGGCTTCCTCCAAAATTTTTGAAATCTGTTGTTGGGAAAATTCAAGCAATGGTTTTTCATCATTGTCCTATCAACAGTTTAATAGGATAGCGGTGAAACTTTATTAAGTAAATGGGAGAGAGAAGTAGACATCTTGGGTGATTGTGCCAGAGTTTGCATTGTAATTTGAGTAAGCCCTTTAGGTATCTGTTTGAAACACTTGTATGGATGGTCTTTCTATTGGTCACCTCTGCAGATAATGGTGATAATAACAAACCATGACCTTTGTGGGTTTGTGAGAGGATTGTCCAATGTATGAGCTTACAAACAACTCAAATGGTTTTGGCAAAACTACTGTCTGTCTTTGGGGAGAAGAAATGACCAGAACATGTAGATAACCAGTGTGCATATTTTTTAAAGTTGCTGGCGAGGCTGGAATTTATTGCCCATCTTTAAGCTGATTGGTTTTATAGATCATTTCAGAGGGGAGTTAAGAGTCAACCACTGGAAGTTCAGAACTGAAGTCACATATAGGCCAGATTGGATAAGGACTGGAATTTTCCTTCCCTTAATAACATTAGTGAATCAGTTGGGTTCATACAATAACCTGATGGCCTCAAGTTCGTAGGAATGTAGGAACATGAATAGGCCATTCAACCCCTCAAGCCTGTTCCTAAAATCATTGAGATCAGGGTTGACCTGCAACCTTAATCCAGATAACCACCTTTGCCCCATTTCTCTTATTACTTTTAGATAACAGGAATCTATCAAGCTCAGTTTTAAAATTGGTAATGATCCCACATCAAATGCCATTTCCAGAAGAGAGTTCCAAACTTCTTGAATACTTTACATGGAGGAGTGTTTCCTAATTTCCCTCCTGAAAGTTCTGGCTCCAAATTCTGGCTATATTCCCCAATCCTAGACTCCCCAATTAGCAGAACTAGTGGGTAGGATTTCTGGCCCTGCCTGCCATGTGAATCGTTATGGGCAGAACGGAAAATTTGATGGGACCAGCCAAAGGTCTGTTGACTTCGGGTGGGAATTTTGGGACTGGAAAATCTCACCCAGTTTCTCCAAATCTATCCTATCTGTTCCCTTTAATAGTGATATCAACTTCTTTATTTGCAGATTTTTTAAACGGGTTTCAACTTCTGAAGCTGCCATTGTGCTGCCAACTCAAGGAACATAGCCTCTATACTATACATACCCATGTCAGTAATGGTGGAATATGCCAGGCACCTCATGCTTAATCTTGTGTTCTCTCCTCTTTTGGGAGATGTAGGCCTATCCTTATGAGCAGAGAGAGCTTTCTCCTATATAATGCAGTCTGAAAGAAGACCTGTGTTCAGAAAGAAGAGCGGGGGGCTAATTTTGTACAACGTGGAGGAAATTGGAAGAAATTGGGGGCAAGAAGTGTGTGCATGCTTAAATACTGATTTAGAGATGCCAGGATTTCTCAGCTTAGTTCATCTTTCACATGGTCCCATACATATTTGGAAATATGAGTTAATTGCAGTCCAGTTAAACTGCATGATTTTAACATTTCACTCAGGCCTTACCAAAGAGCTTCCTGAGCTTTGAGATAATGGGCTAGATTTTATGTACTCCCACTGGGTGTGTTTTCGAGGGCGTGGGGTGTGGATGGGGGCAGCACATAAAATAGGTCGGGTGCCCAGTCCACCACCTTCCAACCACCCCCAAGCTCACCCCCATAACATGGTGGGTGGACGCCATATTAAGGGCCAGGCAAGCTCGTTAAACCGGTAGATCTCGATAATATGCTACCCAGTTGACTTAGGCAGGCGGGCGGGAGTGGACAGCCTGATTTTTTAAAAAGCTTTTAAAAGCACAGGAAGGGAAGGGGTACCCTTTGTGCATCAGGGGCAGCCTCCTATGATAGTACCCCTCTTTTCCTTCCTGCCACCTGCTGTCCAAAACCCAGCCCCTACTCCATGCAGCTCACCCCAAGCTTATCAAACCCTCCCCGCCCAATGCCCTGAACTTAACTACACTCTGGGATCCATTGGGCCTTCTTCCCGAGTTGCAGCCCCGGCAGTGCCCACTTCTGAGCTCTTGGTGTTGCTGGGACTGATGGAGCTGCCGGCCAATCCGATGGGTCAGCAGCTCCTGAGGGCAGAACTTCCACCCCAGTGAGGCACCCTGGTGGGTGCCAGGCGAACCGCTCACCCCACACCACCCCACCTCCACCCTCACCAGTAAAATGCAGCCCAATGTCTTTGCTTGGGGCCACTGGCTTCACAGACTGACTGGAAATAAATTGTAAGTTAGGGAGAAAGCTACCCCTTCAATTTTCTTTTCATCCAGATGAATGGCTTTGAGTGATTCAAAATGTGGCCTGAGTTATTTTTTTGGCTGGGGGTAAAAAGTGCTTTTTAAATATTAGTGCAATGATATCACTCTTATGACTCACTTACCATCTTGAATTCTATCTGAAAAATGTTAGTAACAGCCTGGCCTGACTGTAATTCTCTGGTGTTGGGACAGTACATGCAGTCTTCTGAAGCTGTGTGGTGCTCAAGGAACAATTGCAAGAGATTTCCCCCAAAAGGCAAATACATTGATGAGTCTGGTGGGATGGGGTGGAAGGTTGGGAGGTGTTGGGGAGCAAAGTGAAATATGTGGAGGATAATTTCTAAGGCTCCATTGTGGATCAATCAGGTAGATTTTTCCTCCGGTGAAAGAAATCAAGAATGAGGGGACGAATCTTCTTTGGCCATTGGAAACCAGGAAATGCTTCTTCACACAAAATCTAATGTCTATTATATAATTCAATCTGTGGGGGAAAAATTTGTTTGCATGGTGTTGATTTCCCAGTACGAGTACCATGGGCAAGTACCTGTATGGTCTATGTTGTGTACTTCATTGCTATCAATGAATTTCTCCCATCATCTTGTGTGATCCAAAACTGATAAGATTGTGAGGCACTATTAAAACTAGCAACATTTATTAGATTGGGAGTCCTAGTTAATGTTTACTCACCTTTGACTCTCCAATGCCAGTGCTACACCTGTGGCAATTGAAGTGATATACTGATTTAGTATTTATGATATTTTCTCGCTGTCTACAATGAGATTGCCTCCTTCGTTTCTTAGCAGCTCTAACCCAATTTTGACTCCCTCCACCACTGACGCATAGTGGCAGCAGTGTGTGCCATCTAGAAGATGCACTGCAGCAACTCGCCAACGGTCCTTCAACAGCACCTTCCAAACCTGTGACTTCTACCCCCTAGAAGGACAAGGGCAGCACATAGATGGGAACACCACCACCTGGAAGTTCCCCTCCAAGCCACTCACCAACCTGACTTGGAAATATATTTCTTCACTGTCACTGGGTCAAAATCCTAGAACTCCCCCCTAACAGCATGGTGGGTGTACCTACACCACATGGACTACAGTGATTCAAGGACGTGCCTCACCATCACCTTCTCAAGGGTAATAGCCTTGTCAGTGATGCTCACATCCCAGTCAAGAATAAAAAAGAGTTTACAACTAGTGTGGCAATAGAAACCCTTTTTACTGCCCTATTGTATTTGTCCATTTCCCTCAGTTTTTAGCAAATTTTGTATCTTTCCTATACTTATTCCATTTTGTTTTGAGTTTTATTAAAATTGTGTAGTCTGTAAGCTTTTCATAGCTTCCTAAAGTTTGATAAGATTTCCCTAGTCAACCCTGGAAATCGCATCCTTTAACATGCTCCCCTTATCTCTTTACATCCTTTCTATATCCTTTTTAATGTTCACCTATGGCTCTATTTTCCAGTTTTTCTTTCCATTTCACCTGTGCAACATTCCTTTTATCTCTCTGTAGTTTGCTTTCTTTTCCAGTCAAGTACCCATTTAACATTTCTTTTAACGCTGGATATAACTATATTGTGCCACAGTTTCTCAACCATTTGCCCAATTTTATGGCTCTTTAAATGAACAAATGCAAAGAGTAGCTAAGCCGCGCAGGTCAGGAAGGTTTGAACTTCATTTTCCCCTCTTTCCCTCCCTCCCTGTTCTGTGGGTTGCACTGAGCTGACATATCTCCGTCAGGATGTCAGTAGTGGTGCTCCAGTCAGCTTCAGTGCCCCATGTTGAGGGTCGAAAAAGTCACCCAACATTTCTGTTTGTGACTGCCATTCAACATTTGCTGCTAGAACTGTACTTGTGTGAAGGGCTGGTGCAACAACTAGGCTAACTAGACGTTCACTTAGGGTGACAAAATTTGGGGTGGGTCAGAGCGGGCAGCAATAAAACTGCCAACTTTTTAAAAAAAGTCAGAACGTTTTTTTAAAAGCTGGTCAAAGAACAATGAGGCTGCTTGAACGTCTTTTCCGCTCTCAGCAACTGTCAGTTTTTTTTCACAAAAACTGTCAACATTGAGCTCCCACTCTGCTGCTTTTACTGCTGCTCCTCCAATCAAAAATTCAGTATCTGAACAAGCAGTAAAAGTGGCTGAGAGTGAATCCATGATTGGAGGATCTGGAACAGCAAGCATGGGAGAGACAGAACCTCTGATTTGTAGAACAGCTCCGTCTCTCCTGTGCTCACTGCTCCTCCAGTCACTGCTCTGGCTGGTCTCTGGAGACTTTCAACTTGTCCTCTCCAGCTACCAGGCCATGGATGGTGGTGGTTGAAGTGAGGACTTCACTGTCCCACTCTTGGTCCCCCTGCTCCTGAGGAACCTTCCCCTGACATGCAGCAGTCTCGCAGTCAGTGGCCATGGCAAAGCATCCGTCCCGATGTAGAGGGTCACCAGATACTTGTTCTTGGAGTGGGCCCTCATGTTAATGTTGAAGCAACGCTCCAGGTTGACTGTGTGCTGGGAGCATCTGCAATGTGCCTCTGTTTGAACTATCACTTTGAACTATCAGTTATTGAGTAAATTATGACTGACTTAGGTCGTTATTCTCATTAATATTCCGATTTCAGCTTCCTCCCTGTTTTGTTAATATTGGTAGGAAGTTTGGTTTACTGAGTGAGACTAAAGGAAAACCAAAGGCATTATTTTCATAATGTATGTTTAAACTGTTTTTATAGTCTGCTAATACCACCATCCTAGAGGATCTGCATGCTGGGAATTGGCAGCACTGGCACAGTATAAAAGTAGCTTCAAAAATTGAAACTGTAAACATGCTCCACTTCGTTTCAAGTGAAGTTTAAAAGCTTCTTTCATAAATATTCCCTGTGCCCTATCCATTGCATTGCTAGTCAGTGATTCCCTTTATAATGTGGATTTGCTTCATAGAATCATTCTGGAGGAAATTATTCTCCTTGATTGTAAATACAGCGTGCTCTGCCTTTTTGCTGCTAAAGGAACCTCATATTTCTCCAGGCATGTGTGTTTGTGAACACTTGTGTGTTTGTTAATGCAAGGTCCCTTATAAGTAACCAAACAGGTCATGTGGCATCATGGGGTGGGACAGTGGGGGTGTGGTGGGGGCACAAGTGGCGCACGCAAGGTTGAAGATTCGCCTAGGACACCTAATACTCTTGCACCGGCCCTGCTTGTGTGCATGGTAAGCTGAAGATAGAGTCAAGCTCACCTGCAGTGCCCATTCGAGTTGGATGCCTGTCAGTTCATTTGTGATTCACAACCACTTGGGTGAGATGACAGAGGGCACCTGTGGGCCAGTGCCCTTACAAAGTCAATGCCTTGTGATGGGTGCGTGGTCTAAACTACATTAATAACCTGTAGCTTTAATCCTTATTTTAACCTTTTTTCCCATTCCTGCTGCTTTCTTATTTATGAATTGTAGTAGCTTTTATCTGGCCAGGTGGCTGCACAGTTGGGACCTCCTTAGTATCCAATATAGCACATTGTTTGCTGCCAAGAAAAGGCTTACGTTTATGTAGCACCTTTCATGATTTCAAGCCATCCCAAAGTGCTTCACAGCCAATTAAGCACTTAATGAAGTGGAAATGAAGTGGACTGCGGTGATTAAAGAAGGCAGCTCACCACCATCTTCTTAAGGGTAATTAGGGATGGGCAATAAATGCTGGCCTAGCCAGTGATGTCCACATCCCATAAATGAATTTTTAAAAATGCAATAGTTGATTTGTGCACAGCAAGCTCCAATAAGCTACAATGTGATAACAATTAAAAAAGCTATTTTTGTGATGTTGATTGAAGGATAAATACTAGCCAAGACTCCAGGGATAGCTGTCCTGCTCTTCTTTGAAATAGTGCCATATGGGATCTTTTATACCTACCTGTGAGGGCAGAAGGGGCATTGGTTCAACATCTCATGATGGCACCTCCAACCAATGCAGCAGTCCCTCAGTACTGCATTGGAGTGTCAGCCTTGATTTTTGTGCTCAAGTCCCTGGAGTGAGACTTGAATCAACAACCTTGTGACTCAGGTGAGTGTGCTACCAACTGAGCCTTGGTCGGCACATGACTCATGTTGGATAGAATATAGTTAAAGCTAAGCACAATCTGTTGTTCTTCTTGTTTATAAGACTTTCTTATCCACCAGCTATGCATTAGAAGTCCATTAGAAGTCTTTCAATAGGACGGTGCTTAAGCATGTGGAGGAACAGAGATCCAAAAACATAATTCCGTGAAAGGTTGACTAGAGGTATATAAAACCTGAAAAGACTAATAACATTTTAGGCCATGAGGTACATGATGAAAGGCATGATGATACATTTGTGCACAGCAAAGGTTAGGCCACAGAGCTCAGTGTGTAGATTCTATAATGGACTACCCCATTATAGAAGAGACATTAAAAGTGAGTATATGGTGTAGATCGACCAGGATGATTGCAGGGAAGGGAAAGTATAACTATGAGGAGAGACTCAAGATACTGGGACTATATTCATTGGTGTAGAGAAGGCTACAAGGGAAGTTGATAGCTTTTTATAATTATTAAGTGTTTTGATAGTGAGTTTTCACAGATTTGAGAGTTAGTAATGGGGCATTATCAATGTGAAATTGTCACTAAGAATGGGGGGCGGGCGAGGTGTGGAGAAATTTCTTAACACAGTGGATTGTTGGACTGTGGAATGTAATTCCATTGGATGTGGTTGAGGCAAAGAGCGGATGCAAAGGAAAATTAGATAGATATTGGAAGCAGAGGAATATGAAGGGCTATGTGGAGACTAAGAGGGGGTGGGATTAGTTTTGAACTTAATGGAGGTGATGGAGTCCTTGCCCATTGGCTGGAGAGCTGGCGAGACCGCCATGTCACCACCTTTGAGGGAAGATCTTTAAGTGTCAGCCAGCCACATTAAGTGTCAGCCAGACATTTAATTGGGCAGTGTTAATCTTCCCTGGGATCAAGTACTCCCGGGATGGAAGTCACGCCCATTGAGAACTGCTGACCAATCAGAAGCCACCTGTTTTTCTGTACTCAGCAATGCCACCAGGGAAGTGGTGGCTGCTGCCAGTATGACACCCACCCAAGGCTTAGTGTCGAGGAGGGACCCAGGCACAGGTGAATGATGGTGGGTGTATAGTTGTGAGGTGGGAGGTGTGGGGAAGGAGTTGACAGTAAGGGTATGGGGGTCACTCTCAGTGGGACCCCCTTCCTGATGCTAGGTCCGTCAATCAGTCATGGAGAGCATGAAAATGAGGGAACCCCCCCCCCCACCAGTCACGGAGAGCATGAAAATGAGGGAACCCCCCCACCCTCCCTCACCACTGGTAGCCCGCAAGCAAACATTGGCTTTCCGTATTGCGAGTCTGCTGCCTGCCGCTCTTAAGGCTCTTAAGTGGGCATTAATTACCCTCCTCAGGCCTTCCTGTCTCAGCCTTAATCAGGGCAGAGGCAGGAATATGGCAGGGTTCCTGCCTGCCACGTGCCAGCCTGATTAAATGCTCCTGCCTCCAATCTCGCCACATGGGAGGGCATTAAATTCTGCCCAATGGAACTAATTAACCTTCTTTCTTATTGTAGAATTCTACATCTCTATTTGAGGAAGGAAGGAAAGTAGCTTCTAAAAATTAAAATTCTAAAATTTCACTTTATTATATCTATAGTGTAGATAGCGTACTTTTCCATATCATACTTATCCATTGACTTCCTTATTTATTCATATTACTGATGGAGCTACCCTAGTCTTTATGTAGGTATTTAGTAGATAACCATTCTGTTACTTCTGCTCATCTGTAGTAACTACTTTACCATAATGTTTTGTATGCTCAATCTCCTCAGTTGAAAAAGTGGCTGTATAATAATGCAGCTCTCTAACTTGGCTGGAGAGGTTACAGACCTGCATCAGACAGTGACCTCCAACCTACTTTGCTCATACATTGAGGGAACGTGAGAGTTGATGTAGAGAACAGTCACATTTTTCTTTAACTGGGAATATACCAAATATTGCCATCAGACCACCTCAAACTAAATAAAACCCAGCATAAACAGTCATTTATTGAAGAGCGCATTGGCCTCAGAGTCCCAGTTGACTGATTATAATTTTGTCAATAAATGTTTGGACACGAGCTGTCAGATTGACCTGTGCAGAGTTAATGACATCGCGCAAGAGGAACTGCAGGTTCCCTGACTAGATGTACATTTTTCTCTTGGTTGAATCTAATTATTCATTATTCCCTGTTCTCTGGCTTTTGATGCTCAGTACATCACTTTAGGTGATTCACTGCTAAATGTTTCCCTGGGGAGACAGCTGGATGCTTTTGGAGTCCATGCACTTTGCTTAATGTATGGTCTGTTTTATTTTGTTTGATTTATTCAATGAATGATTAACCAGGATTTGAAGTTGAACCGGCAATTTAAGCATAATGTAAACCTTGCTTTATTAAAATTATGCTGGTCACAGATGTAGTGCAGGCGCCAACTTGCAATGACTGTTTAGGTCAGAAATCTCATTGCCCCTACCTATTGCATGACAGCTGAAGCCTTGCTTTGTGGGATGTAGTATTGCTGCGGACCTGGATTCTGTTTTGTGCATGCCTAAATGGAGTACATGAATGCCGAGGGTGGGGGTGAGTTGACAATCCAGAGGAGTTGAAATCAGACTATTCCAATGCACCAGTTATTCTCATGTGCCTAGAGCCTCCAATCCTTAAAGATTTCTTAGGAGTCTCCTGTCATTGAAGATAAATCTCCCAGGCCCTGTTGCGAGCAACCCGGGAGAGAGAGAAAATAAAATCATTGGTGCATTAAAATAAATTGTGTGGCTTGTTTTCAATTTTCTTTCAGTATTTTAATGTATTAGTTATAAATTAATACAAATAAATAAATGAATATTAATAAATCATAGAAGATAGGGAACTAAAGTACGCTTGGGTAGGGCAATTGGAAGCAGAGGTGATGAAATGAAACCTCCAGTGGTATGTCCAACTAGAGTTGCTAACACTGAATACATCACTTGTTGCCCTGGGTAATCCCACACAGAGGCGAAATGGAGCAATAATATTCTTGATATTTCAAAGCCCATTTTTATCTGCTCAGTTCAGGGTAAAGTGGACAGCATGCTTTCCTGCCTTATCAGCAGACTTATTGCTATTGCTTTGTTGCACTTCAAATAATAATAATGGACACCTGGAATTTCTGCAGGAATTTTCCTATTCTCCCATTTTGGTGGAAGATCAGTGGAAATTCAGGGATATTGCATAGATTTCTGCTGCACTTGTGACAGGAGGTTAGGATATTCCACCTGGGCACCCTGTGTACACGGCACTCTCTTTTCGTAACAGTATGGCTGTGATCCTCATGTTAGGTTGATGCTGAGGCTTGTGCTGGTTCTTAGCTGGTTCAGCTTTCATCAAATCTCCTGTTAAAGCTTGCATGTCCCATCATGCTTGCATTTTGACAAGATCCAGTTCTGCCTCTGGCAGTGTGTTTGATCTTTTAAAATTGATGATTGTCATTGCATACTGCTTTCTGCCTAAGATTCTGCAGAGGAGTGTAAGGCGCCCCTTACGATGGTACAGAATGGCGAATGCTTGTTTTTCTACCTTTTGTCTGACTGTTTTAGGGTGCTTTTTTTCCTGAGTCATTAACATGAAATATGCCCCCTAAGGGGTAGTTACTGTTTTGTGCTGATTTAATTTCGACCTCTTAAATTTGACATCAGCATAGAAGGAAGAAGCTGCCTTAAAATAAGATTATAATAACACTTGCCTTCCCACTAAAATTTTACGCTGTTGCTCAAGGCTGATGTGGTACGATTAACTCTTCAGAAATCGAACTTTGAGTCGATCTGAAAGGGTTGACTGTCATTTTGTACTGTTGATTCTGAAGTTAATTAAAAGTGACTATTGTAATATAATTGACTGTGTGCTTGAATATACTCCTGACAGTCTCCAGATTAGAGAAGTCCTTTGAGCGTGAAATTGTTTTCATCTGTCTCAAGGTTTCCCTGGTGCTGATTTCCAAACTCTTGGAAGTTAACTGTGCTGGCAGGGGCCCTATGGTTAAAAGTAGCTTTTCCATCTTGGCGCTGTCACATTGTATCTAAGAGAAAGATATAAAGTTTGAAATATCTATTCTTTACAACCCCCGAGGCCTGCAGTTGAGAAATAAAAAGGGCCTGAGTTGGGGGCATATTGAAGACAAAAGCAACGCGGTGGCTGCTTGCATTTCCACTAGGTTTTCTTTGGGTTGAATTGTGTACAAGGTTGGGGGCTGGGGCGACAGAGGAAGATGCAGAATTATGGAATATGGAAAGCTTTTCTAAACTAACTGCGTATGTATGCAAAATTCATTGACGTTCCAGATACCCAGCTTAATTGATTCTGATGTAAGTATCTATGCTGTGAAACCCTCAAAGGGAACATGTTTGTTTGTATTATTTATATTTTCAAATTGAAATGTTTAAGAAAGGGTAAAGTTGAAATTGGTCTACACCAATTTTGTATTGAAATGATGGAAGAGAAAATGGATGCGTTGTAAGAGGGATTGCTAATTTACTGAGATTGCAATTTGCATTATTGGAACAGACCAACCTCCTCCCCCCACCCGTCCCTACTGTGCTGTGGCTTTGTAGCAGGTAACTTCTTAACATCTACTCAGTGAAGTCTTGTTGAGCTTTTTGACCTAATGCTTAAAAATTAACGTTTGAAACATGATTACCTCACTAATTGAAGTTTTAATCAAAAGTCATAAATACCCATTACTTCAAATGGTCTCTGCAACATGACTTCCTTTGTTGCATTTTGCCAGGGGCTCAATTTAAAGAGGTTGATTCAATCTGCTCATTTTCTGGAATAGTGATGTGATTGACCCTTTTAAAATTACCCTAACTTCAAATTACACCCTTGTCCTGGACTGGTACAGATTATATCAAGAAAGAGTTTAAAAGCAGCTTTATTTTAAAGAATAGAAAGTTTACCAACTTTTTAATATGATACTTTCTTTGTCGTATTTGTCTTTTATGATTTTTAACAAAATTATTAGGAAGGAATTTTGCCTGTTTAGTTTCAGACTATTTGTAAACTATTGCTAAACAGTGCTAACTTACAGTGCAGCATTCAGTTTGTGGGATTCTTTCTGTGAATGTCCAAAAGTGAACTGAAAATAATGACGGAGAGCTAATCTTCCAGATTTTCATTTAAAAAGAGAAAGCCCAAGTCAAACTTCAAAGGCCTCATTCTTAAAGAACGAGTCCTATCCAAATGGTTGGCTGCTTCCTTTTCAAGAAATGTGGACAATATTATACTAATCCTGCCCCTCACCAAAAAAAAATTGAAAGGCTTCAATTGTAATATTGGATTTTTTTGACTGAAGAGTAGCTCTTATTGAGAGCAGGGTATCCAAATCTTAGATCAGTGCACACAGCTAATTTCCTTTTGGAAAAGTAGCACGTAAGAGTATGTGGGGGCAGTGGGTAGAGGTGGGAGGGAGGGAGGGGTGGGGGTGGGTGAAGTGTGGCTGGTGGTATTAACCACAGGGCATTCATACTGTGCTGTTCCATGTGATTCTGCTTTTATAATGCTGAGATAATGTAAGTAGGTCTTCTGACCTACAACTAAGTGAATAAAGAGAGTAAACTCATATAAAGAGAAATCGTCACTGACCTATGCATCCTTTTAAAAGGCTTCCTTACACCTGGACCAGACTTACAGTTGCAGTCCAGTTTTCTAATGGTTTCCAAATCTTCTTGGTATCTCTGTCATATATTGATCAAATTCCTGTTTTGCTAGGTATTGTTGATGCCTCTTTACTTCCACTGGCTGTACATCTAAAAGTAACATGCAGGGATATAAACATTTCTAAAGCAAGTCAAAACTATTTTTCCAAGTGTGTCCTTTTTGTTAATTCTCAGTTGCGCCACTGACAAGGCCAGTATTTATTGCCCTTCTTTAGTTGCCCTGATTTAGCAGTTTGATACAATGAAATGTCTTGCTAGGGCACTTCAGAGAGAAGTTGAGATTCAGCAGCATTGGTATCAGACTGCAGTCACATACGGACCAGACTGGGTAAGAACAGTTACTGTTCTTCGCTAGAGAATATTAGCAAACCAGTTGAGCTTTTATGACAGTCCAACAGTTTTCTTGTCACTTTTACTGATGGTCAGCTTTCTGTTTCTAGTTTGAAACAAAATTGAATCCAAATTCTTATTTGAATTTGTGAACACATATTTTCTAGATCACTAGACTGGATCTCTAGACCACTAGTCCAGTAACATAACCATTGTAGCAGCATTGTCATAGTGCTTGACAGAGAATAGTTTCTGGCGTGGTAGAAGAAATATTTGGTATTCTTTGTCATGATCCTGTACAAACGTAATTAGTCTTGACATGTAGAGAGCACTGGCAAGGCTGCATTTAATGTCCAACTCTCGTTACTCTAAGTTCATGAGGAGTTAGCCACTCTGGGGACTGGGTTTGCATTGAAATCAGACCACGTAGGAATAGAAGGCTTCCTTCCCTGATTAACATCAGTGAACTAGTTAGGGGTTTTGCCAGATTTATTGAACCCAATTTTATAGTTTGCCATGTAACATTGGACTTCATGATTTCTGGATTACTATTACAGTAGGAGAGCCATTTTGTTATTGTATCTGATACAAAACTTTACTTCTGTCTGTCAATGGTAGCAAACTGTAAGCAGTTGTCGTTTTTAGACAAGTACAAACTGCATTTGATTGTCCCCACAATTAAAAGAAGTAATCACTGTCAGTAATAGAAGCTTCTCCCAATATGAGCCGTTACTAACCTTTTTAATTTTAATGTATATTGTGCAACCTTTCTTTTTTCTTCCCTGCCTCCCTGCTCCCACCCTACCCCACCACTCACCCATATGGTTTTGGGTGAAGAATGCTTTTGTGTGTCTCACATGTGTATGGATCTGAAAGTTCACTTTTTTGTGTGCAGTAAGGCTGTTGGCATACCAGTTAATGATAAATCTGTATGGCTTATGCAGTGAAGCCTGGCTCCCTTTTGTTCTCCATTTTCTTTCATCTCCACACCCCCCCACCCACCCCCCCCCCAATACTTGCTTCATGGAGGTAACAAGAAAACTCTTGGTAAAGTCTCAGTTGGGTTTTGCAGGATACAACTCAGTAGTGATTGTTTTCATGGATGTATTGCAGAACAGCTGTGCTGTTTGTTGGTTGATTCAGAGTGGAAAGTGTATGCAAGTGGAAATTAAAATGTCCCCTGGTGCTCTCGAAATTGCAAATTGCTTGGTTAGAAAATTTAGCTTTCGGTGAATTTTGCTAATATGCCAGGCCTTTCCTTGATAAACCTTTTTAAAGCATATACTGTTTCTAAGGTCATTGTTCTTTTGCCATCTGCCCCAGAGTATTCATTAAAGTTTATGCAGTGATGTGTAAACCCATAGATGAATGTGTGTTCCTTTAAATTCAGCTATCGCATCACTGCTAAAAGAGATTAAGGCTAGATCTCCTCAGCGGGAACACAATTCATCCGTATGAAAGGCCACTACAAACAGTAATATGGCTCGATTATTCACAGTACTTCCCTATCCAGCTGATCTGATTACACAGGAAGTGGTTTAGAATGCTAGGTCTGGCCCAGTAGATAATTCTAATCCCTCATAATTTTTTCTCATTTTTAAATTTTTGAACACAACTGGAAAAAATCTTACATATATTTTATAGGAGGGTGGAAAGAGCAGCACTTGGGAATACATCCAGCTTGCCTCTAATTGGTAAACTGTACACACTCAACACTTTAGTCATTATCCTGTTATTTTTGAAAGATTAAAGTTGCAGTTAGACATTGAGCAAAACTTCGACTCTTTAGCTCATGTTTGAGTATAGTTGAAGCTTTTAGGACTCGGTTTCCAACTGGTTCCCCATTACTTGGATAGTACAGAATTGGCTTGTACTGGCCAACATCACTTGATGAATCCAATGCATCTCATAATCTGTGCCTGAGGAAAATATCTTCACTAGTGTTGGCTGTACATCAAACAAACTCAGTTGACTAAGCTGTTTCTGAATTTGTTTTCCATTGTTTATCTCTCTGAGAAGATTACCTGACTCTGGTTTGGAAGGAAGGTTATGTATTGTGGTGCAAAAGGCATTCCAATTGGATGGGACAAGCTATTTGTCAGTTTTAGTATGTTCATATGTAACAAGCTGAGAGGGATGTAAATTATACCCCAGGATTATTTTCACTCGAAGAGAAGGCTATAAGATGTGATGAAGGGTTTTGATAAAATGGATAGAAAAGGATTACTTCCCCTGGTTTGTGGAAAGTAGTCATTGATTTAAAAGTGCATGAAGAAAGAGGTTGGGAGAAATCTTTTTCTGCAGTGAACTAACATTTTTACCACAGAATTAGTTATAGATTCTTTTAAGGGAAAAGTGGATGCAATATTATGGGGGAGAGCAGAGCACAGATACTATCAACCACACCTCTTCCTATGCTGCAAACATCTCTGGTAAGATTGTGTGTGTGTAGATACAATTGAGCTTGATTATACATTCTATTGAGATATGCCACCCTATTCACCTGAACCTTCTGTCCGGATCATTGGGTGATTTGGGACCACAAAGGTGATTAGAAGCAATGATATATGGAAGACCAGAGAGCTGGCAAAGTTGGAAAAATCACACAGGCCATGAGAAGGAGCAACAAAGCAAATCGGCTCATGAAGAAATGCTTCCTTTGTCGGCTCTAGTTTATTAATGGATTGGGGATTGGGTCTGAGATGCAGCACTGTTTTGGGTTCAGTAAATTAATGCCCATGACAGCTCTGCTCAACGTGAACAGAAGTCCAGAACTGATGAGCTACAAAAGGTTTTCTTACTGTTTCCCCCACTATGAACCACTGGCAAAGCAGATCAAACATGAAGTGAATATGGACTGATGTCAGTATCTTTTGTGGCAAAGTGTCTCTGGTATTCAGTTGTGTTCACAATGGGCATAAATTATGGTTGGCACATAATCTCAAATCAAAGCATCCTTCTTTAAAAAGAGACTTTATCAGAAACCTTGTTGAGTTCTGAACTCTCTTTACATTCTCTCAGATGAATGAAAAATGTATCATATATATCATTTACCGATTTTGTTAGGTCTTTGTAAGATTTAATGTTAAGACCATCTCTTCATCCTTTCTCTTCTCAAAGAAAGCAATATTGGCATCTGAGAATCATACTATGTTAGTGGTCTGTGCCTCAGTTAGTGAGCAGGATCCCTTCTAGGCATGGTAAATGGGATATACTGTTTGAGGCATGTTCAGGACTGCACTCTATTCCTGTTCAAACATACTTGTTTAAGGAGAAAAGGCCATTCTTGGTAAATGAAAACACTAAAACCATTACTGGAAACAAGTCAGCAGGGATTAAAAAAAAACAGTCCTTGAAGGAACATAGCCAAAAGGTGGCTTTCATCAGGGCTTATTTCCTGAACACAACTTTCCTTTCTGTTTCATTCAAAGCTGTTCAGCACATTTACACGCTGCTAAGCTCAGGAATTGCTGTTTTCTCAAGCACCACATCAGTTCATCACTGTATGCTGAAAATTAAAAAGTAACCACCCACTTTAAAAAAAAATAATTTGAGGCCTCGTAGACAGGTTTACAAAATGACGTTTGGACTGAGTTCTGATGGATCTGGTGAGCTACTTCAAGCCTGCCGTGCTGGACTCTGTAAGCACAACAAGCTGTCTCATCAATTTGCACACTAAGCCATGGTGCTGGGAGTGGCGGGGGGGTGGGGAGGGGGGTTGGGGGGGAAGGGGGCAGGGGAGCTAGGAGAAGGAAGAATGCTATTTCAGAATTGATGTGCAGAAAGTTGACTGCCCATTTACATTATTTCAGACTGTGACATGTCCTTCATTTTAAAAAGGAGTGTTAAGATTTGTGTAGTGGGAGATTGTGGCCAGCTGGGGTTTTGCCAGTTGTTTCAGTGGATAGCTCCATTGAATGCTGAAGGTTTACTTGACTAGTGAAATGGTTGAGGACCTCATAGCTGGAAGTGCAGTGGTGCATGGCTAAAATATTTCAGACGGATCAAATGTTGGGAAGACACTTGATTTATACTCCTTCTGCCCCTTCATTTTCATACACTACCACAGCTGTATATAAGTTAATTTGGGTATTACAAAATGCAACTCAATTTGATTACTGCATCAGCCGTATATTATTAAATCCTTAACCTCTCACAAATTTCACTTTCAGTATTTGTTTCAAGGCCATAAACAATTGTAGTTCTGCTCTTGGATTGACCTCTACTTAAACCCTCATGTAATTAGATATTCTACCCCCCTCTTGCACTGATTCTCTTTCAGGGCATGGTTCAGTAAACTAAGCTCCAAGCTTTCACATTTTCTTTCCCAGTAGAAATCCTTAAACACTGATTAGGCCTCTCTCTTTTTGTTAATCGTAGGTGCTGATGTGAATTTGTGCCCTTGCTGAGCCCCATTTAGGCTGGTCTAGCAAACTGGGTTTTTAATTATTCTTTTATGGGATGTGGACATCGCTGACAAGGCCAGCATTTGTTGCCCATCCCTAATTGCCCTTGCACTGAGTGACTTGCCACACCATTTCAGAGGACAATTAAAAGTCAACCACATTGCTGTGGGTCTGGAGTCACATGTAGGCCAGATTTCCTTCCCTAAAGGATATTAGTGAACCAGATGGCTCACTAATAGTTTCATGGTCACCATTACTGACACTAGCTTTTCAATTCCACATTTTATTAAATTGGATTCAAATTTTGCCAGCTGCCATGATGAGATTTGAACCCGTCCCCAGAGCGATACTACCATCAAGCCACTGTCCCCCTTTGTAACATAACTTAAAAAAATTGCCCCAAGCTCCTAAAAAAAAAACCTGACCACTGAAATATGAACGCTGATTAGGAGCTCATGATACGAGAGAGGATAACTGTGTTTAGTTTAAATTGTGGGTATAACCAACATTCCTTCATTTGTATCTAAGCAAAACAAAGTAGCTGAAAGCCTGAAGGCAGAAATCCAGTTGATAGTTTAGGCAAAATTGCTGTTTAGATTTCCAGGGTTCAGGTCAAGCAGGTGTGTCCCACCAGGAAGCTTTGCATTTTTGTATTAAAAATGATGCATTCTGGTTAATTTAAATTTTGATGCTTCACAAATAATAGGGGAAGTGACATTTGAATTTACAGCTGATCAACGACAGCATGGCTTCTCCAGAAGTTACCTCAACAGCCATTTTTCCGGATTCAACCAGCTCCTCTCACCTTTTCACAGAAATGCTTTATTCCACTCGCAATTCACACTGATGATATTCCTCTCCCCCCTTCAGTGCAGTCTAGCAATCCTCCTCCCCTGTTCAATCTAACACTTCTCTGCTCTCCAAGTCCCGATTCCCTCCCTCCCCATTGACATCCCCCCTTCCTGAACATTCTATATGATACGATGTAGGACAATGTACGTGCATTGGGATGTCTCCATAAAAGCTGATGAAATGATGGAAAGGTGCAGTTCTTTGTTTTCCCTCAATTCACCCATTAAGTAAACTGAAGGTGGTTTTTAACTTGGTTTGCTCCTTGTACTCCTGAAATCAAATCCCTGGAAATAATTTAATGTATGTATGTGAAGTACTGAGAATGGAAGAGTCATGTATTGTAGAAATGTTAAAGAGGTGATATTATTTTAGGAATGAATGGCTGTGTATGTGATACTGGACTCCAGATTTGGCAGAGCTGATTACAAATGGCAAAGTCAGCTACTCTTTCTAAGACCAATAACTGGTGTGAAAGTAACGTCCAATGAGGAGGGATTGAGTAGAAAGGGCACATATCCCCAGGAATTTAGAGGAGGTAATGGTGAGCTCATTGAAATGTGCTTTTAATAAGCACCTCTGAACCACTTCCAGGGTTTTCTTTAAATTATCCCATGAAGAGAGTTCATGCTCAATGGAATTTGGAGAAGATAGATTTAAAGTACTTTCAGACCTCTCTGAAGCTCTTTTTATTAAAATGGTCTGCCAAAAATTATTCAGCTACCCCCCCCCCCCCCCCACCCCCCGTCCTTCTCTGGTATCATAGCTGCTTTGGCAGATTGGAAGTTATTCCAGCTGGGGTCAGCTAATCGCATCACTCTTTGCAACAGTTTAACCCATGACAGAGGGGAGGACAGTAAATCTGGTGATTTATTAGAAGGGCTGGACCAGATTTAAGGCTATAATTAGGTCTTCCTTGGCTATAGATGTTTGCCTTGAGGCATGTGTTTCACATCCTAGGGGAGTTGGTGGTGTAATGAATGGTTTGTAATGATAATGTTACTAGATTAGTAATCCAGAAACTCAGTCTTGTTCTGGGAACAAGGATTCAAATTCCACCACAGCAGGTGGTGGAATTTAAATTCAATTAATAAAGTGGAATTGAAAAGCTACTCTCAGTAATGGTGACCATGAGCCATTGTTGTAAAAATCCATCTGGTTACTAATGTTAGGGATGGAAATCTGCTGTCCTACACGTGACTCCAGACCCACAGCACTGTGGTTGACTCTTAACTGCCCTCTGAAATAGCCCAGCAAGCCACTGACTTCTATGGGCAACAAATGCCAGTGATGCCCACATGTCATGAAAGAATAAATTTAAAAAATAATCAAGCCCTGCATTTGCCATCCTGTTTTGAAGGTTTCTATTCAATTAAAGTACTCAACATACACCCAGAGCAACGGAATTCCGTGCTTGGTGTGGAGGCACTTGGCTATGGTGAATCACAATAACCCAGATTTGCTAATCTGGATTGCATATGTGTACAGTTAGGTATGAATAGAATTAAATTGGTGATTTTTTTCTGCTTCTCCCCTCTATAAAACCCACCTTCCCCCCCAAACCTACAGTCAGTTGAACAGCCTATTTATGTGTATAATGCAGGTTACCATGACGGATGAGCATGTAGCTGAGAGCTCTGAGAGCCTGTTATTCAATGTGAGTCAACAGGGTGAATTTTCAATTTTACACTGAGCAGTCAAAGTTCCCTTGACATCAAGGCAACATTTCACCACATGTGGCATAAATGAGCCCAAGTAAATTTGAAGTCAGTGCATTCAGGGGCAAAACTCTCAACTGGTTAGTCATACCTAGTACAAAGGAAGATGGTTGTGGTTGCTGGAGGTCAATTACTTCAGCCACAGGGCATTGCTGCAGGAGTTCTTCAGGGTTGTGTCCTCGGCCCAGCCATCTTCACCAATGATCGCCCCTCTATTATAAGGTCAGAAGTGGGAATGTTTGCTGATGATTGCACAATGTTCCGCATCATTTACAACTCCTCAGATGCTAAAGCAGTCCGTGTCCATATGCAGCAAGATCTGGACAACAGGCTTGGGCTGACAAGTGGCAAATAACACAAGTGTCAAGCTATGACAATCTCTAACGAGAGAGAATCTAATCACTTCTTGATGTTCAATAGCATTACCATTGCTGGATCCCCACCATCAAAATCTTGGGATTACCATTGACCAGAAGCTTAACAGCTATATAAATGCTGTGGCTACAGGAGTAGATCAGAGGCTGGGAATTCTGTGGTAATGGACTCACATGCTGACTCCCAAAAGCCTGCCCATCATGTACAAAACACAAAGTTGTAGTGTGATGGAATTTTTTCCACTTGCCTCGATGAGTGCAGCTCAAACAACATTCAAGAAGCTCAACACATCAAAGACAAGCCAGCCCACTTGATCAGTATCCCAACCGCCACCTTAAACACTCACTTTCTCTATTATTGGTGCAGCTTGACTCTAGTATATACCATCTGCAAGATGCATTGCAGCAACTCACTGAGATTTCTTTGGCAGCACCTCCCCAGCCAACAACCTCTACCCCCTAGAGGGGCAAGGTCAGCCAACATAATAGAACATCACCATTTCCAAGTTCCCCTGCAAGTCACACACCAGCCTGACTTGGAACTATATCACTGTTCCTTCAATGTCACTGGGTCAAAATCATGGAATTCGCTACTTGACATTACCATGAAAGTACCTTTACCATATGGACTACAACAGTTCAAGAAGGTGGCTCACCATCACTTTCATATGGGTGATTAGGGATGGACAGCAATGACCAAGTCCTACGAATGATTTATACCTTGCTCCATTTACACTGTTTTGGAGGTCTGCATTGTAGCACAGTCCTTGCCTCTGAGCCAAAAGCTCCTGGTTCAAGTCCCACCCCAGGACTTGATGGCCAAGGAAGTTGTGTTCATAATGCAGCCAATCGGGTTGAGAGAATGTGAATCAACTTGCAAATCCTTCCAACATACACCAATGGCAGGTGATAAGAGTGGGAGAGATTCCTGGTCAGCCATGTGATGGAAAGAATACTGAGCCTCTACCATCACTTTCCATAGCTCCGGACTACAGCATGCATGTGAAAGTGCAGGTTGCCACTGCAAACCAGACCCCTTGAGTGAACTGTAACATGGAATCAAAAACATTTATACTCTGCCCAGTTTTGTCTCACTTGAAGTCAGTGGAAACTAAAACCATGCAGTGTCTAGAATGAGTGGTCAACCCACTACAGTCCTTGTTCTGCCCATTGAAAGTAAAAATTCACCCCAGTGTGTGTAGGAAGGGAATGGGGTGCTAATCAGTGAAAGTGAAGCCCGTTAGCAATATTCTCAGAGATTTTCACATTGTTTCCTGATGCATGCGTTTTCTTGCTTGAAGGATTATTAGCAATTCTATTTGAGATAGGTGCCAGTTGTACCATGCCCCATGATTTGAAATATTCATTTCTGACTATCGTGCTCTGGAAGAGTAGTCCTCTTGTGGTAAGAAAAGGAAGCTAATGTAATAACCATGACATATTGGTACTGCATCCCTGTCCACTGCTTTCTTTCTCCTCTTTGCTTTCACTTTGTGACTTGACTCCCCTCATCCCAAACAGGATCTTCACATGAAAACTCATCTCCTGAAGTTGTTGCATGAAAAACATTGATTTCTACCACTCAGTTCAGCCCTGGAATTGTTTGTTTTAAATTCTGCTTTCCCTTCCATTATTCAAGTTACAAACTTCAGATCTGTTTCAGTATCTCTGAGGCATCTAAACGGTGAGGGATTGCAGAGCTCTGAGATTCAGAGGGACCTAGGTGCCCTAATGCATGAATCACAAAAGGTTACTATGCAGTACAGCAAGTAATTAGGAAAGCTAATAGGATGTTATTGTTTATTGTGAGGGGAATTGATTACAAATTGTACAGGGCATTGGTGAGACCAGTATTGGAATATTGTGTACAGTACTGGCCTCCTTATTTAAAGAAAGATGTAAGTGCATTTGAAGCAGTTCAGAGAAGATTTATTGGACTAATACCAGGAACGGGCGAGTTGTCTTATGAGGAAAGGTTGGACAGGTTAGGCTTGTATCCGCTAGAGTTTAGAAGAGTAAGAGGCAACTTGATTGAAACCTTTAAGATCCTGAGGGGTCTTGACAGGGTGGATATGGAGAGGGTGTTTCCTCTTGTGGGAGAATCTAGAACTAGGGGTCACTGTTTAAAAATAAGGGGTCACTCATTTAAGACAGAGATGAGGAGAAACTTTTCCTCTCAGAGGGTTGTGCGTCTTTGGAACTCTCTTCCTCAAAAGGCAGTGGAAGCAGAGTCTTTGAATATTTTTAAGGCAGAGGTAGATAGATTCTTGATTAACAAGGGGTGAAAGGTTATTGGGAGTAGGCAGGAGGTTACAATCAGAACAGCCATGATCTTATTGAATGGTGGAGCAGGCTTGAAGGGCTGAGTGGCCTATTTCTTCTCCTAGTTTGTATGTTCATATTTGAGGAGTTGCCAACTCTGGTTGGAGGCATTCCTGGAGGTGTAAGCCACGTGATGTCTGCCCATATAATGTCTGACCATGTGACATTCTCAAAGGCTATTGCACTTATAAAGGTTGGGTGCAAAATTATTAAAGTAGCCTTAGAGAAAGGCCATTTGAAGTTTTCTCACAGGGTTTGATTTTCAGTTTTCACAGTACCACTTGGATTTTGCGAGATGGTTTTGCTGGACAGTGAGGGCCGGTGTGGATATACAGGAATTTGCACACCAGACTCTTCTGCTTGTTAAATTTGAACAGGTTACCTGTCCTGTATTAGGGACAGGGGTCTAGTTGGTGATAAGAGGGGACCCAAGCAAATTGTAAACTTGAGGAAAATGGGTGGTGGGTAGGGTGGGGAGACGACCAATTTTGACCACAGATTGTCATTTTGGATTTAGTGCCAGTGTAATGAACTCTTTTGCCAGAATTTACATCAGATGTCGCCTGAGGGAAATATTTTGAGACACATGCTGTTTGTAAACATTGAATGTAGGTAGCTAGCATCATACTGCTCAGAGATACAAAGCATGATGCTCTTCAGGACTGTTACTGGTGTTGAGTTGACATAGTTGGAGAGTTGAAAGCATTGTTCATATAAGTTTCAGAAATTATATTTCTCACATTGTTGTCACCTTAATAGTTGACAGCACAAAATTTGTTGCAGTCTGTTTTTCCTGAAGGCCTGGGAAATTTTGCCTTGATATTGCCTTGAATATTTGTGTTGGCTTGCCAGTTATGTTGTTGAACTTTGTAAATTTGAGTTATTTCATTGTATAATTAAATGTGACGGGGCTGTTTTGATGCACCAGTGGGTTGACTGTAATCCTGACAAGGGAATGTGTCTACAATGCCCAAAGAAATTGTATAGGCTGAGGGAAAAAAGCTGAGTGACAGGGCCACACCATTATCACTGGTCTTTCAGTAACCAGTGAGTTTGACCAGTAAAACCATACTCATGGTTTGATTTTTATGTTTTTCCTTTTTAGGCGTGTTCTTGTTAACAGTGTTCAGCTAGTTTAATGGTTTAGATTTTGAACACATTTTGGCACAAGTTAGCAACCCAGAACTTGTACCAAAAGTTTTGTACCTAGAATCCATTTACAGTGAAGGAGCAGGTGGGCTTTGAAGGAACCTGTGATGATTTTTCAGTATTTTTGTTTGTCGCTGGCATTCCACAGACATTTGCACTATTACCAATGCCATCTCCTCTAGATCATTGACTCCACAAAGTGTGCTATGCTTCCCTGTAGCTCACTACCAATAATAGACTTGGAGCAACTGCTCATATGTAATCATTAGTCGTAGTCCTGTGCTTTCCTGTATAGGTTGTGTGTTCGTGGGTTGTGATTTCTACTGCCAGTCAAACACCAGCAAGTTTCTGATTATTTTTGTAAATAATGGGGTGATTTTGTCAGTTCCCATTCTATGCATTAAGTTAAGCTTTGTTGCTATTTTCAGTTTCATTGTTTAAAGATATAGACTAACTACAGTTATCGATTGAGTTAGTTACAGAACTCGTGTATTCATTTCTTAATAATATCCATACCAAATACTTAACTACATAGCACAACATTAAAGCCATTAACTGAGCCCAAATTCCTACAGCTGGGATTTCACATGGAGGAGGTCACCCCCAGCCAGATAGTTGGCCAGGGAGGGGGGTGGTGGGGGTGCAAACTCACCATCGCCAGCCCTGGAAGCCGTGACTCTATTTTACATGGTTCAGACAATTAGATCTCCCCCCCCCCCCCCCCCCAACCGAGCTGCTTCCTAGCATTGTCAGTCAAACAGAGGGCTGGCAGCTCTTCAGACCCTGTAGTGCTATCGGGGGCAGTGGCCGATGCTGTGATTGTAGCAAGCCTCGAACCATGACCCTAGAGGAGGCCCAGTGCAGCTAAGGGGTCCGGTGGGTGGGGGGGCGGTGGGGGGGGGGGGGTAGTGGTTTGGGTGGTGCGGTCGACGATTTCTGGGACCAATCAGGCAGGACCTGGTGATGTGGGAAGAGGGGTCAATTGCAAGGGCAGGGGTGGCCTGTGCAAATGGGGCACTGAGTGCCTGATGAAGAGGATACCTACTCGCCCGCCACCCCCGAGCCTGCATTAAGGCCGCAAGCTTTTAGGGGATCATTGATTGGTCAGTTAAGGGCTTCAATAGGCCTAAGGGTGGGTGGACAACTCACCCCCTGCCCTGCCACTGGTAAAATACCAGCGGAGGTGGGCAGATGATGGGCATGGTAGTGCCCACCATCCCACCCAAATTTACACACCCCTTCCCACCCAGCCTGCTCCTGGCAGATGGTGGCATAAAATTCCAGCCTATGTCTCAATGGACCAGCTCATTTTTAAAACATGGATAGCTGGTAGTGAGCAAACGTCAAGACAGAAAGGAAGGACTTACATTTATTTAGCACCATACCCACTCTCAAGGCTCTCCTAGAGCATCTTAAGTAAATGAAGTGCTCCTGAAATGGTTATCACAATGTAAAGCAGGGATCACAGCGAGAAAATTGAGCACAGCAAAGAGCAGCAATGGGATGACATTGAGATAATCTGTTTTAGTGATGTTGGTTGAGAGATGAATATTGGCCAGAACACCAGGGAGAACTCACCTTCGAATTGTACAGTGGCATATTTTACTAGAAAGCAGATGGAGCTGTGGTTTAACATCTCATTTGAAAGACAGCACTTTTGATAGTATAGTGCTCCCCCAGTACTGCACTAAATTGTCAGTCTGGATTACATGCTCAAATCTCTTGCAGTGGACTTTGAATCCATAACCTTCTGGCCCACAATTTTTTTTATTCATTCATGAGATGTGGCATTGCTGGCTGGGCCAGTATTTACTGCCCATCCCCAATTGCCTTTCAGAAGTGGTGGTGAGCTGCCTTCCTGAACCGCTGCAGACCATGTGGTGTAGGCACAGTGTTGTCAGGAAGGGAGTTCCAGGATTTTGAATCAGTGACAGTGAAGGAACGGCGATATATTTCCAAGTCAGGATGGTGAGTGACTTGGAGGGGAACTTCCAGGTGGTGGTGTTCCCATCTATCTGCTACCCTTGTCCTTCTAGATGGTAGTGGTCATGGGTTTGGAAGGCCAAAACAAAAACAGAATTACCTGGAAAAACTCAGCAGGTCTGGCAGCATCGGCGGAGAAGAAAAGAGTTGACGTTTCGAGTCCTCATGACCCTTCGACAGAACTTGAGTTCGAGTCCAAGAAAGAGTTGAAATATAAGCTGGTTTAAGGTGTGTGGGGTGGGGCGGAGAGAGAGAGAGAGAGAGAGAGAAATGGAGGGGGTTGGTGTGGTTGTAGGGACAAACAAGCAGTGATAGAAGCAGATCATCAAAAGATGTCACCAACAATAGAACAAAAGAACACATAGGTGTTAAAGTTGGTGATATTATCTAAACGAATGTGCTAGTTAAGAATGGATGGTAGGGCACTCAAGGTATAGCTCTAGTGGGGGTGGGGAGAGCATAAAAGATTTTAAAATATTTAAAAATAATGGAAATAGGTGGGAAAAGAAAAATCTATATAATTTATTGGAAGAAAACAAAAGGAAGCGGGAAACAGAAAGGGGTGGGAATGGGGGAGGGAGCTCAAGACCTAAGGTTGTTGAATTCAATATTCAGTCCAGAAGGCTGTAAAGTGCCTAGTCGGAAGATGAGGTGTTGTTCCTCCACTTTGCGTTGGGCTTCACTGGAACAATGCAGCAAGCCAAGGACAGACATGTGGGCAAGAGAGCAAGGGGGAGTGTTAAAATGGCAAGCGACAGGGAGGTTTGGGTCATTCTTGCGGACAGACCGCAGGTGTTCTGCAAAGCGGTCACCCAGTTTGCGTTTGGTCTCTCCAATGTAGAGGAGACCACATTGGGAGCAACGAATGCAGTAGACTAAGTTGGGCGAAATGCAAGTGAAATGCTGCTTCACTTGAAAGGAGTGTTTGGGCCCTTGGACGGTGAGGAGAGAGGAAGTGAAGGGGCAGGTGTTGCATCTTTTGCGTGGGCATGGGGTGGTGCCATAGGAGGGGGTTGAGGAGTGGGGGGTGATGGAGGAGTGGACCAGGGTGTCCCGAAGGGAGTGATCGCTACGGAATGCCGATAGGGGGGGTGAAGGGAAGATGTGTTTGGTGGTGGCATCATGCTGGAGTTGGCGGAAATGGCAGAGGATGATCCTTTGAATGCGGAGTCTGGTGGGGTGATAAGTGAGGACAAGGGGGACCCTATCATGTTTCTGGGAGGGAGGAGAAGGTGTGAGGGCGGATGCGCGGGAGGTGGGCCGGACACTGTTGAGGGCCCTGTCAACGACCGTGGGTGGAAAATCTCGGCTAAGGAAGAAGGGGGACATGTCAGAGGAACTGTTTTTGAAGGTAGCATCATCAGAACAGATGCGACGGAGGCGAAGGAACTGAGAGAATGGGATGGAGTCCTTACAGGAAGCGGGGTGTGAGGAGCTGTAGTCGAGGTAGCTGTGGGAGTCGGTGAGTTTGTAATGGATATTGGTGGACAGTCCATCACCAGAGATTGAGACAGAGAGGTCAAGGAAGGGAAGGGAAGTGTCAGAGATGGACCACGTGAAAATGATGGAGGGGTGGAGATTGGAAGCAAAATTAATAAATTTTTCCAAGTCCCGAGGAGAGCATGAAGCAGCACCAAAGTAATCATCGATGTACTGGAGAAAGAGTTGTGGAAGGGGGCCGGAGTAGGACTGGAACAAGGAATGTTCCACATACCCCATAAAGAGACAGGCAAAGCTGGGGCCCATGCAGGTACCCATAGCCACACCTTTTATTTGGAAGAAGTGAGAGGAGTTGAAGGAGAAATTGTTTAGCGTGAGAACAAGGTCAGCCAGACGGAGGAGAGTAGTGGTGGATGGCGATTGTTTGGGCCTCTGTTCGAGGAAGAAGATAAGGGCCCTCAGACCATCCTGGTGGGGGATGGAGGTGTAGAGGGATTGGACGTCCATGGTGAAGAGGAAGTGGTTGGGGCCAGGGAACTGGAAATTATTGATGTGACGTAAGGTGTCAGAGGAATCACGGATGTAGGTGGGAAGGGACTGGACAAGGGGAGAGAGAAGGGAGTCAAGATAACGAGAAATGAGTTCTGTGGGGCAGGAGCAAGCTGGGTTTGGAAGGTACTGTCTAAGGAGCCTTGGTGAGTTCCTGCAGTGCATCTTGTAGATGGCACACATTGCTACCATTGTACGCTGTGGTGGAGGGAGTAAATGTTTGTGGAAGTGATGCCCATCAAGTGGGCTGCTTTGTCCTGGCTTGTGTCAAGCTTCTTGAGTGCTGTTGGAGCTGCACTCATCCAGGCAAGTGGGGAGTATTCCAGCACACTCCTGATTTGTGCCTTGTAGATGGTGGATAGGCTTTGGGGAGTTAGGAGGTGAGTTACTCACCGCAGGATTCCTAGTCTTTGACCTGCTCTTGTAGCCACAGCATTTATATGGATAGTCCAGTTCAGTTCCTGGTCTATGTTAAACCCTGGGATGTTGATAGTGGGGGATTCAGTGATGGTAATGCCATTGAATATCAAGGGGTGATGGTTAGCTTCTGTCATGTTGGAAATGGTCCGTGCCTGGCACTTGTGTGGCCTGAATGTTACGTGCTACTTGTTAGCCCAAACCTGGATATTGTCCAAGTCCTGCTGCATTTGGATATGGACTGCATTAGTATCTGAGGAGTCACGAATAGTGCTGAACATTGTGCAATCATCAGCAAACACCCCCACTTCTGATGGAAGGAAGGTCATTGATGAACCAGCTGAAGATGGTTGGGCCAAGGACACTACCCTGAGGAACTCCTGTAGTGATGACCTGGACCTCCAACAACCACAACCATCTTCCTTTGTGTTAGGTATGACTCCAACCAGCAGTGTTTTCCCCCTGATCCCCATTAACTCTAGTTTTGCTAGCGCTCCTTGATGCCACACTCCATCAAATGCGGCCTTGATGTCAAGGGCAGTCACTCTCACCTCACCTTGGGAACTCAGCTTTTTTGCCCATGTTTGAACCAAGGCTGTAATGAGGTCAGGAGCTGAGTGGCCCTGGCAGAACCCAAACTGAGTGTCAGTGAGCGGGTTACTTTTTTTATCTCTCTCTCTCCAAGTTATTTTTCAGTTCATCTTGGCTGATTTTTTTTTGGAAATCTTTTTAATCATTCGCCACCTCTTGCCCTCTCCTCCATTTTATCTCCATCATGGCAGCCACTGCCCCTTCGGCTCCTCCAAGTGAGCAAGTTTTTTGATAATGTTACTGCCCAGTTTCAAAATGTGACTTTTGGTGTGTGAGGCAAACATTATATTGACTACACCACAGAAACAAGTGACTTGTATTTAAATTCCACCAGCTCCCTTGGTGGGATTCAAACCCTCGTTCTGGCGCCCAAAAGGTGGAAATGAACCACTCTGTTGCTAGACACTATAGGTTTGAGCCTGCACCCCAGACTACTGAGGGTCATCTGGGCACTGAGCAGGTTATTGCTGAGGAAGTGCAGCTTGAAAGCACTGTTGATGACCCCTTCTATCACTTTATTGATAATCGAGAGTAGACTGATGGGGCTGTAATTAGCTGGTGTTGATTTGCCCTTTCCAATGCTACCAATTGAGCCAGTGCTGACAGCAGTTACCTATTGGATTTAATGACAGTAGTTAGAGATTTCTGTTTTGTCATCTGAATCTATTTGAAATTATTTCCTCAGCTCTACTGTCCCCTCTTATTTGCTCTTCATGACCTAGAATAACCATAAGATATGCTAGTTAGATGAAGAGCAGTTGTCAGTACCTGGATGAGGCGTATTGTAACCTAAAATTGCAGGCTTATGTAGCCAGAGAGCTAACTTACACAATACATAAAGTATCGTACAAGTAAGCTTTTTCAATAACTTTTGATTGTAGCCTTTTGTGGATTTAAGAGCACAAGATTTTAGTGTCACTAAATTGTCAGACTGTTTATTCAACATCAAGTACTGGAGATCCAACAAAATGTTCGGAAGATTAAAGGCATTAGGCAGGATTTTCCAGTCCTGCCAGCTGTCAATTGACTTTTGGCTGCTCTCCAAATTTTCCCATCCCGCCCACGACGATGCCCAATGCTGGTGGGATTGGACAACCCGAACATTAGCTCCAGTCCCCACAACAAACTTCATTGTCTAGCCACTGCTTCCATTCCTCTCCCTGGCATTTATCTGAGGTGGAACCAAACTGTTTGCATTAGACCCATGCTGAGCTTCTGACCACATATTCACAGCATCACTAAGACCGCCTATTTCCATCTCTATAGCATTGTCTGATTCAGCCCATTCTCAGTTCCTCTGCTGCAGAAATCGTCATCCATACCTTTGTCACCTCTAGACTCAACAACACCAGTGCATTGCTGCATTCTACCTTCTGTAAGTTTGAGATCATCCAGACCTTGGCTGTTTCTGCTTTAACTCAGACCAAATTCTTTTTAATCATCAATCCTGTGCATGCTGATCTACATTATCTCCTGGTTAACTAAGATGTTAATTTTAAAATTCTCATCCTTGTTTGCAAATCCACCTCCTCCACCACGACCTCATCCCTACCTTTCTCTGTAATCCCCTACAGCCCAACAACTCTCTGCGATATCTGCACTCCTCTAATTCTGACTTCCTGAACATCCCTGATTTTAATCACTCCACCATTGGTGGCTGGGCCTTCAGCCATCTAGGCCCTATTGAAATTCCCTCCCTAAATCTCTCCACACCACTACCTCTTGTTCCTGCTTTAAAACTTTGACTAAGTTTTTGGCCATCAGGCCTAATATCTGCTTATGTGACTCGGGGTCTAATTTTATTTTATAACGCTCCTGCGAAATGCTTTGGGACGCTTTATTACATTAAAGGTGCTGTACAAATACAAGTAGTTGTTGTTGTGTTGTTCCTCATTTATAAGTTAATGTTTTTTTGATTCTTAAAGTGGACCTTTTTGAAGATGAAGCTAAGTTTTCTTGATGATCAGACACTTAAGGTATAGGCCATTTTTAACATCAATCGTTAAACGTGAATGGCAATCTCAAGGCCACCTGATTATTTTACTTGGAGACCAATCAAGTCTACAATTGAGGTGTCCTCCTAGAGGCCACTAATTCAAATAGTCTTGTGGAACAAAACTCTTGTTTCCTGACTGAGGAGGTTGCATATCTGACTGTCGTGGGTGCAGTAGACCAGTAATAATGTCACTGAAATTGTAAACTGCCTTAATGATGTGGTGACATGAGCTCAAATTCTACCTTGGCAGCTGGGAAATTTAAATTCTGTCAGATCTGAAATGAAAAGCTAGTCTCGGTAATGACGATCATGTAACTGCTGGATTGTTATAAAAACCTAACTATCCTTTAGGGAAGGAAATCTGCCATCCTTATCCGGTCTGGCCTACATGCGACCCATGACCTACAACAATGTGGTTGACTCTCAACTACCCTCTGAAATGGCCTTGTGTGGTATTCAAGAAGGCAGCTCACCACCACCTTGTCAAGGGTAATTAGAAAGGGTGATAAAAGCTGGCCTAATAAATGAAGTAGACAAAATCAACAGTTTGGATCAATCTTGACTTGGTGCAATTGTTTAAAACATTAGTAGCAAGTGCCTATTTTGCATCTCTCCCAATTTTTATCCCCATTGGCTGAAAGGTAGCAGACAAAGGATTTTTTAGGAACAATGGAACTCATGAACTTACCAAGACTCCCTTGTCAGCACCTTCCAAACCTGTGACCTCTACACCTAGGACAAAGGCAGCAGATGCATGGGAACACCACCAAGTTCCCCTCCAAACCTCACACCATCGTGATTTAGAACTATATCCTTCAATATCGTTGGGTCAAAATCCTGGAACTCCCTCCCTAACAGCACTGTGGGTGTACCTACACCACATGGACTGCAGTGGTTCAAGAAGGCAGCTCACCACCACCTTCTCAAGGACAAATTAAGGATGGTCAATAAATGATGGCCAGCAATACCTACATCCTACATCCCATGAATGAACAAAATCAAAATGTAGTCAGGAAGCATTTCTTCCAACAAAGGGTGATGGAGATCTGGAACTCTTCCCCAAAAAGCTGTTGAGGCTGAGAGAAAATAAACTGAGATTGACAAATCATTGGACAAATTTAACAGGTCTGACAGCACCTCTAGAGAGAGAAGCAGAGTTAGTGTTTCACGTCCGATATGGAGAAGAGTCATATTGGACTCGAAATATTAACTCTGCTTCTCTCTCCACATATGCTGCCAGACCTGATGAGTTTTTCCAGCACTTTCAGTTTTTCTGTTAGGTCTCCAGCATCTGCAATATTTTGTTTTATTTGATAAATTGTTACTGGGTAAGGTCATTTTGGGATATGGAACCAAGGTGAGTCAATGAAATTGAGCCTCAGATCAGCCATGATTGAATTGATTGGCCAACAGGCTCAAGGGGCTGGCTGCGTTATCCTGTTCTAACATTCTTACCTAATATAGTACAGTGCATGCCAATATACACTAACCAGACAACTTAAAAACTAATAGTATGCTGAACATATTTGTGAGCCCCTAATTGCTTTGCAAGAAACACACTCAAGCCATGTATTTAACCATAACAGGGGAGGCAGTGGTGTAGTGGTATTTGTCACTGGACTACTAATCCAAGACCCAATGTAATGCTCTGGGGACCTAGGCTCGAATTCTAAAAAAAAAATCTGGGACAGGATTTTGCCCTTGGCAGGGGTGCTTGGCGGGGGTGGATGGGAAGCCCCTGTCACATGAGCTGGGACATGTTTTTAATTCAAAAATGAAATTTTTATGTAATGTTTATTTGCTTTAGGAAACCTCATCCCGCCCGTGGATGAGGTTTCCTAAAAAATGTAAAGGCCACTTGGCCTTTTCGCCTGCCCTCCAACTGTTAGGTTGGACGGACAGCGTAAAGTTGAATTTAATTAGCTCCTTAATGGCCTTAATGGGCCTTTTAATTGTTGGCGAACTCGCAGCCAACCCCGGCTGCCAAATGAAACATCGCGTGACTGCGTGATGACATTGGGATGCTCACCCCATGTCAGTGCACGCCATTTTATGCTCAGGCATGTCAGGCAAGTGTAATATTCTGCCCCTGGAATTAAAAATCTCATGATGACCATGAAACCACCTGGTTCACCAATGCCTTTTAGGGAAGGAAATCTGTCTTCCTTACTTGGCCTGGTCTACGTGTGACTCCAGACCCACAGCAATGTGGTTGACTCTTAAATGCCCTCTGAAATGGCCACTCAGTTCTCAAAGGCAATTAGTGGTGGGCAATAAATGACGAATAAAAAAAAATGAAGGTTTTAAAGTTGTTCCATCTTTTGTGCGCAAGAATTAAAAAAGACAGCATGAATTTTATTTTAAGTCTTGGTCCTTGAAAACACCTGTCCCAGCTGATTTCTGGTCACTGTTTTCCAGCCTCAGGCAGCTGCTTATGGTAGTGAGGACTTTTCCTCCGTGCTCTGTAAAACATCTGCGGGTTTCAGATGCAGCTGTGTCTGAATTCTAATCCAGTTGTGACAGCTGGGCACACTGTACGAATTTGTTTATTGAATCTGGAAGATAACATGCAGTATGATCAGCCTCTGACATGTTTTCCAAATATAACATTTGACCTGTGGCATTGTCTTTAGGAGAAAGACTGGATTTTTATTTATTTTTAATTCTTACCGTGGAAGAAAAGGCTCAGTCGGAACTAAGGGGGCATTTTTGGCCAAAAGGTGAAATCAGTGCTAAGTGTGTGCAGTGCTAAGATACACCTGTTTGAAAGTCTGAATTTAGTACATAGTTATGGTAATAATTGCTGATTGCCTTAATTTGAATTTGCCTGGCGGTACCAAACCAGAAACCTGCAGATTCAACACTTGTTGCTGATTAGGCTCAATTTTTGTGGAGCGGTTCCCACTGAAGGGTATGCCGTGCACTGGCTGGCACACAACAATATGTTGTTAGATGGCTCAGGGACTGAGGGAGAGGGCACACAGGTTCTCAAGTGGGGCACTGGAGATTCTGGTGGAGGAGCGCCAGAGGGAAGGGTTGCCCTGTACCAGCAGGAGGGAAGGACGTCACCTCTTGGCCCTCTCTACCTGCAGAAGCTGGTGTTAGCCTAGTCTTATGTTCACCTCCCATTCCTCATTCAGCCCAATGGGTACAGCTAGCAAGATTGCCCTTTCTGCTGGTGACTCCTATAAGGCATCCAGTCAGGTGAAGTATCACAGCATTTACTCTTTTTAGGTGAAGTTCTCAGGAATTTTCAGAATAAGTGTTGTTGGTGAAGTCTTGACAAAGTGCCTCAGAAAGTCTCCTGAAATGTTTCAGAGATCCTGTACACAATTCCAGATGCAAGTGAACATGAAATGGTGAGTATCCCTTTAAGTATTGACATCAATGTTATGTACTCCTAAACAGCTGATTGCTGTTATCAGAAGGCATTAGGACATGCGCTAGCCACCAGGATGCTGCGCTGCCTCTTTAATGAGTGCTAGCAGCTATTTTAAGTGGCTCAGCTGTTCAACAACAAGCCTCCAGGCAACCATTCCTAGTGCTGGCTTCAATTCCTTTACGAAGATGGCAGTTTGTGTTAAAACACAGCCTAAATCAGTGTTTCAGTTTAAGACCCCATGCTGGTCATCTCAGAGGATCTTTAGCACCTAAAGTAGTCACTGAAAATCACCCCGAGTGTTTTAATGTTTGCCTTTTTCTATTGAACAGAGAGCTACGCAATTAATTCAAATGGAGCTGTAGCTCCTCTTTTTGACTTGACAACACTTTCCCATACAACAATGCGGCTTTCTGTAGCTGAGTGACAGGCAGCCTGCTCTCAGGACTCTGCACGTCTCTTCAAGTCATTCTGTGTTGTTTTCAAGGGAAACATGGGCTCCCATTTAGACACCAAACTTCTTGAAGGTTTTATGGCATTGGGGCCATAAATAAAGAGAAATAAAGGTGGCATATAAAAATAGCCAGAGAACGCTGTTTATACCTGATCCAGTGCGCTAACTGACTACTCCTGATAGTGAATTTTTCTTTATCAATACAGGAGTATTGAAATACATGGATGTTTCCATTCCTTCTCCTTCGCTGGGCCAAAATCCTGGAACTCTGTGCCTAACAGCTCTGAGGAAATTTTTCCACCACATGAACTGTGTGAAGGCCCACCACCACTTTCTCAATGGCGACCAGGGACAGACAATGAATGCTGACCTTGCCAATGATACCCTTATCCCAAAAATGAATTTTCAAAAAATTTTGCAGTCACTTGTTCACACTTCTGCACCTTGCCAGCAACTTGTACCTGAAACATCCCATTGGTGCTGTACAAGCTTTTAACTGAAAACATTGAAGAAATGCAACTTCTAAGAGATGATTGCTGCTGAGAAAGTGGTTACTTTATGCAAAGCATTTTGAGAAAGTTGGCTGTAGAACCAGCAAGAATTTTACAACCTTAACAAGATCCAACACTTCCTTCCAGGCTGACTCGCCAGTGCAGTACTGAGGGAGCACTTCACTGTCATAGGTGCTGTTTTTCAGATGAGGCGTTAACTGAAGCTCATTTCTGTAAAAGATCTCATACCAGTGTTGGAAGAAGAGCAGAAAGTTCATCCTGGTGTCCTCGACAATATTTGTCCCTCAAGTAGGCTCAAGGTGCTGAGTGGATTACCCCTGCTCCTAATTCATATATATGTTCATATGTAACATCAATAAAACAGATTAGCTGGTCATTAACTCATTTTATTTTTTGTGGGAGCTTGCTGTGTGCAAATGTCTGCCACTTTCCTACATTATAACAGTGATCACACTTCAAAAACACTTCACTGGCTGTAAAAAAGTTTTCCTTTGTTCTAAAGTTGTGAAAGGTCCTGCAGTTATAAATTAATTTTTTTTTTAGTCATAAGATGGCTGCAGAACACAGGCACTCACTCTATGTGATGATGTGTTTTAAGAATCTGTAGGGGAGAGGATTAGATTTGTGCATAATCTATATCACACTTTTTAAATACTTTTATATTCCATGTTAAGCATGTATTTGCTAGTTTACTAAATGGGGCGGCAGGGGGAAAGTTGCTGTATAAACCTCAAACTAATTTGATACTTAATGCAGCTGGTGCCAGCATAACCTGTACAGTCAGCGCTTTAAGAGTTAATGCCCAGTTGCTATATGAGAACAAGATCAGTGTGTGGTAATGCCACTAGTGTTACTAAATGTCTTTTATGTTTAACCTTTTGCACTAAGCATTACATTCCAGTCCTGAGCATTAAGGATATGCACCAGTAATGGACAGACAGCAGTATTTGTTAAATGATAACAGTTGACACTGGAGGCGGTAGGGGTTGGGGAGGGGGTAACCTGATTGCCACAGGCAATCCTATTAGTGATGGATTCTGCCTTTCTGCCCTGCAATTCCCGTGATTTAGGCATTTCAAATCCTGTATTGTTTTTTAATTTCAGCTTTAACAAGCACGAACTGCCATTATGCCCAACATGTGCAAAAAACCATAGGAGAAAGTTCAGGGGTCACAGCTGTTGAGCATTTTGCTACAAGGCTTGTTTTAAGAAAGCAAACTTGTAGACTTGGTGGGGGAAGAGAATGAGGAGGAGGAGGAGAAACCAAGGAATTTGGATCTGATTGTATGGTCTAGGCTTGTCCAGCAAATTGCATGTTGTGTAGATAATCAGAGTTTAGATGCACGAGTAATAGTTTGCTGCTTGAAAGACTGATGCCTATCTTGGATGTAACCATTGATCTGTTTGCAGAAATAGCCCTCATGCTGGCTGACTCAGTTGTGTGTACAGATAATTTTTCACATGCTGTTGTAAACCTTTCTAATGTTCTTACCCATGATTTGTTGTTATCCATTAAGTATGGTAAGGGAAGGGGTGAAGGGGGAGGGGTAATGGGCAAGAAAGAAAAAGAGGGAAAAAGAAAATGACCTAAGGGCATCCCAAAACACTTCACAGCCAATGAAATACTTCTGAAGTATAGTCACTGCTGTAATATAGGAAATGAGGCAGCCAATTTGCACACAGCAAGATCTCACAAATAGCCATGTGATAATGATCACATAATCTGTTTAAGTGATGCTGAGGGGCAAATATTTATTTCTAATTTATTCATTCATGGGATGTGGACGAATGCTAGGCAACATTTATCGCCTATCCCTAATTGCCCTTGAGAAGATGGTGGTAAGCTACCTTCTTGAACTGCTGCAGTCCATGTGGTGTAGGTACACCCACAGTGATGTTAGAAAGGGAGTTCCAGAATTTTGACCCAGCAACAGTGAAGGAACAGCAATAGTTCGAAGTCAAGATGGTGAATGACTTGGAGGGGACTCGCAGGTGGTAGTGTTGCATTGCACCTGCTGCCCTTAGCCTTCTCGGTGGAAGAGTTTGCGGAATAAATATTGACTAGGACGAGAAATAGCTTCTCTTGTGCTGGCCACAAGATTGACGCAAAGGGTTTGGAACCAGTTCAGTCAAGGATATTGTTTGCCTTTGTTCCACTTGTGCCCAATTGACAACCTGAGCTGCTTTACTGAGCGTGACCTGTGTAGATTGGCCTTGTTGCTCAGTATTTTATGATGTCATTAGAAAAGCCTCGGTTGGGTTCATTCACAACCTTTTGAAAGGCTCATTCCTAAAGCTACAAACCGAGGTGACTAAGTGGAAGCATATTTGCACCTTTTTAAAGGCAGTATATCAGATAGACTTGCTGACCCTAAAAATGTGAAGTGGCTGCTTCTTGGGATAAAGTGCAAGTATGTACAAGCTGCTGCTGGTCCTGCCAAGATTCCTGGACTCCTAATGTTGAGGATTTTAGGTTCCCCTACCATCGCCTGATATCACAAATCATGCAGAAGGTGTTGGCTGAGCTTAGTCTGTTTCAGCAGCCCCCTGCCAGATCTACAGTGGGCGTCTATATTCTGGGCCTGGTATATGTTTCTATTTTCTCATTGACTAAACATTTTGGTGTCCTGTTTTGTCCTTGAGATTCAAACACTCATGGATATAGCCTCCAATGACTTTGTGGTCAATTCAGTATAGCTGTATATTAAAGCTGACAATTCAACAGAATGTTTTTTTGTCAGAAAGCATTTTATTTTCATCACTGCATGACTGCCATTTCTCCCCGATTCTTCGCTCCATCTCTTGCCAAATTTTCCATAACCTCCAGTCCTCCAGATTATTGTCCAGTTGAATTCTTCCAACAGCTTCCTGCCTTCTGCTCACACATCCCAATGCTTAGAAAGCTGTCTGCAGAAGCTTGAAGAATAGGAAAAAACCTGTTTGGCTCAATGTAACGTATAAGTGCCTGACCAATGATTTCTCCAGCAAAGTACTGCGAATGCTGGAAATGTGAAATATAAACAGAAAATGCTGCATATACTCAGCAGGTCTGGCAGCATCTGTGGAGAGAGAAAACAAGTTAATGTTTGAAGTTGATGACCTTTCACTTTAATTTCCCCAAACTGGTAACCAATATTGTTCTCAGAATTTGCTATTCTGCATCCTGTGCAATCTTATAATCACAATTATCATAATCTTAGGCTGCTGCTGACCCTAGTCTTCTATCCTCTGCTTGGTACACCTTTATTAACATGACCTGAATTCATAGATTTTGCTGTGCCCAAAAACTAAGAGAAAAATAAGCGCTCAAGTGTACAGTTCACTGACGCTGTTCTGATTTTAACCCAATCCTCTCAGAGCGAATGGGTCAGGGTCACCTTGGAAGCCTTCTGATTGGTATGGAGTGTAAAAGCTGAGTGACGTGTAAGACAGGTGACTAACCTGTTAATCCCTGTTCCCACAGGGGTGAGTTAGGTTAAAATTGGGCCACTTAAGATGCCAAAACATGGCAAACAGCATGACTTAAAGGTTTGGCTTTTAGCAAGAATAATGCAAAGCCTGTAAGGCATGTAGTTTGAAAGCCAATGCCACCAAACCCCCAGTTTCCAGTTAGAGAAAGGGCCTGGAATTTTTAAGGGAGAGTCATCGGCCCCCTTTTCGCTTGCTTCTCTGATTATGTGAATGAGGCAACTTGTCAGTGTTCCCTCCTTCATTAATATGAGTGAAGGGTGCATTGTTTTTACTCCCCAAAAAAACTGCCTGCTGCTCTTGGGACTTCCAGCTGGCAAGCTTTAAATCATTAAAACATCTCACCAGGAAAAGGAGCAATGCAAGCTGGAGTACGATGTTTTAAGTAGTCTCCCTTTTAAAACCAGGAATCAGAGTTGGCTGGTGCCAACTGGTCTTGCATCTGGAACCCTTGTGAACAACAGGGACTTGTTCAGCATTGACATGCTGAGGGGAGGCCTGGCAGTTCAGTTACATACTTCATAAAGCTGAACAGCAACTATTGCTGATTAAATACCCTTCATGTCTGCAAAACAATTAATGTCGGCTTTACTGACAAAGATGCAGATGGGCTGATTTTGAACAGATCTATTTCCAATGTCTGATCTGTTGTTTACCCACTTCCAGGTGTTTCGGGACAATCAGTGCAGTCATTGTGTGAAGTGCTACAGACATCAATTGTTGGTAGTTTATTCGTGACCTCAATACTCTGTGTCATTTACTGGCAACTATGCATGCAGTGTTGTGGAGAGAGAGAGAGAGAGAGAGAGTGAGAGAGAGACCCCACTTGCGTATCGGGGTAGTTGAATTTATCACCTGTCATCTAGCACAATGACCACTTTGGATCAGTGGAATATTTCCCTCTGCACAAATTCGGAAGACTTGCTGTTAATTTGATCTGGGCTGACATAAGAATTCTTTTCAAGCTGGAAAGTTGGCAAGCTCTGTTGTGGAGCCTCCTTTCTGGGTGGCATTGTAATGATCACTAATGAAAGTCCATTGTAAATTCTGACCGCTCATTGTGCAAAAGTAAGGCTGTTGCTCAGCATAAACTGCTTGTGGAACCTAATAAGCTTTTCTTAGCTTCTTACAGAACTCGCTGACCATTTAAACCAAGAGGACAAGCTGGGCTTCTGTCAGTTAAACATTAAAAATAAATGTAATTGGTCTTGCAAAAGTAACACGCAATAATTCTCAGCCAATCGCTGGTTGGTTTAAAAATAGGCTGGCTTTCTCCTAATGTAACAATTCTCATCAGGCAGTTTCTGCTCTTTAACTGGCTTGAGAGATATGTGGTACTGATGTATGGCTCTGAAAAGATAGGATGCATGACTTTGGAAAACGTCGTCCAGAGTGTTGGTGGACTTGGCCCCGTGGGGATAAAGAGCTTGTTTTAATCCTCTAGAAATGACAGGCTGCTGATCATAGAATCACAAATCAGGCGGCAACTTAAAATATAATTGTAACACAATCAGGAAGTAGCATTTTGAAGCAGAACAGTGTGTAGCTTCCATCTGGTCCTCCTGCATCCAGGCTCCATGTACTAGAGTAGATCCTGGGCTCCGTCTCCCATTTGTTGCTTTACCTGACTCTGACTCCGGGAAGGGCAAAGTTAACTAATAGTCCATATCGACAGCACTGTACCAACTTCCAACAACCGTTGTGGCCTAGCAAATGAGGCCAGTCTCTTTTGGCTTTTCTTTTGATAATAAGGGTTTGCTACAAAGCTTCATGAGGACAATGCCTCTTCCAGAAGCTATTGCTGAAAATCTATAAAAAGGAAACAAAGGAAGGGCAGAGTTCATCCACAAGAAACAGCCAAATTCTGTCACAATCCCTGACTTGAGAAAGCCAATTCTTTCAGAAATGTCTATCAGTTTATGGTAAAATGGATATTATCTTTTGCCTGGCTTAAATTTCTCCCCCTTTTCCTCCTCTCTGCTCTTGTGAAGACCTTAATTCCTTATTCCTGGGTAGTTCAGTGGTCACAGGACCTCTTGGGCAGCTTGCTCCAATACCCTTTATTCATTCACAGGATGTGGGCATGCTGTCCATGCCAGCATTTGTTGCCCATCCCTAATTACCCATGAGAGTTGGTAGTGAGCCACCTTTTTGAATTACTGCAGTCCATGTGGTCTAGGTTCAGTCACAGTGCTATTAAGGGATGGCTTTCCTGCAGTGAGTTGCCGCAGTGCACCTTGTAGATGGTACACACTGCTGTCACTGTTCATCAGTGATAGAGGAAGTGATTGTTTGTGGAAAGGGTGCCAATTAAGTGGGCTGCTTTGTCCTGGAAGGCATCAAGCTTCTTGAGTGTTGTTGGAGCTGCACTCATCCAGGCAAGTGGAGAGTATTCCATTACGTTCCTGACTTGTACCTTGTAGATGGTGGAAAGGCTTTGGGGAGCCAGGAGTTGAGTTATTCTCTGCAGAATTCCCAATCTTTTATTTGTTCTCGTAGCCATAGCAATTATATGGCTGGTCCAGTTCAGTTCCTGGTCAATGGCAACCCCCCAGGGTGTTGATAGTGGAAAGATTCAGTGATGGTAATGCCATTGAATGTCAAGGGATGATGGCTAGATTTCTTTCTTGTGGCTGACAGTCATTGCCTGGCACTTGTGTGGTGCAAATGTTACTTGCCACTTGTTAGCCCAAACCTGGATGTTGTCCAGGTCTTGCTGCATTTGGACATGGACTGCTTCAGTATCTGAGGAGTCACGAATGATGCTGAACATTGTGCAATCATCAGCAAACATCCCCACTTTTGACATTATGATGGAAGGAAGGTCATTGATGAAGCAGCTGAGGATGATTGGGTCTAGGACATTACCCTGTGGAACTCCTGCAGCAATGTCCCTAGACTGATTGATGTCCAATAACCACAGCCACAATGTGTTTTCCTTTGTGTTAGGTATGAGTCCAACCAGTGGAGAATTTTCCTCCTGATTCCCATTGACTTCAGTTTTGCTAGAGGTCCTTGATGCCACACTCGGTCAAATGCTGCATTGATGTCAAGGACAGTCATTCTTACCTCACCTCAGGAGTTCTGCTCTTTTATCCATGTTTGGTTCAAGGCTGTAATGAGGTCAGGAGCTGAGTGGCCCTGGCAGAACACAAACTGAGCATCAGTGTGCAGGCTATTGTTGAGGAAGTGCCGCTTGATAGCACTGTTGATGACACCTTTGCTGATGATCAAGAGTAGATTGATGAGGCAGTAATTTGGCTGGGTTGGATTTGTCCTGCTTGTTGTGGACAGGATATACCTGGGCAATCCTCCGCTTTGCCGAGTAGATGCCAGTGTTGTAGCTGTACTGGAACATTTAGCTAGGGGCACGGCAAGTTCTGGAGCACAAGTCTTCAGTACTATTGCCAGAACGCTATCAGGGCCATAGCCTTTGCAGTATCCACTGCCTTCAGCCATTTCTTGATATCACGTGGAGTGAATCAAATTGGCTGAAGTCTGGCACCTATGATGCTAGGGACCTCAGTGGGGGACCGAGACAGATCATCCACTCGGCACTTCTGGCTGAAGATTGTTGCAAATGCTTCAGCCTTGTCTTTCGCACTCATGTGCTGGGCTCCTCCATCATTGAGGATGTTTGTGGAGCCTCTTCCTCCAATGAGTTAATTGTCCACATCATTCCCAACTGGACGTGGCAGGATTGCAGAGCTTAGATCTGATCCATTGGTTGTGAGATTGCTTAGCTCTGTCTTCTGCTGTTTTGCATGCAAGTAGTCCTTTGTTGTAGTTTCAGCAGCTTGACACCTTATTTTTTGGTATATCTATTGCTGTTCCTGGCATGCCCTCCTGCACTCTTCATTGAACCAGGGTTCATTCCCCGACTTGATAGTAATGGTAGAGTGGGGATGTGCCAGGCCATGAGGTTACAGATTGTGTTTGAGTACAATTCTGCTGCTGATGATGACCTACAGCGCTTCATGGACACTCAGCCTTGAGTGCTGGACCTGTTCGAAATCTATCCCATTTAGCGTGGCGGTAGTGCCACACAATACGATGGAGGGTATCCTCAATGTGAAGGCAGGACTTCACAACGACTGTATGGTGGTCACTCCTATCAGTACTGTCATGGACAGATGCATCTGTAGCAGGTAGATTGGTGAGGATGATGTCAAGTAGGTTTATCCCTCTTGTTGGTTCCCTCACCACCTGCCATAGCAGCTATGGCCTTTAAGACTCGGCCAGCATGGTCAGTATGGTGGTACAGAGCCACTCCTATTGCTGGACATTGAAGACCCCCATGCAGTGTAAATTCTGTGCCCTTGCCACCCACAGTGTTTCTTCGTATTGGTATTCAACATGGATTCATCAGCTGAGGGGGGGTGATACGTGGTTAACAGCAAGTGGTTTCCTTGCCCATATTTTACCTGATGAGACCCCATGAGACTTAATAGGATCAGGAGTCAATGTTGAGGATTCTTAGGGTGACTCCCGTCCAACCGTACACCACTGTGCCGCCACCTCTGATGGGTCTGTCCTGCCAGTGGAACAGGACATTTTTGGGGATGGTGTTGGTGGTGTCTGGGACACTGTCTTTCAGATATGATTTGGTGAGTATGACTATGTCAGTCTGTTGCTAGTCTGTAGAACAGGTCTCCCAATTTTGGCACAAGCCCAAGTTAGTAAGGAGGACTTTGCAAGGTTGATAGGGCTGAGTTTGCCATTGTCTAGGTCAATCTGTCCAGTTTCAATTCTTCTGGGCTTCATAACAGTTTGACACAACTAAGTGGCTTTCTAGGCCATTTCAGAGGCAACCAGATTGCTGTGTGTCTGGAGTCACGTGTAGGTAAAGATAGCAGATTTCTTTGCAAAAGGTGTTGGTTTTTACAACAATGGTTTCATGGTCACGATTACTGAGACAAACTTTTAATTCCAGATTTATTAAGCGAATTTAAATTCCACCAGGTGGTGGGATTTGAACCCTTGTCCCCAGAGCATTAAAGTGGGCCTCTGGATTACTGGCACAGTGACATTATCATTATACCACCATCCTCCCCATCCATGCACTTTCCAAAGTGCCACCAGGTTTTCAGTGTTTGGGGCAAGTCAAACACTGCCCCTTGGTTGTGTCCCTATTGCAATTAAAATGTCCCCAATAACCGCACCAGGTCTATATGGTTAACATCGTATCATTGGACCAATGAATTAGTAAGGCAATGACACTGTATCATTTCTTTATTTTCCAGAATGCAACTGCGTGTCCTTTTCTCGCTGGTACTCGTGCTGTTAGTTGTCATGATGACAGGGTGCTCTGAAGCTGGCAGAAACAAAAAAGGTGAGTGGGACATAACAGCTAAATCAGATGATTTTTGTGTTAGTGCAGTGTACTGTGGGTGTTCTAAATTTGGGCTCCAATGTTGACATGAAGAGACTTTTTGACATGCTTCTGTTTAAGCCTGAGCAGTGTTTCATTGCCCACAAATGTTCTGATGCTGAAACTGCTCTCTCACCGTTCTTTTAAACAGTGTCTGACTCCACCCCCAACCATTGCTGCTGAAATCCTAATACATACTTTTGATACCTGAAACTCAACAAGGGTGTCATTTTAACCCAACTTGCCTGGCAGCGAAAAGTCAGGTTTGGATCTGAACCTGATGTCTGAATGTGCCCTTCTTTGTCCTAATCCAGTGCTTTTCCTATGTGTAATCCAATGGCTAGTATCACAAGAGATGGCTGGCTGCTCATGTGGAGCAAAATATTAATGTCAGTTCTTCCCTCATGGCAGCTTGTCCCTGGGGCAAGGGGACAATGGCAGGTTACATCACTGGAACTACCACCTTGGCAGCCTCATGCCACTGACATGATGCTCTGAGGAGGGAGCCAGATGCCTCACACATGTTGCTGTCCTGAGAAATGATCACCCCTTACAGGTTGCCTCCTGCTCTTTCCATTGTAAATGGCCCTGGATCTGATGTCTGGCTAGTTTAACGGTAACTATCAGTCTCTGAAAGGCCAGAGAGCATCTTGGCCCACAGGATCTGAAAGCTGTTGTGAAAGACACTGTCTGTTCAAACTCCTACTACCATGAGGTTGGCAATCAGTGCTTCCATGGAGGCCCAATCACTCACTGGAATCTGCGTCTTCCTGCCCAATTTTTAACTGTCTTGGCCAATAAAGCTGCTGCCTGCTCTGTTTGATGCCTGCAATGAAGGAAGCATTTCCATGACATTCGACAAATAATGACTGTAGACTCCCGCCTGTTGATTGGTTCTCTTCCTTAGAGACTGAACTCAGTCTGCACACAGATGGAATGGACCTCAAACCATCTCCTTTTCACCAGAGTGTGAATGAGATTCAACCCCTGTGAGGCTGCATTAACTTTGACAGAAATCAAAATGGGGAGAAATGTAAAATGCGTTGTTGACTCACGATGACCCATTCTACACTGGCATAAAATCCAAATCACCTCCATTATCTGTATGAATTTCACCTTTGAGTACCAATCTCACACATGTTAAAAAGAAAGAAGGACTTACATTTATTAATAGTCTTCTGTGTGACACTTCGTCAAAGACCTTCTGGAAATTCAGATGAACAATATCTATTCTGCTACCAGCATGCTCTACTCTGTCATTTCTTCAAATAATCCAACCAATGGTCATTCTAATTACCAAGTTTGTTCAGTTCCCTTGCATCTCACACCCTTTCTCAGTTTCTGGAAGTTTTTTTTGTACCTTAGTCAAATTTAACTCTTAAATTAGCTGAGTTTATGTTAACCATTTGGAGCTTTGCTTTCCCACATACCCTGCTTAGGCAGAGCGTGAGATGCAGATGAAGTGGGCAAATGTGATTATTGGAATGGTTAAAAGAGTAGCAGAAAAATAAAAGAGGATTCTGAATAAATGTGACAATGATAGTGAGGTCTTTTTAATCCAAACAGTAGCAGTGGCATCAGGAAGGATTAAGGATTATGTGGAATGCTTTTTGTTAAATAAAAACTTACATTCTGCAGCGACAGATTCTGAAATCAAACTTCAGCACATGGAACAGGCTTCCAGATAGGGTGATGGAGACTTTTAAAATGCTGCCGTTGTTAAGAAGCAGCTGGATATTGTGATGGTGGATTTGCAGGTCCCTTTTGGATGGATGACCCCACTGTGGGCTGGATGGCCTTCCTCTGTATCTGTGTGGATGGTCCAAAATGGGCTGAGTGGCCTTCCTCCATATCTGGATGGATGGCCCAAGATGGCTGAATGAACTTCCTCCATATCTCGCCTTTGTCTTCGTCTCCTGTATGAGTCAACTGATGTGATGCACTCAAATTGCAGAAGAAAGTTAAACAGCACAACTACTTGTAAACTTGAGCCAATCCTAAAGAATGGGCTTTGAACTCTTTCCCTTCCACCCATCTTTCACCACCTTTTCCCTGAACAAAAATCGAAAGTACCCATTCCCTTACAGTATCATGTTCTCTTACAGAGAAAGGGAAGAAGTCTAGCTCAGCCTGCAAAGAATGGCACTGGGGGACATGTGAGCCGGCCTCTGGTGACTGTGGCACTGGACTCCGTGAGGGAACCTGCAAGGAGAAGGAGGAGACCAAGGTCGTGAAGTGCAAGGTGCCTTGTAACTGGAAGAAGCAATTTGGAAGTGAGCATTTTGTTTCTAGAGCTGGGTTTAACATGGCTTCATCTTTTTCTGACCTTTACTCTTTTTTTTAATCTCCCTGCCCCCACAAAAATATGCTTAATGTCCCACAGTGGACTCGATCTCAGGCCATCGCCTATGGCAATTTTTAATAGGCTACAGTGGGCTGTACAAGAGCCACAGGAACTCCCAAGCTCCCTGATAACCTGGTGATGATTGCCAAGACACAGAAATGCATCAATACTGTGTGGTGCACTTTACTTTTGGACCAGTTGCTCCTGGCTCCTTTACTCAAAGTAATGTGTTTAATATACTAAAGCCATATGTTCAAGGATACATTTAACCATCTGGTTTCTATTACAGAGTCATAGACCCCTATTGTACATTAATTCCAGTGCAAAAACTTTTATTGGCTGTTTTAAATTGCTTGCTGCTGGAACAGAACAACTTTGAGCCTGGTATTCAATGTAAGGCAGTTACAGTAATGGAGCAATTTTAGGTTATTATTACACTATTTTTCTTGTCTGGGCAAAACTGCTTTTATTATTTTTATGTCCTGTTCATGTAGGTTATTCATACATTCACTCATACATAGTCATCAGTAAATGATTGAAATTACGCATTCTCTTTGGCTCTTTCTTATTCGCTCTTCATTTCTTTTTCACATGCTCTTTTCTTCAGAGATGTTCAGGCTGCCTTACTTTCACTTCTGCTCCCTTTGTGCATGGGTTGCCTTATTTTCTCCCCTGCTACCGCTGTGGCTCAATTGGTAGCTCTCTCACGTCTGAGTCACAAGGTTCCAGGTTTGAGTCCCAATCCAGGGCTTAGATATAAAGACGAAGGCTGACACTCCAGTGCAGTACTGAGGTACTGTTGGAGGTGCTGGCTTCTGGACAAGAGGTTAACCAGAGGTTCCATCTGCCTGCGCTGGTGGCTGTGAAAGATTTTGGTGCACTATTTCGAAGAAGAGCAGGGAAGTTCTGGCCAGAATCTATCCCTCAATCAACATCATAAAATAGATTATTTGGTCATTATTGTTGTAGGGTGTTGGTTACAGTCGGTAGGTTTGAAGAAGCCTTCCTAGTCATATTTAGATTAACTATAAGTTTTTATTGACTCTTAGAGCTATTTACAAATATACAGTAAAGGGTACCAGCTAGGAGCTGTCTCCATGCTTGCTGGTACACACGGCTCTGTCCAACACTAGACTGACCTTGGGTGTGGGTTATGTGCTCTCTTACACCACTCTGTGGGTAGTACTTTACTCAGTCCCACATTAACACTATATATGCCAGACCCTTATATTAGAATTATCACATTGCTGTTTGTAGGAGATTGCTGTTCACAAATTGGCTGCCTCATTTCCTGCATTACAACAGTGACTACACTCGGACAGGAATTCACAGGCTGTAAAGAGCTTTGAGGCATCCAGTGGTCGTGCAAAAGCATGCAAGTCTTTGGGCGGGATCTTCCGGCCCCAGCACCAATGGGCATCGCCGCAGGTGGGATGGGAAAATTTGGAGAGCCATTAAAAGTCAACAGTGCTCCCAAGTTTTCCTGTCCCATCCACGATGATGCCTGGTAGTGTCGGGGCTGGAAAATTCCACCCTTTCTTTTTTCTTCTACGTAAGCATTCACACTTTCCGTCTTGCTGCTGAAGAGTAGCTGATGGTAGGCAGGAGAAAATCAAAATAATTAGATTGTTGATGGCCAAAGACTGAATTTGGTCCATTAGAGTCAGGTGACTCTCAACTACTAACCAATTTGGAGAGCTCCCCATCCTAAGCTATTGACCCTCACAATATTAATATAGCGCCTTGCATGACCACTGGACACTTCAAAGCCCTTTACAGCCAGTGAATTCCTGTGCTAAGGAATGAAACCATCAGGGTTTGGATTTCTGACTGCAACATATCTTCACAGGTGACTGCAAGTACAAGTTTGGAAACTGGGGTGAGTGTGACACTGAGACTGGCCTGAAAACTCGCAATGGAACCCTAAAGAAGGCGCTGTTCAACGCAGAGTGTGAGCAGTCAGTGAAGGTCACAAAGTCATGTGATAAATCCAAGTCAAAATCGAAAGGTTAGTACTTGTTCTTCAGAGAAAGGTACTAAATGGCTGCTTTTGTAAGTATCTGAAAGCTTTTGGGGACCTACAGCTTAGAAAGCGAAACTTCAGGATCCATGCCAGTCAAGTGCTAACTAGGGGTTCTGTCTTTAAATGAGCTGGTGAGCACCATCTTAAAGTAAGTAATTTTGGAGGAATAATGGCTGTTCTTGTGTGAGGAAGTTTAAATGGTTGGTTTGCCTGTAGTGGTTCAGAAATTGTATACACACTCTGATTGTACTTTTGATGATAGTTATTCCCATCTTTTGAATTCAGTAAGGAATGTGACTTATTCAGCCAGGAGGGAAGATTGAATAGAAGGACACTCTTTCATCTGAAATCATGATGAGAATGGTGATAGCCTTTGTAAATTTCTGTGGTTTTATCCAACAGTCCATACTAACTGCACTGGTTTCCATTGTCTCAAATGTAACCAGTCAAGGACTGAGCCATCCACAACAGGGAGGTCCCAAGATGGCCCCTGATCTGCAGTTTAGTCACTGATCTCAGAAGGGACAGAGATATGAGGCCCACATTGGACATCAGTGGCCCTCAGCTGAGGAAAATAGGCTAGGGTTTTCACGTTGGATTGCTACTGATTAACGCCTTCCATTTATGTAGTGCCTTTTTATTACTTAAAAATAATAAATCCCAAGGCTCTTCACAAATCAAAGTAAATGGTTGAATGAATGCCAAGTCATAGACAGAGAGTGAAATTAGGTACTGTGTTTGAAAGCTTAGTCAAAAAGTTGAAGGGTTTTAGGCAGTGAGTTCCATAGAAGGGCTGCGGTGGCTGAAGGAAGGTGGGAGAAGGCAAAGAAGGCCAGAGTTAGGGGCTGTAACCATGGAGGAAGAGGTTGTAAAGGCCAGGTGGATGAGACCATGGTGGGATTTGAAAAGAAGGACAAAGATTTTGGCAATGAAATCCAACAGTGGTTAAAAACAGAGGTGGGGATTATGTTTCAAACTTTGTGCTGTCCGATAGTTTCAATGATTGTAGTGTGTAGCCAGTGCTACACACTTTTGCGTGATTGCATGTCTGAGCAGGGGGGTGAAAATTGTTGGAGAGGCGAGCATGACTTAAAGCCAGTCTGCACCTATTCAAGGGAAAATACATTATGACTGGTGCAGGAGCAGGAAGTCATTCTAAAAGTGATTTTGAGGCAGGAAACACTCAATAAAGGCACAACTTAGCAGAGAACGAGCTCCACTGGAGGCCTTGGTGCAGGAAGAAAGGAGGGGAGATGTCATCCAAGCACAGACAGCTAGAAAGCCCTCCAGGCAAACTTTGCAAAGGGAGTGGGGAGTTGTTAGCTGTGGAAGTCAATGCTAGGAATCTAGCCCTGAGGACTTCAATGCAGTGCTACAAGAAGCACACAAATGGTCAAGGTAATGAATGTATCTTCAAATGTTATATACCACCAACAGCACCATCAGCCTCAGACTCTACTTAATACACCACCACCCCTTTCATTTACTTATCCACCGGGAATATTTATCAATATGACTTGAACCCAGTACTCATAACTTCACCCCGCCCTCAGGTACTTTGTACTGTTACTAGCCTCACCCACATCTCACAGCCTGCATACACTGCCAGCTATTCAACCATGGCAGCCACATCACCCAAACACATTGGCTGGGATTTTCCCTGGAAAACTCAAAGTCTGGTAGTGGGTGTAAAAAAAGTGTTCAACCCATTAGCCGCAATGGCGGGTTTTCGTGTTGTATAGTGCGCTTCAAACACCATTAAATATGCATGCACAGGGATCACGTTGTATCATTGGCGGGCGGATTCCAATTCGCCTATCCCACCGTGCCTCAGCACTCCTTAACTCCAGACGCCATATTTAAATGGCGTCCCCACACAGTGTTCGCACTCTCTGCAGCTTAGGACAGCTCCACAGGAGAAATGACCTGCAAAGGCAGAAAGCATGCTGTGCCCAAATTCAGTGACACCTCACTGTATGGCCTGTTGGACGCAGTCGTGGCCCGCCACCATGTTCTCTACCCCTGCTCTGCCCCCAGGAGTTCCACCAAGGTAACCAATCCGGCTTGGGAGGTGATCACAGTGGTGGTCAGTGCAAATGCCCTGCAGAAGTGCAGGAAAAAGATGAATGATCTCCTCCATTCTGCCAAGGTAAGTCCACCACTCTCAACACACTCGCAAAGCCATCGCACATTCACAAGGATCTCACTCGCTGCCACCTCAAGGGACATCACCACTCTCTCTCACATACCCCCACATCTCCGCCTGGCCACACCCCCTCCAGAGCTTGCACCCTAATCCTGTCCGGGCTCCACTTGCCACCCACGCATGCCAGGCATCCTTATCGCCTGCCCTCGCAGGCATCTTGCTCACACCGTCTCCATCTGTCTTCATGCAGGATATGCTGGCTCACAATAAGAAGGAGAAGTCCCAAGTCCCAAGCCATGATGATGCGTGACACCCTCTGGGGAATGTACTGGAGCCAGACCTGTCCATATTTTCAGTATCCCTATGGTGTGTTCCACCAATGTCTGGATTGCAGCATGAGCTTTGTTGTGTCTTCTCTCCCTATGTCTGAGGCTGCCACAAAGGCATCATCAGCCACGCCCTTTACAGGTAACCCTTGTCCCCGAAGACCAGCCCTGCACCCTGTGTGGTCCCTGGAAGGTGTCAGGGATCTAAGACATCCTCAGGATGTAGAAGCTGTGGACGCTTCCTGGATAAACCTGTATGATATGTTTGTTATGGTTGCACACCAGCTGCACATTGAGCAAACAGTAACCTTTGCGGTTGATGTACTGGACTGCTTCTTACCCAGGAGCTTTTATAGCCACATGAGTGCAGTGGATGACAGCCTGCACCTGTGGGAAACTGGAAACCTTATTAAAGTCCAGTGCTCTGACTTGCCTGATCTCTGTCGACGTTGACAAAATTGTGGGCATTTGCAAAAATGACGTCTGTGACTTCCTGGATGCATTTGTGGGTGGATGCTTGGGAGATCCCACAGAGGTCCCCAGTGAAGCTCTGGAAGGAGCTAATGCCATAGAAGTTGAGTGTGACGGTTACTTTCAATGCCACTGGCAATGGATGCCCTCCAAGTCCCTGTGGCGCCAATTCCTGGAGAATGTGGCAAATGTAAGTCACCAGATCCCTTGACATACAAAGGTATCGAGGACACTGGCTCTCACTCATCTGCAGATAAGACATGCGATGTCTATACACCCTGTGGGGATCATCCACTGCATCTGGAAAAGGACCTGCTGCCTGTTGGTCTTGAGGGTTCTGCTCCTCCCTTTGGCGAGCCAGGTGCCTGTGTCACATTCTTCTCCTCCTTCTCCCCTGCCTATAAGCAATAATGTAGCCAGCGATAACACCAGGCTCCATCCTCCTGACTGTCTCCTCACTGTAGCATTCATGAGAGAGACGCAAGAGTCAGCATTTGTCTCCAAAGGTCCACTTTTGGTCAAGGAATCATCTGCGACTGTAGCCTCAAGGCCTCTGTAGGCATGCCAGAGAGAACTGACCCCTGAAATGATGCCCACTGCAGGGTGGGCATGAACATTCACCACAAACACCCCCCAATCCACTTGACAGACTGCCAACAGCTTCGGCCAGGTCCCTGAATGTTCTGCTTTCAGCTCAGGCACTGGGCTGGTCTTTACCTGCACTCCAAGTCTACGCTGTTTCGACTGACCATGAGGGTGAATGATCAGTGACTACGTGAGATTAATTTTGGGGGCAAGGAGGCTTCTCCTCTGTGAGTGCTGAATGGCCGTATTTCCAAGGGGTCCTCAAAATTCTCCAGTCGCTCAATGGTTCTACAGTTCCATAACACTCTGGTGAATTTGAAGGGTGCTCATGAGAGGTTAAAAGTAGGGGAACAATCATTGTCACTTTGAGGGATCAGTTGCTGAACTTTACTGACTCCCTGTATGTCAATTGAACAGCTGCTAACCTGTCTTAGCTGTGGTTCTATTCTCATTTTGGAAGTTACATTTCAGTTAGTGCCCCCACCCCCCACTACCCCCAATCATGTGTTTCAATGCAACCTTCCCCACTTGTTGCCCGCAATGGACCCCTTGCCTCCCCCAATGGAGCCCTTGTCCTACAGCCCCTTCCCTTCCCTCAGTCGTGCTTGGCCCCTTCCACAATGGAGCCATTGCCCTGCAGCACAGTGAAAGCCACCCCCAACCTCAACCCTGGTGTGGTTGCAATGGAGACTTACCTGAGTGACCCCCCACCCCTCCCGCCAACCCCCCGCCCCAAGACTGACATGGCAAAGCCTGGTGCTGATCCCCATAGTCTCCATAGCTGTGGGATTCAACTTATGCGAACTAACCTCGGAGTCCCAAGCGAAGTGCAGGTCACCAACTGTACGTTGTTAAATCAGGTTGTGAAACATGTCGTTTTAATTGCACGTTGTCATGAGCTCTTAATACAGAGTGCCAGGATGATTCCAGTGAATAGGAGTCATAATTAGATGCAGATTTATGCTAATTACATTGTTGATGTTCAGCAGCGGAAAAGGGGGCCTGTTATTGACAGTTGAAGTGCACAATTGCTTCCTCATTTTTCATCGTTGCAATTCCTGTTTTGGGCCTTCTCGCGAGATTTAGCTCTTGCGCACGCCATGATCAGGAGCGGAAACTCGTAGCCATTGAATCACATTTCCCTCTCTCTTGCAGGAGACTGTGGTGCATAGCTGGAGGCAGCAGGAGCTAACTGGTATCAGGCACGCCTGAAATGTTTGATATGCTGACAGGTCTGCCAGAAAGCTGCAGCCAATGTCAAGAAGTCCAGAGCTTTTTCTATTTCAGTCTTATCCCATCTGAAAACCCTGTAACCAGGAGTATAGTGCTGCCATTCCTGCCCTTTATACTATCTAAGCTGTCTGCTTACTTCTACACTCATTACTGTGTGGCACTGTGAGTAACCCAGAGATTACTACCTTTGAGATCCCACTTTTTAATTTCCTAAAATCTTCTTTCTGGACCTCACCCCTCTTCCTACCTATGTTATTGGCACCAATGTGGACCATGACCATGTTCACCCTCCCCTCTCAAAGTGCTCTGCAGCCACTCATGACTTCCTTGACCCAGGCACCGGAGAGGGAACTAGAGTCACATCTGGAGCCACAAAACCACCTGACTGTTCTATTAACTCTAGAATCCCTTATCATTCTTGTTTTTCTGACCTTGCTCCTTCCCTCCATACAGATGTACAACCTGTGGTGCCATGGACATGGCTGCACTCCCCAGACGAATTAGTTCCTTTACCAGAATTCAAAAATGTGTACTGGTTAGAGGACAAGATAAATTAATGGGACTCCTGCACTATTTGTCTCGTCTTCCTAGAATGGCAGTCATCCACTCCCTTTCTCTCTGCACTCTCTTTAATTGTGGGATGACCACCTCCAGAAATGAGCTATCCATGTAACTATGAGCCTTGCGGATGCGCCTCAGCAATGCCAGCCACTGCTCAAGTTCTGAAACCCAGAGCTCAAGCTCCTCCAGCTGATGACACTTCCTGCACATATGGTTGTTCAGGATGCGAGAAGTGGCCTGGAGTTCCCACATGGCACAGGAGGTGCATTCAATGGGACTGAGGTGCCTTGCTATGTCACTATTTGTTAGACTAACTAAACTTAACATAAATAAACTTAAGATTTGTACCTGATTTGGACAAAAGAAAATGCACCAGCTATTAGGCAATCAGCTCCTGCCCTGGTGCTGCCATCACTTTAGGTGTTTTACCTTTCTCCCTGAGGCTAGCACTCCCTTACTCCCAGGCCCTTTGATTCCTTTGGTTTTTAAATTGACTTCTTGATCTAGATTAAGTTATAGGTAGCTTAACGCAATGTTTACCTGGAAACATACCCATGCTGACCCTATTCGTACTGTGATGCCCCTTTGTGAGTTTTTCCTGCTGTGCCATTGATTGTGCTACTTCTGTTTAAATCCTTGGGACCACAGCCATGCTTCTCCTTGCCCTCCTCACTTGTATCAACTGAAGATTAAAAGTGAATTTGTAAGAGTTTACCTGGGGAGTGAAATGAGCTAAGAACATCCCCATAATCAGGTACAGTTACTCATACCTCGGCTGTTTACTCATCAGGGTTAACTTTATAGCATAAGAACTAGCTGTTGCTTATTGCAGAGTGTGTTTTACAGACTCCAATTCCTGTAGTGGGATAGATGTGTGTGGCAATAAAGGATTGACCTTTTGAAAACTTCAGCGCCATCTTCCTTATCAGGCAGCCCAACCACAGCCGTTACTGCAAGAGGTTTGCTGATCACTTGTGGGAGACAAAACTAAAGAATATCAAGGGTGATGGGAACGACTGCAATGGTGTTGCTTAAGAAGTCATCAAAGAGCTTGGTGCTGCAGAATATCAAAGCTCGTGCTAGGAATAACAACTTGGCTGAGAGTGCTATTGCTTGTGCAACTCTTTTCAGGAACAATCAGCAACTTCAGGAAAGGAGTGTGGTCAATGAGGTGTTAATGGAGAGAATATCCTTGAAGGAAAGAAAATGGTTTCCAAATTGTCAGAATTGTGCAAAGGCACGAGGTCAATATTGGCATAGTCTTCCTTCAGGTTTTTCAAATTCTTTCTCGCAGGATGTGGGCATTGCTGGCACGGCCAGAACTTATTGCCCATCCCTAATTGCCCTTGAGCTGCCTTCTTGAACTGCTTCAGTTCATATAGTGTAGGTACACATACACACACAGCTGTTAGGAAGGGAGGTCCAGGATTTTGACCTAGCGTCAGTGAAGGAACGGCGATATATTTCCAAGTCAGGATGGTGAGGGTCTTGGAGGGGAATTTGCAAGTAATGGTGTTCCTATGTATGTGCTGCCTATGTCTTTCTAAATGCTGGAGGTTACATATTTGGGAGATGCTGTTGAAGGAACCTTGGTGAGTTGCTGAAGTGCATCTTGTCAGAGGTACACACTGATGCCACGGTGCATCAGTGGTGAAGGGAGTGAATGTTGAAGGTGGTGGATGGGGTATCAGTCAAGCAGACTGCTTTGTCCTGGATCCTGTCAAGTAAAGATAGAAAAGACAGCCTTCCAGAAGGATTCCATCTGGAGAGGTGAATTCCATTGAGCTCTTTGCGCATAGTCTGCACTGGAAATGGCAGGGTACGAGTTTGAATCAGCACTTCCTCATAGCAAAAGGGAGCCATGCGAGTTCCTTGCCTTCCCTTCTTCCCCTAAGATGGTTCTAGTGTGCTAGCTAATCTTGGTTGATGAGAACAAATAAATCAGTACAAATAGAGAGAAGGGGAAGCCTTTGTCTTGCTAAGCAGTCAGGAAATGGACAGGGCTATGTCTTCATGATTACTTTGATAAAGATGGAATCCTGACATTAAGTTATAACCTGGACTGAAACAAATCAGAAATTGGCAATGAATTACTGAATGTAAACTGGAGTCACTCAACTTCAGAATTCTTGCGAGTTGGCGAAGGAAGCGATATTTTAGCTGCAGATTTAAGCTGGATACACATTCAGGAGTAAACACAATAGGCTAATGAATGCACATGATGGGCCAATGATAAATGTCAGAGAATGCAGAGTCAGAAATCAAGCTGCAAAATAGATTGCTAGCTGGCTTCAAGACAGAAAGTAGAGTAGGGGTAGGGAATAGTTATTCAGAGTGACACAGGTGGGAAGTGGTGTTCCACGAGGATCAGTGCTGGGATCACTGCTATTCACAATTTACATTAAAGATTTGGACTTTGGAATCAAAAGACAATTTCTAAATTTGCAGGTGACACCAAATTGGTCTGGGGTGCGGGGGAAGGGGTGGTGTGTTGGTAATGTCAATACTGAGGAGGAGTGCAACAGATTAGAAGGTATGCACAAACTTGCAGAATGGGCATATAATTGGCAAATGAAGTGCTCACTGATCTCTGCCACCTCTTGCAAGCAACCCTGCAGCCTCAAAGCAGAGCAAACATGTCACTGCCGCTGGCTTTCATGGTGACTATAGCCTTCTGTACCCTTCAAGGCTGCAAAGTGTCTCTAATATCTCCCAGTTTGTTGCCCAATGCTGTATAAGGGACGTGCCTGGACAAGGGAACAGAGAGAAGCAGGTGAAGTGTGTACATGGCTTCACCAGAACAGAAGGTTTCCCCATGGTGCAGGGTGCCACCAACTGCATACATATGGCTTTGCAGGGCTGCATCTAAATGGAGAGATGTACCACAATCACAAAAGGTTCCACTTCAAGAATGTGCAGTTGGTATGCAACCATCAATATGCACATCATATAAAGCAATAGGAGCATTCAGACCTTACAGCCTGCTCCACCACTCAATAAGATCACAGCTGATCTGTGACCTAACTTCACCTTTACCTCATACCCCTCAATCCATTTGTTTAATAAATACCTATCAATCTCAGTCTTAAAATTAACTTTTGATCTAGCATCTATCGATATTTGCAACAGAGAATCCCAAACTTCTACCAGTCTTTTTATGTGGAGTGTTTTCCAAATCTGAAAGTTGGGGTTCTAATTTTTACATTTTGCCCTCAAGTCCTTGATCCCCATCCAGTGAAAATAATTCCTCTCTGTCAACTCTATTGGTTTTCCTTAATATTTTAAAAATTTCAATCAAGTGACCCCTTAACTTTCTGAACTCCAAGGAATACAACCTAGTTTGTCTCTCTTCGCAATTCAACCCTACAATTCAAAGGTGGGAATTTTCATTCTGAGGTCAGTTATTCTTCCATCAACCATGCTGCAGCCACTGGGTTAGCACTGCGTAGGAGCACTAGGACAGGCAAAGGCACATGGACAACTGGCACTAAGCAAATGCACAAGGGTGATTTGGTTTGGAATGCTTAATAAAATTGATTTGGAATGGTTGCATATTTAAATGACTTTTATTTGCTCATGGTGGCCTAGAGGTTGCTATGTTGGTACCTGCCAGAGGGAAGGAAGGTAAGGTTGGTGAATGGGGGATTGGGCTTGTGTTCACTGGATTTACAGCGAGGTGGATCAGTCATGGAAATCCCCAGCCAGAAAGGTATTGTGTTGGTGGCCTCCAATTTTCCCTTGCTCCCCCACCTCCTCCTCAGCTGCTCACAGTATACCTGCTGGCAACAGCTGTCCCCTCACCATGGTGAGATTGTGCAGATGCAGCAGATCAGGACACACACTCTTGCAAGCAGTGCAGGGCTCCTCCAGAGCAGTCCAAGCAGTGGAAATGCTGCTTCAGCATCGCAATGATTTGCTCGATGGTATTTTGTGTGGCAGCATGGCTCTCATTACGTGCGTATTGCCCATGTGTGGCTGGGTTGGGCACTGGAGTTAAGAGCCAGTGGTCAGGAGGTAGCTCATATTGCTCAGCAGCCACTGTTTTGACATGGTGGCTCAAATACTGATGTTATTTTGGCATGATCGCTGTCAGGAAACTAGGTATTCACCTGCATGGCAGCAAAACATTACAAAGAGATATTGATAGATTAAGTGAATGGGAAAGACTGTGGCTAATGGATTTCGGTGTAGTGTACATGCTGCAAAGATTCTTAGTCTCAGGAAGATGGGGTGGAAGAATTTGGCAGAAGACTGTTTGGCTATGGCTAACTTGACAGTCTGAGGCAAAGTTGTCCTGTGCCCAAGACAGCAGGAGGTGACATGAAAAAAAAAGTAAATGTTGACTTGCTGTAAACGTATATATACCAATCTTGTTCTTTTCTATCTTTTTGAACAGGTAAGAAAGGAAAGAAGGGCATGTGAGAAGTTCCTAGAAACTTGACAGTATAACCCACCTTCTTGTTGATCTGAGCTGCAGCACAATCTATACAGCCACCCCTCACCAAAATACCTTTTACCAAGCTTTGTTGTAATCTTCTAATCTGTAGAATTTAATGTACAAGAACTGCCTTTTTAAATGATTGCTTCTTTTTTAGTCTCTTATTGCTTATAAACCTGAGACTTGGCATGTGTACAGTACATTTCTGCAACTATATAATTTTCATGTAGACTGCCTTACAAATCTCTAGGCTTGTAGTAATGTTTTTGTCATGTATCAATCATCCCTTTTAACCCCATTCAAAATGCCAACATCACCTGTCTTTGCAGAATTCTAGGCCATTAATTTTCCCCGGCCTACTTGGCCTGAATGTGCTGAGCATTCTTTTTGCAAGAACAGATAACTTTTTAGACTTGAGCTACACAAAACTTCTTTGAACGGTTGATCAGAAGAGAAGCAGCCATTTTGCTTTGCTGAAAATATTGTGTTCTTGACAGTGGGATTGCGTTGTAACTCTGAAATTATGTAACAAATGTAGCACAACTAAACTCTGAATACTCCTTTCCTTAAAAGCCATGACTTGGAGATTTGGAAGGCACAGTGTAGTTCGTGAGGAATAATGCATTTCGTGTCTTAAATGTTTGCCATTCACTGAAGAGATCTTGGACTAGAGGTTTTTTCAATAAAATCTTTTTATAAACTTATACCTGTGTGCTTTCTGAGGTGACTGAGGGACATTCCTTGTCTCTAATGCTCAGTGAGAGGTTCTCCCTTGTGTTCGAGCCAAAATTGATCCCTCAACAAAGATTATCTGATTATTATCATGTTGCTGTTGTGAGACCTTGCTGTGCGCAATATGGTCGGCATGTTTCCTGCATTAAGGCAAAATTACTACACTTCAGAGCTGATTCATTGGCTGTCCTGAGGTTGTGAAAGGCACTATATAAATTCCTATTTGAAGAGATCTTTTTAATCTCACAGTGCCACACACTTCCCCATTAAAGAACTCTTGATACTCTTTCAAGCACAACCCCATTTCCATCTGTTTCAGATGAAGTTACATTGTTTCATAGTTTTGCTATTGTGAGATTTGAACTCTTGATTTCTTTCGAGTACAAACCCGTTTCCATCTGTTTCAGATGAAGTTACATTGTTTTGCCATTGTGAGATTTGAGCTCTTGATACTCTTTCGAGCACAAACCCATTTCCATCTGTTTCAGATGAAGTTACATTGTTTCATAGTTTGCCATTGTGAGATTTGAACTCTCAATCTTGGGGTTACAAACCCAGTACCATAACCACTTGGCTACTTAGGCCAAGCTTTCCCCATTAAAGAAAGCAAGCTCGCTGGCTGCTACCCTCAACGATACCCTTGAGCTTGCTAATTGGATTAAAATTGCAGAATCACTCACTATCAGCAATGCCTTTAGTCCAATCTTCTTTTCCTAAAAACAAAATACTGCGGATGCTGGAAATCTGAAACAAACAGAAAATGCTGGAAAAACTCAGCAGGTCTAACAGCATTATGACCAAGGGTCATACGGACTCAAAACATTAACTCTGTTTCTCTCTCCACAGATGCAGCCAGACCTGCTGAGCTTTTCCAGTGTTTTCTGTTTTTGCTTCGCCTTTTCCTGTTCTTTTAGCTCTGTACTGAGGAAGCAAGGCCGAAGTACATGTAACACAGAAATTGTGAGCACAAATTCGAACTTTACCATCTTGGACAGTGCGTAGGACATGCCCACTGCAATACTACTAATGGAAACCAACTAGTAAGGTACTGAGATGTAGTTAGGTTCCCCTTCAGCTGGACAAAAAGGAAAGAATGACCAATTGTGCACTTTGACAATTTGTCGAAACAAATCCTTAATTGTTGACTTTGATAAGGTAGTGAAGTTGCTCTTCATTCCATTTGAGACTTCAGTGCAATCTCTCTTTATAAATCGACATATTATTTCTGCCATTGCGATAAAAGCAAAAACTGCAGATGCTGGAAATCCAAAACAAAAACAAAAATACCTGGAAAAACTCAGCAGGTCTGGCAGCATCTGCGGAAGGGAGCACAGTTAACACTTGAGTCCGCATGACTCTTCAACAGAACTAAGGAAAAATAGAAAAGGGGTGAAATATAAGCTGGTTTAAGGGGGGGGGGGTGGGACAAGAGAGCTGGACAGAGGGCCAGTGATAGGTGGAGATAACCAAAAGATGTCACAGACAAAAGGACAAAGACGTGTTGAAGTTGGCGATATTATCTAAGGAATGTGCTAATTAAGGGTAGAAAGCAGGACAAGCAAGGTACAGATAGCCCTAGTGGGGATGGGGTGGGGTGAAGAAATCGAAAAAGGCTAAAAGGTAGAGATAAAACAATGGATGGAAATACATTTAAAAATAATGGAAATAGGTGGGAAAAGAAAAAACTATATAAATTCAAAGGATCATCCTCCGCTATTTCCGCCAACTCCAGCATGATGCCACCACCAAACACATCTTCCCTTCACCCCACCCAGAAACATTCCGTAAGGATCGTTCCCTCCATGACACCCTGGTCCACTCCGCCATCACCTCCTACACCTCAACCCCCTCCTACGGCACCTTCCCGTGCAACCACATAAGATGCAACACCTGCCCCTTTACTTCCCCTCTCCTCACCATCCAAGGGCCCAAACACTCATTTCAAGTGAAGCAGCATTTCACCTGTACTTGCCTCAACTTAGTCTACTGCATTCATTGCTCCCAATGCGGTTTCCTCTACATTGGAGAGACCAAACGCAGACTGGGTGACCGCTTTGCAGAACACCTTCTTTCTGTCCTCAAGCATTACCCATACCTCCCTGTCGCTTGCCATTTCAACACTCCACCCCATTCTCATGCCTATATGTCCGTCCTTGGCCTGCTGCATTGTTCCAGTGAAGCTCAACGCAAACCAGAGGAACAGCACCTCATCTTCCGACTAGGCACTTTGCAGCCTTCCGGACTGAATATTGAGTTCAACAATTTTAGATCATGAGCTCTCTCCTCACTCCCCACCCCCCTTCTGATTTTCCTCCCCTTTTTGTTTTTTCCAATAATTTGTATAACTTTTTGTTTTCCCATCTATTTCCATTATTTTTAAATGTATTTCCATCCATTGTTTTATCTCTACCTTTTAGCCTTTTTCGATTCCTTCACCCCGCCCCACCCCCACTAGGGCTATCTGTACCTTGCTTGTCCTGCTTACTACCCTTAATTAGCACATTCCTTAGATAATATCACCACCTTCAACACCTCTTTGTCCTTTTGTCTGTGACATCTTTTGGTTATCTCCACCTATCATTGGCCCTCTATCCAGCTCTCTTGTCTCAACGCCCACCACTTTTCTATTTTTCCTTAGTTCTGTTGAAGAGTTATGCGGACTCAAACGTTAACTGTTCTCCCTCTCCGCAGATGCTGCCAGACCTGCTGAGTTTTTCCAGGTATTTTTGTTTTTGATTTCATCCATTGCACTGTTTCTTCTAATCCTGATGTCACTTCAATTTTCCAACTGTACTCGGCATAGATGTTTTACTTTGTTGTTTCATCAGTTAAGTCAGATGTAACTATTTGCTGACTCCTCTAGAGAATGAAATCAAAAAGTCAATAGAACTGCAGCTTGTGTCAACCAAGGAGGCAACAGCATTTGGAGAGATTCAGCTAGGGGGAATACATTGTTGATACTTAAAAGGCATTTTGAGTGGAATGGTGCAGGAGATAAGTAATCTCAGAGTTGCTTTTTTATACAGTGTATCCACTCTGTGGGGTGTTTTTAAGTTCTACAGTCCAGCATGAATTGACCCCATCCCTTTGAAAGTCTCAAATGTGGATGTTGGTTAGTGTCTCAAGTGATAGGCTTTACCCTTGTCAGCTTTTGAGCAATGATAACAGATCGATAGTCTTTTTAGTGGAATTGCCTCCCTGCCGGCACACAACTCTTTTGTTTTAAGGAGAAAAAGATAGCCCATAATCATTCAGAACCAGTGTGACAGAGTCTTTCAATGTCAAAATCACAATCACAGAAAATCACGGTGCAGAAGAGGCCCTTCGGCCCATCGAGTCTGCACCGACACATGAGAAACACCTGACGTACCTACCTAATCCCATTTACCAGCACTTGGCCCTTATCCTTGAATGTTATGATGTACCAAGTGCTCATCCAGGTACTTTTTAAAGGATCTGAGGCAACCCACCTCCACGACCCTCCCAGGCAGTGCATTCCAGACTTTCACTGGGTAAAAAGGTTTTTCCTCACATTCCCCCCTAAACTACCTTGAACTTATGTCCCCTTGTGACTGACCCTTCAACTAAGGGGAACAGCTGCTCCCTATCCACCCTGTCCATGCCCCTCATAATCTTTGTATACCTCGATCAGGTCACCCCTCAGTCTTAGAGTAATAGAGGTCTACAGAACAGAAAAAGGCCCTCCAACCCACTGAGTTGGTGCCAGTCAAACAAGTACCTAACTAATCTACTCCCATTTTCCAGCACTAGGCCCACAGCTTTGTATGCCACAGCATCGCAAGTGCACATCCAAATACTTCTTAAATGTTATGAGGGTTTCTGCCTCTATCACCCTTTCAGGCAGTGAGTTCCAGATTCCCACCACTCTCTGGGTGAAAAAATTCTTCTTCATAACCCCTCTTAACCTCCTGCCTCTTACTTTAAGTCTATGCCCCCTGATTATTGATCCCTCCACCAAGGGGAAAAGTTCCTTCCTGTCCACTCTATCTATGCCTCTCATAATTTTATACACCTCAATCATGTCCCCCCTCAATTTCCTCTGTTCCAGGGAAAATAACCCCTGTCTATCCGATCTCTCTTCATAACTAAAACTCTCCAGCCCAGGCAACATCCTGGTAAATCTCCTCTGCATTCTCTCTAGTGCTATAATGCGGATTTGCCAAACCAGTATTTTATACAGTTCCAGCATAACCTCCCTGCTCTTATAATCTATGCCTCGGCTAATAAAGGCAAGTATCCCATATGCCTTCTAAACCACCTTATCTACCTGTCCTGCTAACTTAAGGGACTGGTGGACATGGACACCAATGTCCCTCTGATCCTCGGTACTTCCCAGGGTCCATCATGTATTCCCATGCCTTGTTTGTCCTGCCCAAGTGCATCACCTCACACTTATCTGGATTAAATTCCATTTGGCACTGATCAGCCCATCTGACCAGTCCGTCTATATCCTCCTGTAATCTAAGACTATCCTCCTCACGATTTACCACCCCACCAATTTTCTTGTCATCCGCGAACTTACAGATCAACCCTCCTACATTCAAGCCTAAATCGTTTATATATACCACAAACAGCAAGGGGCCTAATGCCGATTCCTGTGGAACCCCACTGGACACAGGCATCCAGTCACAAAAACACCACTCATGCCCTCTACTTTCTGCCACTCAGCCAATTCGCCAAACTGCCTTGGATCCCATGGGCTCTTACCTTCATTATCAGCCTCCCATGTGGGAACATATCAAAAGCCTTGCTGAAGTCTACGTAGACTACATAAAATGCCTTGCCCTCATCTACACACCTGGTTACCTCTTTGAAAAATTCAATCAAATTGGTCAGACATGACCTCCCCTTAACAAAACCAAGCTGACTATCCTTGATTAATCCCTGCCTCTCCAAGTGTAGATTAATTTTGTCCCTTGGAATTGCTTCCAATAGATTCCCCACTACTGAGGTTAGACTGACTGGCCTGTAGTTCCCTGGCTTATCCCTTCCTCCCTTCTTGAATAGCGGTACCATATTGGCTGCCCTCCAGTCCGCTGGTACCTCTCAGAGGCCAGAGAGGTATTGAAAATTGTTGCCAGCGCGCCTGCTTTCTCCTCCCTTGCCTCACTCAACAGCCTGGGATTTCAAAAACAAAAATACCTGGAAAAACTCAGCAGGTCTGGCAGCATCTGCGCAGAGGAACACAGTTGATGTTTCTAGTCCGAATGACCCTTCAACAGAACTAAGTAAAAATAGAAAAGAGGTGAAATATAAGCTGGTTTAACGGGGGTGGGACAAGTAGAGCTGGAGAGAGGGCCAGTGATAGGTGGAGATAGCCAAAAGATCTCACAGACAAAAGAACAAAGAGGTGTTGAAGGTGGTGATATTATCTAAGGAATGTGCTAATTAAGGGTAGAAAGCAGGACAAGCAATGTACAGATAGCCTTAGTGGGGATGAGGTGGGGTAGAGATAAAACAACGGATGGAAATACATTTAAAAATAATGGAAGTAGGTGGGAAAAGAAAAATCTATATAAATTATTGAAAAAAAAGTGAGAGAATCGGAAAGGGGGTGGGGATGGAGGAGAGAGTTCATGATCTAAAATTGTTGAACTCAATATTCAGTCCGGAAGACTGAAGTCGGAAGATGAGGTGCTGTTCCTCCAGTTTTCATTGAGCTTCACTGGAACAATGCAGCAAGCCAAGGACGAAACAAGGAATGTTCCACATACCCCATAAAGAGACAGGCATAGCTGGGGCCCATGCGGCTACCCATAGCCACACCTTTTATTTGGAGGAAGTGAGAGGTGTTTAAGGAGAAATTGTTTGAAGATTCCTTGTTCCAGTCCTACTCCGGCTCCCTCCCACAACTCTTTCTCTGGTACATCGATGATTGCGTCGGCACTGCTTCACGCTCTTGTCTGGACCATGAAAAATGTATTAATTTTGCTTCCAATTTCCACCCCTCCATCATTTTCGCATGGTCCATCTCTGACATTTCTCTTCCCTTCCTTGACCTCTCTGTCTCAATTTCTGGTGATAGACTGTCCACCAATATCCATTACAAGCCTACTGACTCCCAAAGCTACCTCAACTACAGCTCCTCACACCCCGCTTCCTGTAAGGACTCTATCCCATTCTCTCAGTTCCTTTGCCTCTGTCGCATCTGTTCTGATGATGCCACTTTCAAAAACAGTTCCTCTGACATGTCCTCCTTCTTCCTTATCCGAGGTTTTCCACCCAGTGTGGTTGACAGGGCCCTCAACCATGTCCGGCCCATCTCCCATGTGTCCACCCTCACACCTTCCTCTCCTTCCCAGAACCATGATAGGGTCCCCCTTGTTCTCACTTATCACCCTACTAGCCTCCACATTCAAAGAATCATCCTCCTCCATTTCCGCCAACTCCAGCATGATGCCACCACCAAAAATGTCTTCCCTTCATCCCCCCCCCTACGGCATTCCGCAGGGATCTTTCCCTCCGTGACACCCTGGTCTACTCCTCTATCACCCCCTACTCCTTAACCCCCTCCCACGGCACCTTCCCATGCAACCACAGAAGGTGCAACACCTGACCCTTTACTTCCCCTCTCCTCACCGTCCAAGGGCCCAAACACTCCTTTCAAGTGAAGCAGCATTTCACTTGCACTTCCCTTAATTTAGTCTACTGCATTCATTGCTCCCAATGCGGTTTCCACTACATTGATGTTCAGTAGTGGGGTCATGGTCCAGGGAGAGGTAGGAGGAAGTGTCTGCGAGATGACGCTCAGCCTCTGCGAGGTAGAGGTCAGTGTGCCAGACAACAACAGCACCACCCTTGTCAGCGGGTTTGATGACAAACTTCATCTTCTCCCTCCCAGAAACATGATAGGGTCCTCCTTGTCCTCACTTATCTCCCCACCAGCCTCCACATTCAACAGATCATCCTCCGCCATTTCCGCCAACTCCAGCATGATGCCACCACCAAACACATCTTCCCTTCACCACTCCCCCCCCTCGGTGGCATTCCACATGGATCGTTCCCTCCGGGACACCTTGGTCCACTCCTCCATCAACCCCCTCTCACGGTACCTTCCCATGCAACCACAGAAGGTGCAACACCTGACCCTTTACTGCCCCTCTCCTCACCGTCCAAGGGCCCAAACACTCCTTTCAAGTGAAGCAGCATTTCACTTGCACTTCCCCTCAATTTAGTCAACTGCATTCGTTGCTCCCAATGAGGTTTCCTCTACATTGGAGAGACCAAATGCAGACTGGGTGACCACTTTGCAGAACACCTTCATTCTGTCCACAAGCATTACCCAGACCTCCTTGTCGCTTGCCATTTCAACACTCCACCCTACTCTCATGCCCACATGTCCATCCTTGACTTGCTGCATTGTTCCAGTGAAGCTCAGCGCAAACTGCAGGAACAGCACCTCATCTTCCGACTAGGTGCTTTACAGCCTTTCAGACTGAATATTGAGTTCAACAATTTTAGATCATGAACTCTCTCCTCTATCCCCACCCCCTTTCTGATTCCACCCCCCTTTTTTTCCAATAATATATATAGATTTTTCTTTTCCCACCTACTTCCATTATTTTTAAATGTATTTCCATCCATTGTTTTATCTCTACCTTTTAGCCTTTTTTGATTTCTTCACCCCATCCCACCCCCACTAGGGCTATCTGTACATTGCTTGTCCTGCTTTCTACCCTTAATTAGCACATTCCTTAGATAATATCACCACCTTCAACACCTCTTTGTCCTTTTGTCTGTGAGATCTTTTGGTTATCTCCACCTATCACTGGCCCTCTATCCAGCTCTACTTGTCCCACCCGCACTTAAACCAGCTTATATTTCAGCTGTCCTCTATTTTTACTTAGTTCTGTTGAAGGGTCATTCGGACTCAAAACGTTAAATGTGCCCCTCTCCGCAGATGCTGCCAGACTTGCTGAGTTTTTCCAGGTATTTTTATTTTTGTTTTGGATTTCCAGCATCCGCAGTTTTTTGCTTTTATCTGGGATACATTTCATCTGGGCCTGGAGATTTATCTTGTCTTCTCTGCTCCAACGAAAACAACCCAAGTCTATCCAATCTCTCTCCATAACTTAAATGTTTCATCCCAGGCAACACCCTGGTGAATCTCCTCTGCACCCCCTCCAGTGCAATTACATCCTTCCTATAATGTGGTGACCAGAACTGCACACAGTACTCCAGCTGTGGCCTCACCAAGGTTCTATACAACTCCAACATGATCCCCCTACTTTTGAAATCTATGCCTTGATTGATAAAGGTAAGTGTCCCATATGCCTTTTTCACCACCCCACTAACATGCCCCTCTGCCTTCAGAAATGTATGGACACACACGCCAAGGTCCCTTTGCTTCTCATAACTTCAGAGTGTCATGCCGCTCATTGAATACTTCCTTGTCAAATTACTCCTTCCTTTGTGTCTCGCCTCACACTTTTCAGTATTAAATTCCATCTGCCTCTTATCTACCCATTTGACCATCCCTTCTATATCTTCCTGCAGCCCAAGACACTCAACCTCACTGTTAACCACCTGTCCAATCTTTGTGTCATCGCAAACTTACTAATCCTACCCCCCACATAGTCACCTATGTTGTTTATATAAATGACTAATAATAGGGGACACAGCACAGATCCCTGTGTTGTACCACTGGACACTGGCTTCCAGTCACTAAAGCATCCTTCTGTCATCACCCTCTGTCTCCTACAACTAAGCCAATTTTGAATCCCCTTTATCAAATTACCCTGTATCCCATGTGCATTTTCCTTCTTCCTAAGTCTCCCTTGTGGGACCTTGTCAAAGGCTTTGCTGAAATCCATACAAACTACATCAACTGCATTACCCTCATCTACACACCTGGTCTCCTCCTCAAAAAATTCAGTCAAATTTGTTAGGCATGACCTCCCTCTGACAAAGCCATGCTGATTATCCCTGATCAAACCTTGCCTCTCCAAGTGGAGATAGATTCTCTCCTTCAGAATTTTCTCCAAAAGTTTCCCTACCAATGACGTGAGACTCACTGGCCTGTTCCTGGCTTATCTCTACAACCCTTCTTAAATAACGGAACCACGTTAGCTGTTCTCCAGTCCTCTGGCACCTCCCCCGTGGCCAGAGAGGAATTAAAAATTTGGGTCAGAACCCCTGCGATCTCTTCCCTTGCCTCCCTCAGCAGTCTGGGACACAAACCATCAGGTCCTGGAGATTTATCCACTTTCAAGCCTGCCAACACCTCCAATACTTTGTCACTCCCTATATCAATTTCCTTAAGCACCTCGCAGTCTCTCTCCCCGAACTCGATACCTTCATCCTCATTTTCTTGGGTGAAGACGGATGTGAAGTATTCATTCAATGCTGTAGCGATGTCCTGTGGCTCCACCCACAGATTGCCCCCTTTGTCCTTTATGGGCCCTACTCTTTCCCTGGTTATCCTCTTCCCATTGATATACTTATAGAATATCTTGGGATTTTCCCTACTTTACCAGCTAGAACTTTCTCATATTCCCTCTTTGCTCTCTTAATTGCTTTCTTAAGCTCCACCCTGCACCTCCTGTATGCCACTAATGCCTCTGCTGATTTGATATCCTTGTACTTGCTAAAAGCCTCTCTTTTCCTTCTCATCATAACCTGAATATCTCTGGTCATCCATGGTTCTCTGGGCTTGTTGCTCTTCTTATCACCCTAGAGGGAACATGTTGAGCCTGTACCCTCCCCATTTCCTTTTTGAATGCCCCCCCCCACTGCTCCTCTGTAGTTTTCCCCACAAGCAGCTGTTCCCAGTTTACCTTGGCCAGATTCTGCCTTATTTTACCAAAATCCACTCTCCCCCAATCCAAAACATTTTTTTGCATGTCTCGTGACAGAGAATTCTTCACAAAATGCTTGCTTTTAATCAATAGTGTAGTTTTAAAGCATGAGACAAAGTTATGAGAGACAATGGAGAAGCTGCAGTAAATGCAAAGGTATCTCCTTTTAGAACTAAGGGGATTTGGGTCAAGCCACTTCCCTTTTAAGATGAATCAGAAAGCCTCCCACACCCATGTATTCATGCATGAAGTTGTTGGGGGCGGTTGAGGGGGGATGGAAACCAATGGAGTATTTGAAGTCTCAGCTTGCTGGTCATGCAATCATGACAATGCAATAGTCACTACCCGTTGGTCACTGGTTGAGAAAGCAGGAGATTGTAATATGGGATCTCTTGTGTGCATTCATAGATGAGGGATTTGTGGGCTAGACTTGAGGCATAATCCCTTCAATATGGGGATTTTTTCCTAATTCAAGAAGGTTAATATCATATAGTAATTTAAATGTACCTAGAACGATGGCTTCTGCTGCAATTGTTTTGAAGCCTCAAAGATGCTCCCTTCAGGTTAGGGAAGGGAGATTCCACTCTTGATATTCTTGTTGTCTCTAAACAATGGTGATACAGTGATCCATCAGGGACCTTCAACTCCTGAATAAATTGAATGTCAAAGTTGTAGCTAGCACTACTACCGATTGTGCCAATAGGCAAATGGTAATTGACTCTCACTAATGTAGGAGGAAAAATGAGCACAAAACAATGCTTTCCTTAGAGATAAAAACAAAGAAAACTGCGGATGCTGAAAATCCAAAACAAAAACAGAATTACCTGGAAAAACTCAGCAGGTCTGGCAGCATCGGCGGAGAAGAAAAGAGTTGACATTTCGAGTCCTCATGTTCTGTCGAAGGGTCATGAGGACTCGAAACGTCAACTCTTTTCTTCTCCGCCGATGCTGCCAGACCTGCTGAGTTTTTCCAGGTAATTCTGTTTTTGTAATGCTTTCCTTTAGTTTGATTTCAACAGGAAAGAACTATTAACTTACTACCTTACTAGAAGAGACTCATTTTCACTGAAGTATCTAAATACTTAATTCTAATGATTCTAATTTAAAATAATCACAGCCTGGCGAGGTCTATTTATTCTCTGTTCCCAATTTCTCGAGCACCTCCACGTAACTGAATCTCTCTGGCAGTAAATCATCTTTGTACTTTCTCCATGACCTGTACACTTTTCCTGAAGTGTGGTGCCCTGATTAGGCACAATACTCCAGGTGAGTTCATAATACCAGATCAACTTGCAATTGGAGAAACACTGGAGACTGATGTGAACCACATTTGAATATCTGTTAATGGATCAAAGGGTAACCGAGATAGCATGAGATGAAAACTACATTTTATTGTCATGCAGTAGCTCTGTATAAACGACTTCTAAAGCACACAGATGCTAGACTGTTTCTAACTGCAACTTTTGCAAGGAAAATGCTTTGAAACTTTTCATATTGTTCTTCTTGTTTTGTTCTTGTTTCAAGTAAACCTCTTGTACTGGAGGCTGGTTAGCATAGTCAGAGTACTGTTATTTTCTCTCTGAAAGCTGGCATGAAACCTGTCACTGACTCCAGGAGTGAAAGTCTCATTTTATTTATGGAAAATCAGCTCCCAGTGTTTTGTAGACATTCTCTATTGGACGGGTGCGTAACACTATCTCTAATTTGTCCCTAAGTGAGCAATCTTGATCAGCAAATCCACAGGACGACTGGTGTGGAAAATGAGAATGTCATATTGGTGCTGTAAGAAATACTCATCTAGATTAATTGAAGAGACATGGACCATGGTAACGGAACTGCATTCCTCTAAACTGTGATGGACATGACCTGGGAATTTGAGATTGCCTTTTCAGAAAAATATAAGGAGAGGAATTCACAATTTCATCTAATTTTCATGTGTCAAGTATTTCTTGCATCTTCCCTCTTACTCCCAGTCTGCCAATGGCTGTCAAAGCCTGGTGAAATCCTGGCCATGCAAATCATATTTAAGTTCTCCTTTCATATTCCTCAATGAATCTCCTTCCTTTGGCCGGCCCATAAAATAAATGTCAGAATACAGAAGGCACCTTTTGAGTCAATAGTTTCCCCAGCCAGAAGTCTGCCTGATTGACAGGCCGGGGTCCCTGTCAGGCAGAGAGCCATAAGAGGCTGTAGCTCAGGAACAGGTAGGAAGCCTGCAGTTCGGTTAGTGGTAGCATTGCTGGGATGGGATCCAGATCTTGGGGCAGAGTCTAATTCTGGGTGGGGTTCAAGCCTGAGAGTGCAGGGGCAGGGTCCAATCCTGGGATTGATCCAATCCTGTGGTGGGTGGATGGTCGGCAATTTTGGGGGCAGAGGGAGGGGTATCAGCAATCCTGGAGGGAAGGATGTGGGTAAGCTTGGTGGGCTGGGAGGAAGACAATAAGGAATCTTGGCCTTCCTTTAATACCATAAGGAGACAGTGGGAATAGTTGGTAATCGTTAATTCAAATTAGATGATTTCTTTCAGAAATAAGATTCCAGGTTACAGCGTATGAGCAATTTGAGACAAGGCATATGGCAAGAAAAAGGTTCCATAGCTCCAATGGCTTTGGGACTATGGTTCCCAAAGCTCTCCACCACTTGGGTTTTTCGTATGTCGTGCCTGGGCCTTTTGTAGATTCATAGTCATGATTATTGATCAGGCAGGGATGACCCTCCTCACCAGTCTTTGATCCACATGAAAGCTAGGCTTAAACCATGAAATTAATGGAGGAGTGTCACCTGCTAGCCCTAGACCTGGAGTTATCTCTGCCAAAGGCCTTTTATTGCCAGTGTCAATTCAAAACACAACTGCACTCACTCTCTATCTCATTGGATTACTTCAGGCTGCATCATGAGGAAATCATCAGTCAGTCAACAGTCCACTACAGCATGAAATGTGATGGGTGTGTTATGGGGACTTTTAAACCCCTGAAAATATCCACCTTGAAGCTGCCCACTTCCATTTTTGGATGGAAAAAGGGCTCCTTAAAGATGTGTTTTTTATTTCTTCTCCAATAATAGCTCGACAGATGGAGAATGGAGAAATGCCTCTTGAATTAAGGAGACAGAGGATGGATTGGAATTATTGGGTGAACTTGGTAGGGCAGAAAGAAAAACATTTAACTAAAAATGTCCTTGAAGATAGTTAGGAGCACGGATTGCAAATAAAGGGGAAACACTTTGGGAAAAGAGTAAATGATTTAGTGGAAGAGTTGGGCCTGCAGGTTTTTAGTATAAACATACATGCATGCTGGTCAGTAATTCCACCCTGGTACTTTCAATATCCAGAGATTGACTTTTCAATACTGGACAAACTTAAAGGAAATGGTATGGGTTTTAATTTGCCTAGTTTTGTAAAAGAATATATAGATAAGAATTGGTTTGTTTATATGCAACTTTTTACAATGGTTCTAAGGATCCTGGGATGGGAAGGACAGGTTCAGCAGTTTTTATTCCTAAACTTACTGTTAAGATTGCAAAAAGGTTATCTGATAGCTTATCAGTATTTTCAATTGAGTTGATGGCAAATATATTGGCTTTAGAGTGGGTAGTGGAGGTAAATTAATTGAAATTCATGATTTGTTCAGATTTATCATCAACATTGACCTCTATCCAATCTTGTTTTTCTGAATCCAGACAGGATTTTAGTTTTAAAATTTTCATTTATTGTAAAACATACAGAGTTGGGTGTTGTGGTGCGTTTTTTTTGTGGATGCCAGCACATAAAGATATGGTCGGGAATGAGACAGCAGATTCGTTAGCTAAAAAATCACTTGATTCCAGATATTGAGATTTCATTAGGGAAGATGGAAATTAAATCTATTATTAAGGATAAACTATATGCATTTTGGCAATAAAAGTGGGATATGGACGAAAAAGGAAGACATTTATATCAGGTTCAAAACAATGTGAAGTTATGCGGTAAATTCACTAGGAAGGGATGAGGTGATTATGAGCAGGATTCGGATTGGGCACTGTGGATTAAATAAATGTCTGTATTTAATAAGGAAACATATTGATGGTTTGTGTTAGGAGTGTGGGGATGGATTCCTGCAATGTTGCATTACACTGTACTAAGTTTGCACCTGAAAGAGGAACTATGCAGTCTAATTTACATCAGAAGGGTGTACGGTGGCTAGTATTTTAGCAGTTAGATTTGGGTATTGGGATATTCATAAAGTCCTGTTGTCTTTTTTATATTTCACAGGGTTAGTGATTAGGAGTTAGGTTTTTTTATTGCATTGTACTCCTTCCTCCAATACAGTAGGTGGAAGTAATACACCAAAGAGGAGTGAATTTGCCAGAAACCAAAAAAAAAGGAGAAATGTGGAGCAGGCCATCAGGATGTGCGTGCAGCCAAGGACCCTCTTCAGGAAGAGTTTGTGCAAGAGTTCCTTTTGTCTGTGAGATATCTGCGGTGGTTCTCATCAGAGACAACTTTACCTAAATTATATGTGAGCCTACTATAACCCAGTCCTACCATCATAGTGCCCCTATCACATGTTGGCATTTAGCTCTCCTCCAGACTATTCCAGATTCCCACTTTAGAGTCATACTGCAAATCATCTGCAGATCTTCTTCCAATTAAGCTGTACATATGATATCTGTATGAAGCATTATTTGTTGAGTAGAAAGCTGTGTTGCATTCTACTGTTGGCTATCATAATGCCTCCCTTTGAAAATACTTTCCCTTTCAGACCTTAGCTGCTTTCTTCTCCTCACTGCTCTCTCAGGGATAGTAGGTTCTGAAGTTGTTGCCTGGTGCTTTCCAGCAGGAACCACTGGGGCTGCAGATGACCTTCGTCTCAGTGCAGTTGATGCCCTACAGGGAGCTACATCAGGCTGCATCTCATCTACTGCTGCAAGGATAGCTTGGCCCTAATTCCTTTCTAGTACATGTGTATCTGAAGAGGCTGGCAGGAGGGCAAAGTTGTGGCATTGAGAAGCTGCATCATCATGCAAGCGTCTATTTGCTAGGCCACTAGTGCAAAACACTGGCTCTGTTTGGACACTGAACAGCAGAAAAATAGACCCAAATGGCACTAATCAGATTACTGAAGGCTTGAGAGAGCAACCTCTCCATTATTAGGCCCAAGCCATCTTTGGTGGCTTTTGCAGCTCAATACCAGAACCTGCAGTTGGACTTAATTCATCTACGGAGGCAGCTAAATGTTTTGGAGATATCAAGTGCATTAGGATCGACTGTGTGTCTCTAAGCACATCTGCCATGCAGTAAATGGACTTTTCCAAATGAAATAAAATCTGCAGCACATTCAAGGACACCATCTCCAATGCTTGCTCATAAGCATGATTCTGCACAAGCATCCTGCTTATAAATGGTGGACCCACAATTTTAGGATCCCTAGGCTCCTCAGCCACAGGTTGCTGACCCTTCAATCAGGAATGACCACTTTCTGACCTCCACCATCTTGGTATCTTGTGTTTTGTACACTACCCTCAAATTCACAAACTGAGCTCGTGCCATGGGTAAGCAGGGGTGGAGTTCTTCCTGAGCAGGTGCTCCTCCCCAGCTGCTGCTGCAGTGCACCCAGGAGGGGCAGGAGAAGGGGAGGAAGGGGGAGGATGAGCTGTTCAATGGCCATAGCTCTTTCAGAGCTAGGTCTTCATGAATGTATAGAGAGGACAATTTTCATTTGTTCTACAGGAACCATGAGAAGATGAATTTTATGACCAAGTTGCACTGTATGTCCCATCCCCTTTCCCCTGTAGGCCGACGCATGAGTTCCATAAGGGGCGAGAGTCCAGAGACTGGGGGTATCACAACATGTTCTCTGCTTCTGGCTGTGGGCCACTTACCCCCTTAACAAGAAAATACACAGTGTGAAAGTTGTCTGCTTACTGACATCCAACTTGGGTGTGAGAAAGTATTCTTTAGCAGGGGTCATAACAGATACAGGAAATGAGCGACTAACTATATGAGTCTCTCACTGTTTCACTCTATGGTCGGCTGTGAGTGGCAATGAAGAGGATGTGAATGGTCTTGTAGCTTGTGAAAATTTCAGGTTAGTAGCATATGCTGTTCAGCACAGAGAGAGGCGAGGTGGGTGGAAATAGGAAATGTGCTTATTTCATTGTATTGGTTCAACGTATTTTTGCTTTCTCTTAATTTGTTTATTTTTGTGTGTTTTTTGGACCTCTGCTGACACTGCCTTTCCTTATTGTATGGGGCACCTCCTTCCATTGGGTCCACATCAGACTTTAGTTTTGCCTTTTTCTTCAGCGCCAATAAATTGGTACTTCCTGTATTTCGGATGATGAAGCAACAGAGATAAATGTATTTGGTGCACAACTGGCTTAAATATCCATTTCCAGATCTGGCTGAACCACATCAAATGCTATTGGCCCTCAGTGTCCTCTACTAAAACCATTCACTATACCTGGTTTATTCAGGAGTGCAAAGATAACCAGGGTTTCTTTTCTCCACCACTAACTGGATCCTTAAGCCTTTCTTCTTGTCCCCCACCTTTGTCATTAAGAGAAAGGCTATCTGTAAGCTGCCTCTCTTGCTCCCCCCCACTCCTTTCACATCAAATCTCACTTCTCCAAATGCTCCCCTGACCAAATCTGAAATTGCATCTCTCTCTAGTATCTCTTCTAGCCTTCCTCATACCCTCCAAATTCACCTTGAACACATCCTTTCCCATTCCCACTAAAGAGTTGACATTTTAAGTCTTCCTTGTATGCCCTTGCATGCTCACAAGCCATCCTCCTCCATTGTTCAACTGGGATTGCTCTTGTTTTGGTCCACTCTTGTCCATCTAATCACACCCAGCAATAGCTTTGCTTCCTTTGCTCTTACCATGTCCAATGATTTATCCTTGAGTTCTTCCTCTTCCTCATCTGCCTAGTGCTGCTTGGTGATATCTTCCATAGATATTGGGTCAGTTTTCCCACAGATGTTCAAGACTGTATCTGCATTGTCTGTTTGTCTGGCGTACACTCTCAGATGAGTCCAGTTAACAATTGGTAAGAACAAAGTCATTGTCTTTAAGCACCCATCACAAGGGAGTAACTAGCTAAATCAAGAGGGGCATCAGGACAGGAGATCTCAGACCCCTGATATGCTCTTCCTGCATGTGGGAAATGAGGGACACTTCCAGCATCCCTGTTGACCATGTGTCCAAATGAGGCTTCTAGCTAACCGGATTTTGGAGCTGGCGCTGCGGATGGACTCACTGTGGAGCATCTGCGATGCTGAGCAAGCCATGGATAGCACGTATAGTGAGGTGGTCACACCACAGGTGAAGATTACACAGGCAGAAAGGGAATGGGTGACCATCAGGAATGGTAAAAGACTCAGGAAGGTAGTGCAGGAGTCCCCTGTGGTCATCCTCCTCTCTAACAGATATATTGTTTTGGATACTGTTGGGGGGATGGCTTCTAAGGGGAAAGCAGCAACAGCCAAGTTCACGGCACCGTGGGTGGCTCTGCTGCTCAAAGGGGTGGGAGGAAAACAAGTGGCAGGGCTATAGTGATAGGGGATTCAATAGTTAGGGGCACAGTCAAACGCTTCTGTGGCCGCAAACGTGAATCAAGGATGGTATGTTGCCTCCCTGGTGCCAGGGTCCAGGATGTCACTGAGCGGCTGCAGGACATTCTGGGGAGGGAAGGTAAGCAGCCAGTGGTTGTGGTGCACATTGGTACCAACAACAAAGGTAAATTAAGGGATGAGGACCTGCAAGTTCAGTGCAGGGAGTTAGGAGATAAATTAAAACACAGGATCTCAAATGTGGTAATCTCAGGATTACTCCACATGCTAGCGAGAGCAGGAATAAGAGGATAGACCAAATGAACACATGGCTGGAGAGATGGTGTAGTCGGGAGAGGTTCAGATTCTTGAGGCACTGGGACCAGTTCTGGGGAAGGTGGGACCTGTACAAACCGGACAGGCTGCAGCCAGGCAGAGCTTGGACCAATGTCCTGGTGGGGACTTTTGCTAGTTCTGTTGGGGAGTATTTAAACTAGTGTGGCAGGGGGCTGGGATCCCAGGAGTAGGGTCAGATAGGTCAGATTCAGATCAGAAAAATTGAGGTAGAACATTAGCTAGGGATGTTGTGATAGACATGGAGTTACAGGAGAAGCAATGTTTACGAAGTGTCCAGCAAGGAAATTGACGGGATTAAACTGTTTATACTTCAATGCAAGGAGTATTACAAACAAGGTAGATGAGTTAAGGGCACAGGTAGACACACGGCAGCAGAATGTCATTGCTATAATGGAGACCTGGCTAAAGGAGGGACAAAACTGGCAGCTAAATATCCCTGGTTATAGAGTCTTCAGACACGACAGAGTAGGAGATAAAAGAGGAGGGGTGGTTGCACTAATGGTTAAAGAATCAATTCCAGTTGTGAGAAGGGATGATATACTAAATAGGTCAACAAACGAGGCTTTATGGGTTGAGCTTAGAAATAAAAAAGGGGCAGTCACACTACTGGGAGTATACTACAGACCCCCAATTAGTGAAAGGGAGATAGAAGAACAAATATGTAGGCAAATTTCTGCTTGTAAGAACAAGACGGCCATAATAGTAGGAGACTTCAACTATCCTAATATCAACTGGGATTCAAACAATATAAGGGGCATTGAGGGAGAAAAGTTCATGCAGTGTGTCCAGGAAATTTTTTTTAACCAATTAGTGACAAACCCAACGAGAGGAGATGCAATTCCAGACCTAGTCTTGGGGAACAAAGAAGGGCAAGTGGGTGAAGTGACAGTTGGAGACCATATCGGGGACAATGATCACAATTCAGTCAGAATTAGCATTACCATGGAAAAGGACAGAGATAAGGCCGGAGTAAAAGTCTTGAACTGGGGGAAGACAAATTTTGCAGAAATGAGAAGGGACTTGTCTGAGGAGGACTGGACAGCACTGCTGGAGATAAAACAGTGGAAAACCAGTGGGAAGCACTTAAAAGCAAGTTCCTAATTGTACAAAGTAGACATGTCCGCTATAAAAATAAGAGTGGTACTACCAAATCTAGACCCCCCTGGTTGTCTAGAGGAATACAGGGGAAGATCAAACAGAAAAAGAAAGCCTACGATAGGCACAAAGAACTAAGCACTGCAGATAGCCTAGACAAATATAGGAGGTGCAGGGATGAATTAAAAAAGGAAATAAGGAAATCAAAGAAAGGGCATGAAAAAAGATTAGCAATTAAAGTTAAAGATAACCCAAAGATGTTTTACCAATACATTAATGCTAAACGGTTAGTGAAGGAAAAGGTGGGACCTATCAGAGATGAAGATGGAAACTTGTATGTAGATACAGAGGCTGTGGGAAGGGTTCTGAATGAATATTTTGTCTCAGTGTTTGCAAAGGAAAGGGAGTATGTAGATATAGTAGTCTAGGAGGAACACTGTGAGATATTGGATGGGATAGTCATAAAGAGAGAGGAAGTACTCAAAGAGTTGAAATCCTTGAAAGTTGATAAGTCGCTAGGGCCAGATGGATTATTTCCGAGGCTGCTGAAGGAAGTCGGGAGGAGATAGCAGCTGCTCTGAGGATGATTTTCTAATCTTCACGAGATACAGGAAAGGTACCGGAGGACTGGAGAAATGCAAATGTATGCTTAAAAAGGGATCAAAGGAAATGCTAAACAATTATAGGCCAGTTAGTCTTACATCGGTGGTGAGCAAATTAGTAGAATCAATCCTGAGAGTTAGGATTAACTGTCATGTGGAAAGGCATGGACTAGTCAGGGATGGTCAGCATGGATTTGTTAAAGGAAGGTCTTGCTTCACAAATTTGATTGAATTCTTTGAGGAAGTGACAAGAAGGGTTGATGAAGGTAGTGCACTGGATGTTGTATACACGGATTTTAGCAAGGCATTTGACAAGGTCCCACATGGCAGATTGGTCAGGAAAGTAAAAGCCCATGGGATTCAGGGTTATGTGGCAAACTGGATAAAAGGTTGGCTTTGTAACAGGAAACAAAGGATAACGGTCAATGGGGATGCCCTTGCAAATGGAAAGTTGTCTCAAGTGGTGCTCCACAGGGCTCGGTGTTGGGACCCTTGCTGTTTGTGTTATATATTAACAATTTGGACATGAACGTGGGGAGCACGATTGGGAAATTTGCAGATGACACAAAGATTGCCAAGTAGTGGATAGTGTAGAGGATAGCCATAATCTCCAAAACGATATAGATGGGTTGGTGGAGTGGGTGGTAAAGTGGCAGATGGATTTTAACATAGAGAAGTGTGAGATCATACATTTAGGGATGTCAAACAGTTACAGGGATTACAAAATAAATGGGAATATACTAAGAGGGGTAGCTGAAGTGAGAGATCTTGGCATCCAAATACACAGGTCCTTGAAGGCAGCAATTCAAGCAGATAATGTTGTAAAGAAGACATATGGAATGCTCTCCTTCACTGGCAGAGGTATAGAATATAAAAGTAAGGATATAATGCTGGAATTGTATAAAACACTGATGAGGCCACAACTGGAGTATTGTGTGCAGTTCTGGTCACCACATTACAGGAAGGACGTAATAGCTTTGGAGAGATGCAGAGGAGGTTTACGTCAATGTTGCCAGGGTTAGAAAAGTGTAGCTACGAGGAGAGATTGGATAGGTTGGGGTTATTTTCCTTGGAACAAAGAAAGCTGAGAGGTGACTTGATTGAGGTGTACAAAATTATGAGGGGAATAGTGTATAGGATAAAATTGTTTCCCTTGATGGAGAATTATAGAACCCGGGGACATAGATTCAAGATAAGTGGCAGAAGGTGTAGGGGGGACATGAGGAAGAACTTTTTTATGCAGAGGGTAGTGGGTGTCTGGAATTCGCTGCCCAAGTTGGTGGTAGAGGCAGAAACTCTAAACTCTTTTAAAAAGTACCTGGAACTGCACCAAAAGTGCTATAAACTACAGGGCTATGGGCTGAGGGCAGGAAGGTGGGATTAGAAAGGGCACCTGGGTGTCCTCAGGCTGGCATGGACAAGATGGGCTGAATGGCCTCCTTCTGTGCTGTAACTTTTCTATGGTTCTATGGTTCTAAACTTCGTACCCTTGCCAACAATTCCACACCCACCCCAGCCCCTATCTCAGGCTGAGCCAGACTGGTTGGATCTTTGGAGTTTGATTTGGGTTTGAGCTGAGTTTATGACCCGATATTCTTTCCACCTCCACATTACCTTCATTTGCCTGTGTATCAGTGACTTATCCATGTATTTATCACCTCTATGCTATACTAATACTTCTCTGGATGACTAATCATTAGCATCCCCCTGCAAACTTTACTTCATCCAAAACTAGGCTGCCCATATGCTATCTCAGTTGGATCAATCCATTATTTTCAATCTCGTTGACATACATTGGTTCCTGGGAACCCAATCCCTTAAATATAAACTTTTTAGCTTGTGTTTAAATCCTTTCCAATCTTGATAACCTCCTCCTCTCCAACCTTGCCCCAAATCTATTTATTTCCAGCCACCTGTCACTTTCTGTGTCACATACCTTGAGGGTGTCAGCTCTCTGAAGTCCAGCATTATAAAGCCTGTTACCTGAACCAAGCCATTCTGCACAGTTTCTTCTGTTATTGCCATGTTTTGCTGCTTGGCTGCTCCTGATGAGACAACATCTTGTGACAGGAGTCAACCTATTTCCCAAATATTTGATATCTTCTAGATATTAATACTAGATTGCAATGAAGAAAATGAAATGGTGAAAGTGTCCCATCACACATCCACAAAGCACACTCCAGCATGGGTGAATGTTTTAAATATTTATATTGTAAATAATATTAAAGGATAAAAGTTACACCAGCTATAGCATTATTGAAAAGACTACAAGAAGTTTATTATAATATATGCCCTGACCTCAACTCCTCCATTTTTAAACAATTTCATTATAAATAAATAAAGGATATATAATTCCAATAACATACCTTGTGGTGAATCATGTGACTGTCACATTTGGCAGTGACAGCCTCATTGTATCTGCTCATCATTCCCTGTCAGTACGATATCAGCTTTCACATGGGCTTGTTCACTTGGTCAAGATCACATTACATTACTTAAATAGCTGAGGGGGAAGGAAGGGCTGTAATTTAACCTTGGGGTACAGGTGATGTCAAAAACCTTTTTTGGAATCTGTGATATCACCCATTAAATGCTGCTCACAGCATTCACTCTGCTATGTCTAGATATCTTACACTTTTACTTCAGTTTCTGTAATTTACAGACTTCTCAACATGTCAAGCTTCTGTGTCCTGACACAATTGGAACTGATGAGCTGAAGCTAGACACAAGGAAAAGCACATTTCTGACTTGGTCTACTACTAGCACCTACACATATTAGAATGAGTTATGATTTTTTTTCACACTGCCATGTCTTTGCTTATATGGTATGTACATGCTTTACTTAAGGAAGGGAAAGAGTAGAATTTTAGATTGAAAATACAAGCACAGTGTAAGTCTGGTATCTCAGAAAATACCGCTTTACAACGCCTCCATTTTTAAATCCACAGCAAATACAAGTTGCACACCAGACTCTGGCATTCACTTTATCTTGCATTACTAATATTCTTGTATTTGCACAGTAACAAGTGTTTGAAAGTCTTTTTAAAGGTAATGTTGCAGAGGGCATAACAAGCCGGATTGACAGTGCTGTTGATGTAGCACAGCCAGTACCCAATGACCCAAACAGTCTCAGGGACACAGTTACCACAGAAGGTGCTGATGAGAACCATGACATTGTAAGGAGTCCACGTGAATATAAACGCCAGTAGGATTGCAAAGATTGTCCGCGTGACCTTTTTCTCCCTGGCAGCTACTTGGCGTCGCTTTCGCACCTGGCTTCTTGCAATGTTAGCGAATTTCCTGGCAACAATGCCGGGCTTGTTTGCCACTGTGTTGTTGGTTGCATTTCTAGGCATGATCTCGATGGCTGTGACACATTCATTGCCAGCCTGTTTGGTGACTATCTTGATCCTTGACCATTTGGAGGTCTGCATTTTGGACAGTTTTGGTGCTTGTGCATGCTGTATGACATCACTTGTGCCTTTCTCTTTAAGATTAGGTGGGATAGTGCTGGCTGAACTGGACTCATTTGAGGTCTCCTTCTCCTCTCGTTGGCTTATGGACACGTGTTTCGTGGAGAGCTTTTCCTCCACCTTTCCATTCCTCAGAGTGTCACTGGAGGAGTCTGTCGTTGGCTTGGGAAAATTGTTGTTATTCTGCTGCTTGCTGAAGTGATTCTTGAGGAAGTTGGAAGATCGAGACGTATTCTCTTTCTGACTTTCAGTCCTATGACTTTTCATTCTACTCCTGCTGGCAAAGGAGACTTGGATGTACAAAACAGTCATGATGACAACTGGCAGATAGAACGCTGCAATGGCTGTGCCAAATGTTACAGCCTTGTTGGAGAAGAATTGAATGTAACATTGTCCTTTTTTCACCTTGCGTTCGCCAACAATGAACTGCCAAAAGAGGATGGCTGGAGCCCACAAGATGAAGGAGAGTATCCAAGCCGCTGCGATCATCAACCCAGCCATTTTGGTGGTCCTTCGAGCTGGATAAGTCAGTGGCTTCGTAACACAGAAGTAACGATCAAAACTGATAATCAACAGGTTCATTACAGAAGCATTGCTCACAACATAGTCCAAAGCTAGCCACAAGTCACAGACTACAGCTCCCAGAGGCCAATAGCCTTTAATAATATAGACTGTATACAAGTTCATGGAAAGGACTCCAATGATCAGATCAGCACAGGCCAAGCTGAATAAAAAGTAATTGTTCACAGTCTGCAATTGGCGATTAACTTTGATGGATAACATAACTAATATGTTGCCAACCACTGTCACCAAACTGAGGGATCCAGTTACAACAGCTATAAAGACAATCTCAACAGTCTTATAAGGGCTGGTCCATGTCATTTCAAAAGTTATGTTTGAGTTGTTGGCTCCAGCATTATCAAATGTGACATTCTCCATTTTCAGCAGAAAGTTTTCTCCAAACGTGTTATACATAGGATCTGAAACACAGAGTAAAGCATAATTAGAATGGTAAATACCTGCCCCCTTGTCCTATCGACTACCAGTGATCAGCCTTGCACTGCTAGGCCTTCCAGCTTATCATCCCTTCTTTCCTTTTTTTAAGGGTGGTATAGTTGAATGCAAAAACCCACTCTCACTACTGTGTATCAAATAATGTGTGTTGCAGCTGTATATTGTGGGCTTTTTTCATTGTGTACTTCATCGACATATGAATTATATGCATTATGTTAAAGGAACAGGTGTTCCAGGAGAACATAGGAACAGGAGTAAGCCATTCAGCCCTTCGAGACTGTTCTGCCATTCAATGAGATCACGGCTGATCTGTATCCTAACTCTATCCAGCCAGCATGGCACCATATCCCTTAATATTTTTGGTTATCAAAAATCATTCATTCTCAGAGTTAAAATGATTCATTGTGTTAGCATCCATTGCTTTTTGTGGGAGAAAGTTCCACAGTTCTACCACTCCATTTTGAATAAGTGTTTCCTAGCTTCACTCCTAAGTAGGTTGGCTCTGAGTTCTTGTCTGGGCTTCTTAGCAGCAGAGAAAGTTTGTATAGTGTCAATTTTTACAAAAAATCCTAACAACATCTATCAAATCACCCTTTAATATAGAAATATTCCAGGAAATATAAGCCTAGTTAATGTGATCTTAATTTAATCATTGGAGCCCAAAATGAATGATCTCACATTTACCTGCGTTGAAATCCAACTGTCACATTTTTGCTTGCCAACTTAATCAATCAATGTCTCTTTGTAATGTTATGCCCCTGTCTACACTGTGTACTATATCACAAATCTCTGTATGATTGACAAATTTTCATATATGACCCTTGTCATTTCTAAGTCATTAAAAAATATAGTGAATAGTTGAGGTCCTCTAGTTGTGGGACATTAGTCATTCCCTTCCAAGTGAAGTGCGTATGCATTAGCTCTACTCTTTGTCTTCTACTGCTTAACCAATCTCATGTCAGATCAATCATTTACCTTCAATTCCATTAATTTTAATTTTAGTTAACAAAATGGATCTTTATTAAATGCCTTCTGGAAGTCCATGTAAATAACATCCATAGTCGTCCCCTGTCTACTCCTTTAGTTACTTGCTCAAAAAATTAAATGTGATTCATTCGATATAACCTACCCATTACAAATCCAGCTCCAGGGAGGCAGCATCCCAGTGGCACTCCAAGGGATAATTAGAACTAGAGGCTCTATGCCACAAAGAAGGGCCAGAGGGCAAGACAGGCTGCCACCATGATTCCAGTGGGCCATTTGGAGGTGCCTGCCTGGCCCCTCTGACTTGTGATTTTTCACTTACCTGTCAGAGGGTGCCTCCATTGGAAATTTGAATCAAAGATCAACAGGTGAAACTGTAAAGGAACAATGGGCTATCTTTAAAGAAGAGATAGTTCAGGTACAGTTGAGGTACATTCCCACAAAGGGGAAAGGTAGGAAAAAAGAAGCAAGAGCTCACTGAAAGCCAAAATAGAAAGTAAGATAAAGCAGAAAAAGGGTGCCTATGGCAATTGTCAGGTTGATAAATACAAGTGGGATATAGGTTGAATATAGAAAATTCAGAGGAGAAGTGGGAAAAGAAGTAAGAGCAGAAAAAATAAAGTAAGAGGAGAGACTGACAGCTAACGCAAAAGAGAATCCAAAAGTCTTCTACAAGCATATAAATAGTTAAAAAAGGGTGGCAAAAGGATCAGCAAGGCTGATTAGAGATTGTAAATAGGATTTAAGAATGGAGGTAGAGGGCATGGTTGAGGTACTAAATGAAGACTTGGCACCTGACTTTATCAAGGAGGAAGATGCTGCCAAAGTCTTTGTGAAAGAGAAGGCAGTTGGGACACTGGATGGGGTAAACATTGATAAAGAGGAGGTGTTAGGAAGGTTGGTTATACTTAAAGTTGTTAAGTCACCAAGATCAGATGGGATGCTTCTGAGGATTCTGAGGGAAGTGAGGAAATTGTGGAGGCACCTGGTGATAATCTTCCAATCCTCCTTAGATATAGAGGTGATACCAGAGGACTAGAGAACTGCAAATGTTGTACCCCTGTTGAAAAAAGGATGTCATGATAAACTCACCAAACACAGACCATTCTGCTTAACCTTAGTGTTGAGAAAACTTTTAGAAACGATAATCCAGGACAAAATTAATAGTCATTTGGACAATTGTGGATTAATTAAGGAAAGCTTGCATGCATTTATTATGGGCAAATCATGTTTAATTAATTTGACTGCTTTTTGATGTACAGAGAGGGTTGATGAGGGTAGTGTAGTTGATGTGGTATATGTGGATTTCCAAAAGACTTTTGATAAAGTGCCACAAAATAGGTTTTTCAGCAAAATGAAGCCATGGAACAAAATGGACAATATCAGCATGGAGACAAAGTTGGTCTGAGAGTCAGGAAACAGTAATGGTGACTGATTGTTTTTCTGACTAGAGGAAGGTACGTAATAGGGTTCCCCAGGAGTCAGTGTTAGGATCACTGTTTTTTCTGATCTACATTAATGACCTAGGTTTGGGTGTGCATGACACATTTTTTAAATTTGCAGATGGCACGAAACTTGGGAGTATTCTGCACTCTGAGGACGATAATAAGAGAGTCTAAGAGGGTTTGACTGTTGGAGTAGGCGGACATGTGGCAGATGGAATTTAATGCAAAGGAATATGAATTTATACAGTTTGGTAGGAAGAATGAGGAAAGGCAATATAAAATAAAGGGAACAATTCTAAAGGGAGTACAGGAGCATTGGGACCTAGGGGTATATATGCACAAAATGACAGAACAGTGTGAGAAAGTGATTAATAAGGAAAGGGGACCATGGGCTTTATAAATAGAGGCATGATGTCCAATCCTGTGCACCCCAATTTAGGAAGGACATAAAGACATGACAGAGTGCAGGAAAGACTTATAAGAATGGCTCCAGGGTATGAGGAATTTTAGTAACAAAGATAGATGGAAGAATCTGGGGCTATTTTCTTTCAAGAAGAGAAGGCTGTGAAGGTTTCCCTTTGGCACAACTCTGTTTTTGATCAAACCTCTTTAATTTCTGAATTAATACATTCTGTCAGTTTATTGCTGCAAACACAAACATGCAGCTCCATTACAGTTTAAGCCCTCTTCTTCCTCAGTTCTAACCATAGAGTCTCCACTGATTGCCTTCCTTTCCCTATATCTCTCTTACTTATGTTATAGTAGTATCTTTAATCAATAAATATACCCTTCCCTCTCTTCCAGCTTCCCTATCCCTTCTAAAGACTTCATAAATTTGAATATTTAACTCACAGTCATGACTAGCTTGCAGACATGCACAGTAATAACCAACATGTCAGACTCCCTAAGCTGTGGTTGAGTCTCTAATTCACTCAAAATGATTTCTTATATTCCATTAATTAGTATATAAAATGCTTATTTGGGCAGAACTTGTTTTTCTGTCCTGATCCTATCTTTCTCATGCAGCTTAAAATATTTCTGTCACTCCTGGTAAAACTAATTACTTTAGTATTCTCTTCACCTGGCACATTAGCATTTGTGACCTTAAATCTGATGCTATCTCTTGGCCTTTAAACTTGCCGATTAACCCCACCCCAGGCCATGAATGTTGTTAAACCTATTAAAAATTGTAAGGTACACAAAGCCCCATCTGTCATCTCAGGTGGACATCAAAGGTCCCGTGCCAACATTTCAAAGTTAGTTCTCCAAGGTGTCCTGGCCAATACTTATCGCACAACGAAGATCTAAAAATTGATTTTCTGGTTATTATCACATTGCAATTTGTTGGAGCTTGCTGTGCACAAATTGGCTGCTAAGATTCCTACATTGCAACAGTGACTTCACTTCAAAAGTATTTCATTGGTGAGAATGTACTTTTAGCCATCCTGTGGTCGAGAAATTCTTTATATGAATATAAGTCAGTTTATCAGTCTTTCTTTTTTAATTCTTATCATGGAATCATAGAATGGTTACAGCACAGATATAGCAGTTCAGATAGTCCCATTCCCTTTCTCTTTCTCCATAGCCCTGCATGTTTTTTTTCTCTTTTTCTCAATTCCCTTTTGAAAACCCTGATTAAATCTGCCTCCATCAGACTTTCAGGGATAGCATTCCTGATCCTAACCACTCACTATGTTAAAAAGCTTTTCTTCATGCCATCTTTGGTTCTTTTGCCAATCACCTTAAACCTGTGTCCTCTGGCTCTTGTCCCTTCTGGCACTGGGAGCAGTTTCTATCTACTTTGTCTAGACCTCTCATGATTTTGAACACCTTTATCAAATCTCCTCTCTACCCTCTCTTCTTGAAGGAGAACAATTCTAATCCATCCTTGTAACTGAGGTCCCTCACACTGGGACCATTCTCGTAAATCTCTTCTGCGCCCTCTCCAAATGCACAACATCCTTCCTAAAGTACAGTGCCCAGGATTGCACACGATACACCAGTTGATGCCAAAGCAGTGTTTTATAAAAGTTCACCATAACTTCCTTGCTTTTGTAATTTATGCCTCTATTTATAAAACCCAGGATCCCGATTGTCTTTTTGACCACTTTTCAACTTGCCCTGCCACCTTCAATAATCTAAACACAAGGTCTCTCTGTTTCTGCACCCACTCCACCCCCACCTCCCCCCACTTATAATTGTATACTTCATTTTGTATTGCTTCTCCTTGTTCTTCCTATAAATTGTATCAGCTCTCGCTACCTCTGCATTAAAGTTCATCTGCCACATGTCTGCCCATTCCACCAACCTGTCTATGTCCCTTTGACGTCTATTGCTTTCGCCCTCACAGTCCACAATACCTCTAAGATTTGTATCATCGGCAGATTTTGAAATTATGCCCTGTACACCCAAGTCCAAGTTATTAATATAAGTTAAGAAAAACAGTGGCCCTACCGGCCTCTGGGGATCCCCGCTGTATACTGTTTCCAGTCCATAAAACAACCGTTCATCACTACTCTCCAATTCCAATCACTCAACCAAATTTGTACCCATGTTGCCACTGTCCCTGTTACTCTATGAGCTTCAGCCTTACTGGCAAGTCTGTTACATAGCACTTCATCAAATGCCTTTTGGAAGTCCATTTATATACATCATCCGCTTACCCTCATCAACCCTCTCTGTTACCTCATCAACAAGTCTGTATTGATTTTCATTATTTAATCCACACTGGTCCAAGTGACTGTTAAATTTTACCTGGATTATTGTTTCTAAAAGATTTCTCACCACCATGGTTAAACTGACTGCCCTGTAGTTACTTTGGTTTCTTTCTATTTGTTAGCATTATCCAACAACAATATTCAGTCACTTTTGTAACCTGCCTTGGCAGACAGCAGAAAGGTACACTTTCCATGCATGTACTCAAAAGATGGGGGTAAGCATAGTGGCAATGCCACTGGTCTAGTAATCCAGAAATCCAGGCTAATACTCTGGGGGCTCAGGTTCAAATCCCACCATGGCAGCTGGTAGGGTTTAAATTCAATTAATAAAATCTGCGCTTAAAAAATAGCCTGCTTAATACAAGTATGAAACTGTTGTTGATTGCTGTAAAATCCCATCTGGCTTGACTAAAGTGTCCTTACCTGGCCTAGATGTAACTTCTGACCCACAGTAATGTTGTTGACTCTTAACTGCCCTCTGAAATGGCCCAGCAAGCTACTTGGCTTAAGGACAATTAGGGGTGGATAATAAATGCTGGCCTTGCCAGTAACATCCAGATCCCATGACAGATTAATTTTTTTTAAAAGGCTCAAGATAAAATAACCAGGGAGCTGCGATCTCCTCCATCCTCAGTACATAAAAATGTAGCAAAACAAAACATAACTGGTGGTGCTGGAAATTTGAAATAAAGAAACAGAAAATGCTGGAAATATTCAACAGGTTAGGCAGCATTTGTTGAGAGGCAAAGAGGGTTGGAGGCGGTGTGGCTGGGAAAATAGTGGGGGAGCCACAACGGGACAGCACCATGACGTATTCTGGCTGCCAGGGAAGTTTCTTGAGGGCAGTTTAGGGAAATGATTAATTCCTGCAGAACAGAGGCCAATTAAGATGATTGAGACCCTCAAAAAGGAGCGATTTTGTGGCCTTCCTGGCATTTTGACACCAGCGAAGCAGCCAAACCCCCAAGCGCAGAGTCTGCCAGCTCAGTGGAGGTGCCTCCCTGCGGCAACCTGTTGGCGGTGGGGTGTGATGGGTGCGGGGGTGAGGGGGGGTGTTGGTGGGGAGTGGGTGGGGGGGGCGGGGGGGGGGGGGGTGTGGGGTGGGGGGGTGCAGGTGGTTGCTGGTGGGTGGAGGGCATTGAAGGCCTTGAGCATGTGACCACAGCTGATTCTGACTGAGCAAAGGGGTTTCCTCTTCAACCCTGCTGGCCTTGATCTTGTTCATTTCCGCACTGCTATAGAGGCCAACAAAGGCTTTTCCTTGTTCACATGCTCTCACAGTGCCCGACTTGCCACAGCAGTGCCCGCCTCTCCCACTGGGGTTGCCAAGCTTCTAAATCTGCTGGCCCTCTGCTTGGGCTGCAGCATTGAAAGCCTGCCCACCGTCCTTGATTGGAAGGCAAGCTCAAATTAGGATACCACCTCAAGAAAGACAGCTGAGCGCTGGCCTCACTGCCAGGACACCATTTGGCACAAAATAACGGAGTTCTGAAGTCCATGGGAAAATCCAGCCTAACTTTTCAGATCAATAACCTTTAAAGGACTGGAAATTGTTAGATAGTTAACAGATTTTAAACAAGAAGTGAGGCATTGAAAGGAGTAAAGAACAAAAGGGAAGGTCCATGATAGGATGGAAGGCAGAAGACACTAAATGACAAAAGAGGTGATGGTACAAGGCAAAAGTGGGTGGTAATGGGTGAAGTAAAGAAGCAAAAGATGGGTCCACAGGAAGTGTGAATGTGAAACGCAAAATCATCAACAACAGCTGCTGGCTGAAAAATACGAGAGCAGTGGTTGTGATCTGAAATTGTTAAACTCGCTGTTGAGTTGGGATGAGTGTGAAGTACCTAATTGGAAGTTGACGTTCTCGTTCTCACTGAGCTGCACTGGAACAGTATCGGAGGCTAAGGTCAGAAAGATCAAGGTGGATGTTGGGCAAAGAATTAAAATGACAGGCGGCTGGAAGCTCAGGGTCACACTTGCCGACCAAATGGAATTGTCCCACAAACCGATAACCCAATCTGCATTTGGTCTCCCAATGTAGAGCAGACCGCAACATGAGCAGACAATACAGCATACTAAATTGAAAGGAGTACAAGTAAATCAGTGTTTTACCTGGAAAGATTGTTTGGAGCACTGACTGGTAGGAAGGGTGGAGGTGAAAGGGCAAGTGTTGCACCGCCTGCAAGTGTTGCATGTGAAGGTAGCTGGGTTGTGACTCTGATCAGGTTGGTGGAAGAGTGGGTCAGGGTATCACAAACAGAACGGTCTCTTCGGAATGCTGAAACAGGGTGGGAGGGAACGGTGTGTTTGGTGGTGAAATTATGATGGAGGTGGCAGAAATGGTGGAGGATGACCTGCTAAATATGGAGAGAAAGAGAGGAATAAAGGGGGAAGAAAAGCAACAATGAAAGACAGAATTGCATTCATCGATTGTAATTCATGATCCAATGAAGTACCTCTTGAAGTGAAATCACTGTTGTGATGTAGCAAAGCAAGAGCTCAGAAACAGCAACTTGAGAATGACTAGATAAGCTATATTTAAGAAGATATTGACCTGGGCACCAGGGCAATTTTCCAACTCTTCTTCAAAGTAGTGGCACAGGATCTTTGATATCCACCTGAGAGGCAGACTGGAGGGGTAATGGCTATGTGCCTTAGAATTTTAAAGGGGTTTATTGACATTAATGAGGTGAGGAGATTGTTTTTTAAAAAAAGGTAAGAGCAGAGTTCAGGTCACAATCAGCAATATAAATACTCCAAGTGAAGCGAATATGAAAGTAGCTCAAGTAGGAGTGACAGATAATGGGAGACTTTAACTGTCACATCGATTGGGAAGTGCAGAGTAGTTTAAGTTTTAAGTATACGGAATGTCTTGAGTACATTCAAGGTAACTTTCTGGAGCAACATGTTCCAGATGTTACATTAAAACAAGGAAGGATAATTAGATCAGAGGTTATAAATTGAAACAAATGAAAAACAAACTCAGAATAAATAGCAGAGAAATGTTTTCACACAAATGTTTGTAAATGTCTCGAAGAGCAGGGTAATTAAAGGCAGATTTAGGGACATTCAGAATACAGTCCGATGCTCAGCTGGGAGGGGTGGAATGCTTAGGCATGAGCTTCGACGGATCAAACAGCTTTGTAGTCTTAACACTTTTGCTGTGTAACTCGCCCAGACTAAAGGGATAAAATTGTCCCCCTCTGCTTGTCAGGAACTGCAGTTGGACTCTTCCTCTTCAACAAAGGGATACGACAGACTGATTTGGATTAATGGGAGGTCCTGGGAGTGCTAGTGGTACAAACATAAGAAAAATGACAGACTGGATAAGTCCCCTGGCCCACTGAGCCTGCCCCACACAATAGTGACGCCCTTGTGCATCATAGTATATACATTCCTCTCATTAAGCTATGTGATCCAAACCAAAAAATAATGACGATCTCTGGCTTTTGCATGATAGATATAGGTGCTTCTCTCTGCACTGCTGCCTTCTCCCTCCGAGAGGAGAACACCAAGCAGAGACAGACATTAGAGGATGTAAGCTTCCAGTCCACATTTTAACCAGGAAGCTTTTCTATCACAACATACTTTAGGAAAGAGCAGGTCCAATTCCCCAAGGTCTGTCACCAGGTGGATATTAGCCCAGAATCTAGGCAAAAATGGAAGGACTTCACACTAAATTAAAATGACTAAAACCTGGAACCGACTTCCAGCTTCTAGCAACCACTGCGATTTTATGACTGGATAACATATGGCCTATCCACACTCTTGTTTCCTGCCAAATAGAATCATAATGCTCCTTGCTGGTCGGCCAGCCAAGAACTTCAGACTAACTTTACCTGAAGCAGGATTTGATTTGTCTGCTTAAACAAATCTGGCACATTTGATCTCCAGCTCCACTCAGCGATTTGTGCAATCTATGCCTCTTTTAACCACCATCGCATTTTTCCCATCAGAAGAACTGACAGCTGCCCAGTGCCTCCTGCGCTTCTGCCTGGATTATTAGTAATGGGGAAAATTTCTTTAATTCTTAAAGTATCTGATTGGATCATATGGGAAAGTTCCTTTAGCGGGCTATCATCCACTCCTTGGACTTTGTATAAAATACACATTATTGTCATGAGCCCCCCCAAGTCAGTACAGGTGAATAGTCCACTCCAATTTTTTTAATCAATTCTGCAAGCTTTATTGAAATCCTGCCACAATACTGAACCAACTCTTATTCAGGTCACAAATGTCATCCTAGTGCCAGAGACAAAGGTAAACTACCCCTCCTTGTCCTCCTCAAACTGTCTGCAGCCTTTTATATGGTTGACTACAATATCCTGCTCCAACACTCCTCCACTGTTGTTCAGTTGGGTAGGACTGCACTTGCCTAGTTCTATTCTTATCTATCTAATCATAGCCAGAGAATCACTTGCAATGTCTTCTCTTCTTGCTCCTGCATGATTACCCCTGATATCCCCTAAGGATCTATCCTTGGCCCCATTCTATTTTGCAGCAACAAGCTGACACTTGGCAGCATCATCCCAAAACACATCAGTTTCTACATGCAGACTAACAACACCCAGCTCTACCTCACAACCACCCTTCTCAACCCCTCCACTGTCTCCAGATTGTCAGTCTGCTTGTCCAACATTCAGTAGTGCATGAACAGAAATTTCTTCCAACTAAATGTTAGGAAGGCGGAAACCATAGTCTTTGGTCTCCACCACATAATCTGTTCCCTACCCACCGACTCCAACCTTCTCCATGCCTACTGAGGCTAAAGCAGACTGTTCGCAACTTTGCTGTCTTATTTGACTCTGAAACAAACTACTGGTGACATATCCATGCAATCACTAAAACTGCTTATTTCTACCTCCGTAACATCACCCGACACCACCACTGCCTCAGCTCATCTGCAGCTGATATGTTCATCCATAACTTTGTTACCTCGAGTTTTCATTATTCCAATACTCTCCTGGCCATTGACCCACCTTCTACCCTCCGTAACTTTGAGGTCATCCAAAACTCTGCTACCCGTGTCCTAACTCTCACCAAGTCCTGTTCAATCTGTGTCCACTGATCTACATTGTTAAGCAATGCCTTGATTTTAAAACTCTCATCCTTTATTTTCAAATCCTTCCTTGGCATCACCCCTTGCTATAATCTGTACATTTGTGTCTATATATATAATCTGTAATCTGCTCCAGCCACAGAACCTTCTGAGATATCTGCACTCCTCTAATCCTGGCCTCCTTAGCATCCCCGATTTTAATCGCTTCACCATTGGTGGACATGCCTTCAGCTGCCAAAATCCTTAGCTCTGAAATTGCCTTCCAAAACTCAACACTCCTTAAAACCTACCTCATTCACTAAGCATTTGGACATCTGTCTCTTTATACAGCTCAGTGTCAAATATTTTATAAGACTCCTGTGAGGCACTTTAAGATGTGTTATTAGAAGTAAATACAAGTTGTTAGGTAAAAAAAAGGGGCTCATATTAACTTTGTGCAATGGTGTAAGATGGATGATAATGCGTTGGCAGCCTCTTAAACATTATCAATTTTCATTTCCAAAGAAGTCGACTGTGTGAAAATATCATCTGTCCATCCTTATGCTTTATTGCATTCTAATGACAAAGCTCAATATGCAAGTTCTCTGTTCCCCTTGGAATGCTGCGCCTGCTGATTAGAAACTTGTGTCAAATTTGCACCTCAAAACAGAACTGACTTTTTGTTTTCTACTCTGCCCATTTTGTGCACATTTAAAAATCCGTGGCCAGTGCATCTTTTCACCTTGCCTGTCATATCGGTCATGACCCCTAAATGCCTTTAGCTGAGCAGTACAGTAGCCTCAACCAGTCATAAACCAATAAAGCTTCAATGATTGAATGAAGGGGTGCTAGGCAATGAATTAAATATGACCAATACAGTTATGAGTTGTATTTTGTGTTTCTACAATTATGCCAATTCTGTGCTTCCAAAATGGCTCAGTGGTAAAGTGCAACGTGTAACTGACCCATATATTCAGTCATTGCAAGGTTAACTGATCTGAGTTGGATCACTTACTGGGGAAATACAATAGGTTCTAGTGCCCCGGACTTGCAAAGGTTGTTGTGATATCGCTTTAAGAGAAAATATGCTAATGAGTAAGTAGCCAGGATGTAAACCATTTGGCCAGGAGATATTGTTCAGAGGAGCTTTCAGTTTAGCTAGTAGCATGTCATGTGGAGAAGTTGCAGCTGTACTTTTCTGTTAACAATAGCTGTTGAATCTTTATGGTAAATCTATCTGCTGAGAAATCCTATACCACATCTTCAAATAAACCGAACCTACATGTAGCTTACCAGTCCTGTGTGAGATTGGTAAGTTTGCATGAAACAAGCATAGAAATGCAACAAAGTTTCAATGATTGAATGAAGGGTGCTAAACATTGAATTAAACATGACCGATACAGTTGTGAGTTGTATCTTACCTTATTTTTCTACAATTAAGCCAATTCTGTAATCCTGCGATGACTCCGTGGTTAAGTGTAACATGAAAGCGACCCCGATATTCAGTCATTGCAAGGTTAGCTGATCTGAGTTGGAGCTCTTGCAGGGGTAATACAATGGATTTTCATGCCCTGGACTTGCAAAAGGTTCCAACTCTTTAATACCTGTGAGAATACGTGGCTGTCTATGTGAGGAGGATCTTGGTCATTTGCCTAAATGATCTCTGTGGGCAAATAGCCTGCTTAACGTTCAATGTCTTAGCTAACATAAAAACTGGCAATGTGGCAAAGATCTCTGTGAGTCATGGGTGTGGGAATGATAGTGCACACTACCTGCATACCTTGATATCCTGGGCTGTTTGTTGGATCAGCATACATTAAGCTAAAACAGTTTTTGCTGAACATGGATGAATTGTACAAATGGGCTGAATGCAAGGGTTTCTTCTTAAGATTGAAGATTGAAGAATATATGGAAGTCACTCATCTATATTTTCAGTCCAGGAAACATTGGTTTGGTCACTGATGCCTACGGTAATAAAATGAAGTAGGCTATATAACCATGGTAAAAGAATAATTAGAAGTGATCCTAAGTTTGCCTTTTTATTTTAATGTCACTTTTTATGTATCTTTGATGTACTGTGATTTAGTGATAGTATTTATGGAATATAGAGACCAAAGGTAGAATTTGTATAAAGTTGTGTGACTGAACCACTGTATGTTTTACTCATATTGGTTTGTATAATTTGATGTACCTGGGTATAAATACTGGATTATGGAGTGTAGTGTACCTCTGTACTCACGTTGAAATGTGAGCTCATTAAAGGCCCATGTACACAGACTGGAATCATGTAGTGGGATGTATCTGAGAGCATATACTGGATTATATTATGTCTCATGAAGGACTTGATATTGCAGTTGTTACAACTGTTGTGTGTGCTTAATGTAAAAGAATGAATCAGGACAAGAAAGCAGTCCAACAATGGGCACATGTCCCAACATAAACCAGTGTGATTCGGAGGGGATGATAAGAAGGGGGAAAGAGCCAATTCTGACTGGCAGCAAAAGAATGATTTCTGTAAATGTAATTTCTTATCTTGTCATGGGAATTATACAAAACGCTCAAGAGAGAGGCCTGCAAAATTGGATAGCTCCCAAAAATAGGCACAGGGATCAAAATGTCCATCACTTCCAATGTAAGCAACACACAAACCTTATACTACCTGCTCATTTAAATGATTGTAATGTGCAGCCGGCACTAAGCACACTGTTCCAAGTGGCTGCACGCCTGAGTAGGTGGCACAAAATTGTAAGGGGTTATCACACATTGAAACTAACCTGCAGTACTTAAAGCTAAACTGCATCTCTTAAGCAGAGCTGGTGCAGGTGCCAGAAGCCACTATAAAAATGGTGTTGACCAGGAAAAGACACAACATGACAGATGACTCCAAGATTTTCTAATGGTGCACTGGAGGCCTTGATGCAGGAGGTGAAGAGTAGCAGAGATGTAATCGATCTATAGGTGGCCAATCCAAAAAAACTTTGCAAAGACAGTGGGTGCAGATAGTCACCATGGTCAATGCCAGCAGTCCCCAAGGACCTGGATGCAGTGTCACAAGAAGTTCAATGACCCCAATGAGTGGTTAAGGTTACTGAATGCATCTCCAAATGCCATATTTCACCAACTGCACAACTAGCCTCACATATTGCTTAACACACTATATCCCCATCAGCAACCTACCAATAATCCCTAACAATCAGTCTCAAACCTAACATTCATGGATTAACCTGATCCTCACAATCAGCTGCAAGCCTCACACCCACATCTCACAGCCTGCATGCACTATTGAACCAGCCACATCACTCAAACAGATTGTTTCGCATTCATTGACACATTTGCCTCCCTGTTGCTGGACAAGGTGGTATCTAACCATAGGTAGCAGCACCTAACCAGCAGGGGATTAAAGAGTATTCCATTGCACTCCTGACTTTGCCGTGTGAATGGTGAACAGGCCTTGGGGAATGAGGAGATAAGCTACTCCCCTCAGAGTACAAATAGTGGAGTACCAAAAGGATCAGTGCTTGGGCCCCAGCTACTCACTGTCTATGTAAATGATTTGGATGTGGGGATTAAATGTAATCCTTCCAAGTTTGCAGATGGTACAAAACGAGCTTCGGGGATTTGGTGAGGCTAAATGAGTGGAAAAAGTTTGGCAGATGGAATACAATGTGAGGTTATCCACTTTGGTAGGGAAAACAGGAATGCAGAAGTACATTCTTAATTGGTGAGAGGCTGGGAAGTGTTGAATTTCAAAGGGACTTGAGTGTCCTTGCTCATGAAAAGCTAACACTGAAAGCTAACATGCAAGTACAACAAGCAATTAAGAAGGCAAATGGTATGTTAGCCTTCATTTCAAGAGGATTTAAGTATTGGAGTAAGGATGTCTTATTGCAAATAAAGGTGAGACTAGAGTATTGTGCACAGTTTTGGTCTCCTTACTGAAAGGAAAGATATGACTTGCTGTAAAGGGAGTGTGATGAAGATTCACCAAACTAATTCCCGGGATAGAGGGGTTGTCCTATGAGGAAAGATTAAAAAGACTGGGCTTTTATTCTCTGGAATTAAGAAGAATGAAAGGTGATCTCATTCAAACATACAAAATTCTTATTGGGCTCGACAGGATAGATGCAGGAAGGAAGCTTCCCCTGGGTGGAGGGGGTCTAGAACTGGGGGACACAGTCTCAGAATAAGGGGCAGACCATTTAGGAATCAGATGAGGAGGCATTTCTTCACTCAGAGGGTGGTGAATCTATGCAATGCTCTATTCCAGAGAGCTGTTGAGGCTCAGTCATTGAGTATGTTCAACACTGAGATGGATAGGTTTCTACATATTAAAAACATTGAGCGATATGGGGATGGTGCAGGGAAATGGTATTGAAGTAGAAGATCAGCCATGATCTCATTCAATTTTGGAGTGGGCTCAAAGAGTTAAATGATCTACTGTTGTTGCTACTTACATTCTTATGTAATACCCAACCTCTGACCTGCTTTCGTAGATATATATTGTCCTGTTAAATTTCTGGTTAGTGATAAACCTCAAGGTGTTGATGATGAGGGATTCAGCTGTAGTAATGCATTGAATGTCAAGAGGAGATGGTTAGATTCTCTCTTGTTGGAGATGGTCATTGCCTGACACTTGTGTGGGAAATGTTACTTGCCGTTTATCCACCCAAGACTGAATGTTGTCCAGGTTTTGCTGTATATGGGCACGGACCACTTCAGTATCTGTGGATCTGAAATGATTGGCTTCCAAAAACCACAACCATCTTCCTTTGTGCTAGGTATGACTCCAATCAATTTTGCCAAGGCACCTTGTGATGCAACTCTTAGCCAAATGATGTCTTGATGTCAAGGGCAGTCACTCTCACCTTACCTAATGAATTCAGCTCTTTGTCCATGTTTGGATCAAGGCTGTAATGAGGTCTGGAGCTGAGTGACTTCCTTAAATAGTTTGGGGTGCCCTTCCTAGAACAGAAGTTGTGTTCAGTTGTGTGAGGTTAAGGAAGGGCATTAGCTGGAGATTGGAGCTCAAAAATGGCAGTGCTGCTGTCAAATCAATGTTACACATCAAGGTTGATGTCACAATCTGCTTATTTTGCATACTTCTAGTGGAATCTTTCTTCGTCTGTTTTGATGCCCTCACTAAAATGGCACTTGGCACTGATAGCACCAGGATTGAATACATGAGCTGTGGATCCCATTTTGGAGGCAAAGCAGTATTTGTAGTGCCATAAAATTGAATATTTCAGAACCAAATTTAAAGGCAAATCAACTATTTTTCAAATGCAGTTATGGTTAGTAGGCAACATGGCAGCCTTAGCTTGCACAGCAGTAAGATTAATTATTATTAGAAGTTAATTAGTATTTCATTATTAAGACATGGGCCAATCTGATAACTGTACAACAGTGAACATGTGCATTGAGCAGATGGCTATCTTTCGGCTTTGTGTAAACATTGCTCATTCACTCCCTTCTGTTGCTGTACAGTTCATGTACATCTCAGTAACCTCTACAATCATCCAGAAAACATTGAGGAAAGAGGAACAGTTACAGCTGGGGCCATATAGTGCAGTTCTGCACCAGGTGCTGCAAACTGAGCAAATTATTTACTGACCACAGCAATGGAACTGATGCTCGAGAGCAGGAGGAGCTTTGTTGGTGATAGGGAATCAGATGTTTATCGAGGATTATGGCAGCTGTATAAATGAGAGCCATGTCCTGCATGGGTACATTGTCCATGATCATGGCACTTAAACAGGATTATAAAATATTCAGTGAGGATGCTTTGGCACTAGTCAGTTCCTGCAAGCTGATGTGTTACTTTATTTGCCTTGGGAAAAGCATTTTTATCACTTTGCCTCATACACCCAGAAGGAATGAAGCCCACGAGAAATTGTGTAAGTGCATATTCTATGCAGAATAATGCAAAATGTTTAGGTGTCAGTTTGTGTAGAACTCAAACTATTCACCTTGGAGATTATTTTCTTTTAACGTATTTTATAATTGTAGGCTAATGTTGTTTTGGAGAAAGTATGTAGAAGATTGAGAGCTTAGGATGAATCCAGTGTGGCCATAAAGAAAAGGCAGAGGATGAAGGAAGACTATTCCGCTCAATGAAGCTCATTCCTGTCAAACTTCCTCATAAGGGAAGTGTCAGGAAAAGGAAGGACGAGATGGGATTTCCTTACAAATCAATTCTCACAGTAATATGCTGTATGACATCTTTTAGTAGGGCAAAACATCCTGAGAAAAATGATGAGAGACTGGTGGAGAAAAGGTATTTGGATGTCCATGTGTAAAACTTACTAAAAGCTAGTGCACAGGTACAAAAGATAATCAAAATGGCTCATGTAATGATAGTCTTTATTTCAAAAGGAACTGAGTACAATAGCGAGCAAGTAATGCTTTGATTGTAGAGTCTTGTACCCCATCTATCACATTGCATTCCGTTTTTGGCATCAAACCTTAGAAAAGATATACTGACCTTGGAAGGGTTACTACAAAGACAAATTGTGAAGATAGGTGGCATAAACTTGGTTTGTATTCTCTAATTAAGATGGTTGAAAGGTAATATAATCAAGCTGTTTAAAAAAGTAAAAGGATTCAATAGGATAGATAGACACAAATGGTTTTTCTGGTTGGGAATCTTATACAAGAGAGCTTAATTTAAATTAGAATTATACCATTTAGGAGTCAAATTAAGAAGCATTTCTTCATACAAAGTATAGTATAAATCTGAACCTCTCTCCCCAAAAGGCTACAAATGTTAGATCAATTGAAGTTCTCAGGACTGAGATTTATAGTTTTCTATTAGCTAAGGGTCATGGAGTAAAGGTACAGATCAGCAATGGAACAAGCTCAAGGGCCTATTCCTGCTCCTTCATAATGTTATCCTTGAAAGCATTATTAAGATTGAACCTGCAGTATGTGGTTTAAAAATTCCAGTTTTAAGCAACATAGAGGTAGTCAGTGCAATGAACTTATATAAAAGCAAAGTACTGCAGATGCTGGAAATCTGAAGTAAAAACAGAAAATGCTGGAAAAACACAGCAGGTCTGATGCCATCTGTGGAGAGAGAAACAGAGTTAACGTTTTGAGTCCACATGAGCCTTCTTCAGAGCAATGAACTTATTGTTTGGCATTAAGGTTGGTTTGGGATCTGAAATCAATAGGGATTGAAAATGTCCTCGTTAATGTGCAAGTCTTGCTTTGGAGAGGACGCAGTCCGCTAAATTGATGCAATAACCACAGGACACCTGTTGATCTGGTGTTGTAGTGCTGTTAGGTATATTTGGGACATTGTTTGGAAAAAGTGTGAGTAGTGAACCATGTGGCTGCAGTTAAAAACTCCAGTCAGCCGAAAGCTTTACTGTTGTACTCCTACACCTATATCCCATCAACTTTTGTTTCAATTACAGGAAATCTCAGGGGCTGCTAAGCATATGCTTGAGTTCTACCTTTTCTGTAAAACAGGTGTTCAAGATGATCAACACTAAATTAATACATTCTCATTATCATAATAACGAACTATGGGGCAGAATGATGAACACTACCTGCAGCCAATACAGCACTGCTTGTTACAATGTCCATGTTGTTCTAACTGGAATGCAAACATAGTAAGGCGGTGAGCAGCTGTTGATCATGATTCATGTTTTTAAACTACATTCGGTAGCTTCTGGTGCTGAAATGAAAGTGGTCAATGGGACTAGGTTATAGACTAAGCATACCTTGAATTAACTGCACGAGGATTAACTATGTTGCATTTAAAGGAGCTTAATTATTAATGTAAAGGAGCATTTAAAGGAACTAATTTAGGAGACTAATTGCTGGACAAGGTCAGAAACATTCAGTGAAAAGACAAATTCCTGAAGTGCTGATATGTGGGCTTAGCACAGGTTTTATAGTACAGAAGCAGGCCATTTGGCCCATTGACTCTGCACTGGCACATTGCTGGAGCAATTCAAAAAATAATCCAGTTCTCTTGGTCTCCCACCATAGCTGTGTGTTTTCCTCCACTTCAAATGTTTATCCAATTTTGGTTTATAAGATGCAATAATTTCTGCCTCAACCATTCCCCATCGTTAAGCTTTCCATACTCTTAACAACCCTCTATTAAAGCAATTTCCCTTAACCTCTCTTCACTTGCAGTGACTTCCTAGATGGAATAGTCTTTCTCCCATTCACTTTATTTACCCTCTCAAAATCCTTCATAATTAAAAAAAACAATTCTCTGCTCCAGTGACAATTGGTCTGGTACCTCAAATTTCTCCTCATTAACAACAGTACCATCCTTGGCATGACAAAAGTCTGCATGGGGTTGAAAAAAAGACTTGCTAAAGCGTTTACTAAATAACAAATTCTTCTTCCTATTTCTGGCTCAGAAGCAGTGTTTTAGAATTCACAAGTGTAAGGATCATATCTTATTTCTGTTGGACTGTTGTAAAGAACATTCCTGTTGGACTGTGGATTAGAATTACAATGGCTGCAGTTTAAAGGACATGTCCACTGGAACAGGGTGAGAGACATATACAGTGTTGCAATCCTGGGTCAGAGCATGGCATAAAAGACAGGATGGTGCCGGAAAGGAGTCCTGGACCAAGGGAGCTGTCTGACAGCAGCATTTTAATTGGCTCCTGGCTAGGTGACCAGGGTTTTGAATGGTAGCAGTGCAGCAGAAATCTCCTGGCCTGCAAAGAGGAAACATCTAAAATCTCTTTTCCTCATACCTCTATAACCTGCTCTCTTTCTGATGAAGTCCCTGTAAAATGGAAAAGGGTTAGGTTGGACAGGCAGCGTAAATTTCAATTTAAAAAGATTGCTAATGGCCTTAACAGGCCTTTTAATTATCGGTGGCCGTGCAGCTGACCCTGGCGTGCGCCCACCGAATAGAACATTGCGCAGCTGGGACACATGTCCGATGTCATCACGCGTTATTTTATGTTCCGGCATGTCGGGCCCATCCCCGCACGCCGAATGTAAAATCCAGGCCATAGTGTCAGAAGTTAGCAGTTCATATTTCTTTCTTTTGCCACTGGTTAAACACAATTTTCTCAATAAACAGTTATTTATTTATTAAGTTTACAAACCTGGTGCTCATATTCTGTTAACCCAAATTAAACAGTTAGGTAGAATTGGGGCAATCTGGTGGTTTCGTCAAACCTTTCACATTTGTCAAGGCTAGGGGAGCAGTGGGACTTGTTATTACAGCGCAAAATCCCCAGTGAGTTGTGACACAAGACTCTCCTCAAACCAACGTCATGTAATTCATCAGTTCAGATCCTTTATTTTCAAGCCATAATAACACTAATCTGAGCTTTCATAGTAAGTGAAATACTTCAGAATTCAATAAATGCTTCCTTCCAAAGGAGAATCCAACCACTCGTATTGTGTTTCTTTTCAGTTTGTGCGTGCTTGTTTCGAGTATCTTGGGGGTGAACAATGTCACACTCCCCCATAGTGGCTGACAACACTGATCTGAATATTACCAGCAGAGTCAAGGCATTTCTTTTATTGAATTGGAGTAGTTCCTTTCTGTGTGCTGCCTCTCAAAGGCAATCTCAATGAGCAACTGAAGCACAGCCTTTGGACTGACTGAGGCAGGAGGTTTAGAGTGAAAAGCAGCCCTTGGGTTTACAGAGGCAGATTTAAAGGAACAGGCAACTCTAGAATATATCAGGAGGATTCAAGAATTCAGCTCTAGGTCAGACTGGGTCAAAAAAATTCAAGAGACAGACCACTCTGGGACCGACTAAGGAGGATTCAATAATTCAGCTCCAGAACAGACCAAGCGATCAAGAGGAATTAAGAGACAGGCAGCTCTGGAACAGACTGGGTCAGGAAGATTCAAGGTTTCAGCTCTGGAACACACTGAAGGTTTGATTTAAAGGCTAGTGGTAAGACGATTATTTCTTAAAAATACGGATTGAGGTAGGATTGAAAAAAATGCTTTTCCATTTGAGACCTCACCCTGGAACAATGTCTCTTCCAATTTCATGTCCATCAAGAATTAGGGTGGAATTTTCTGTCCCCGTTAGCGTCGGGCATCATGGTGGGCACGAGCAGACAATATGGCAGGAAGGCCAAAAATCGGTTTCACGACATCGTGAAACCATTTTGCTGTCATCTGCTCCACCTGTCAATGGGGGGCCATGTTTCCCACTACTGGGCATTGGGAACGTCGTTGCAATACATCTGCATATAATTAACCCCTGCCTACTGGAATCATGCCCCCACCCTGGATCATCCGACATCACGCCCATATGTTTCACAAATGTACATACGCAACATGCACCAGGAGAGCTGCATTTCACTTGAGATTTTGAGGGTTTGTTTGCCTACCTTGCTTCGGGCAGCACTCGCAGTGCCAGGCTTTGCACCACATGACTTTTAGAGGGGCTCAAGGGCAGGCCTCTACCTATAAGACTAAGCTGTAAGGTGGGGACGGCTTTTTCAATGGCTGCAGGATGAGACTGGGGAAGGGGAGTGCCCCAGGGTATATGTGGGAACACATGTTGATTTATGAAAGTGGCTTCAGGATGGTGAGGGCTGAGGAGGCAGTCTCCAGGGGAGATGAGGAGATGTGAAGGTGTGTGTGACAGAGTGAGTGGTGGTGTCACTTGAGCTGGCAGTGAGAGAGTTACCAATGAATATGCCTTGTGAGTGTGTGAGTTTAGAGTGACAATCTAGTTGCCTTACCCTGGCGGCATGGATGAGATTATTTATCTTCTTTCTGCAATGGATGGTGAACCTCTTCTATGCAGCGTTGGAACGTTGGCACTGACCACCACTACTACCCCCTCCCAAGCCAGAATGGTGAGATTGCTGGATCTCCTGCAGCCAGAGTGGGGGTGGAGAGGATGTCAATGCGGGCTTCTTAAAGGCATTCCCGTGATGGGTCACTGAACTCTTCTTAAGTTTTGAGGCTATGACTTCACTGGAGCAGTCCTGGGCTGCAAGCATTGAGAACTGTGTGCACGGCTGCAGTTTAGATATGGCAGCCGGAGTGAGGAAAAGAGGAGGTAACAACATGGCGGGCGATTCAGAGGCCGCCCACCAGCAAGACGACGTGTTTCCTGTGGCTGCATAATTAATGAGGCAGGAAACAGGCAATACGGTGTAAATAGCTGCCATTGCTGCCAGTGGGTAAAACGTCCTTTTTCCTGCCAGGTACCGCATTTAGCGCAAATCTGGGATGATTCCGCCCTTAGTCTATTTGGCTGGTGGCCAGAGCCTGAAGGAGACTAAAGGTTTTGAATTGAATCATCTTGAAATAATTTTCATACACGTGAGGCAGGAATAAGAGGGAAATCCAATCTAGCACAGAGAATCCTCTGCTCTTTAGCGAATATCAAAGTGTGTGTAGAACAACCAGGCCATAATTCAATTGAATGCTTCTGATAACCATATCAGTTAAAGCTTGAGTGGTTTAAAAATGTCATTGGAATCCATAATATTGAATTGTTACCTGGTAACTTCAGGACAGATGTTTGTTTGTCCTTTCTGTAACATTGTCCATCATTCATCTGTAACATTGTCCATCATTCACAAGTACATGCCTGGTTTATGAGTGTTATATGGAAGCATGACGTGTGTGAGGGGGTTTCAAAGATGTTGAGGGAAAGGAGGTATATGTTATTGTGTACTACTTCAAGAGCATTTGGAGGATTAGCATTGTTTTACTTGGGACAATGTTGCCTGCCAGATCAAATTGGACACTAATATAAAATGGGAGGATACTGAATTCTTCTCTATCAGCCTGACAAACAGTTGGGGTCTTACATCATTACTGATGTCCCATAGGTCTAGTATAAAAGCTGTTATCCTTTATGGTCTCATGTCACAACTGAGATCCCATGAAAATCCATGTTGCATGGATATCCCACTGAGTTAGAGTAGATAGAGTAGATACATGAATAGAAAATTGCTCATGGATGGAGGATTGGTCATGGACAGAGGCAGAGAGTTGGTGAAAATTGAATACTGTCACAACAGTTGATGGAACATTCAGCAGAAGTACAACTTTGTCAGAGCCCAACGCCCTGACTTGGAACTATATTGGACAATCCGATTGGCTGGCAGCTCTCTAGTCCCTGCAGCATCAGAAGCTGCAGTGGACGGGACTGGGACTGCAAGCAGTCCCCAGGGCCTAAATCCTGGGGGTTCAGGACCAGATAAGTATGGGGTCTCAGGATGGGGTGGGGAGGTGAAACAAAGGGGGCTGGGAGTATTGATGGAGGGGCTGGTGGTGAGGGCAGTGTGGGGGAGCAGAGGGAGCAAGTACAGGGGCCAGACATTTTGTGGGTGGGGGGAGTGGTTGTCCAATGTTAAAAGGAGGCTGCTGATAGAGGCACCCCTATCCCCCCTTCCTGCCCAAGGCCTGAGCAGAATCACTTTGCCAGTTTCACCTCTGCCCCTGAACTCCTCCCACCAGCCTTAAAATGGATGCTGGGCATTAAACGGCCCTCAAGTGGTCAACAATTGGCCACTTAACAGCCTCATACGGGGCAAGGGCAGGTGGGCCGGCCTAGGCCTCACTCGTCCCAGAGTAAAATTGTGAAGCGGTCAGGGTGAGCGGGAGCCCAGGGTGGGGAAGGCCCTCCGAAAAACTTTACGGCCACCCATGCCAACGAATCCGCTGGCAGGGGATTGTAAAATTCCAACCATGAGAATAAAAAAGTCTTGCAACAATCATACGGGGCTTTGGTGAGACTAAACCTGGAATACTGCATGCAACTTTGGTCTCTGTATTTAAGGAAGGATATATTGCATTGGTGTTGGTACAGTGGAGGTTCACTAAATTCCTGGGATGAGTGGCTGCATAAATTGGGCCAATTGTCTCCGGCATTTAGAAGAATGGGAGGTGACCTCAGTGAGACATTCAATATTATAAAGGGTTTGGCAGAGTGCATACTGAGACATTAGGGGAATCTTGTGTCCTCCCCCATAGCGAGCTTGATGGTGGGGCAGCATTTAATCAGATGGGAGATTGACGGGCGGGATCGCCTCCACCTTCTTGCCTCCACCCCAATTAAGTCTATGGAGGGAAGGCCCTTGGACTGTCTTCCTACCTGCTGCCAATTGAGGCCCTTAAGTGGGCAACTAATGCCATTATGATAATAGAATAATATTATGTAATGCTATAATAATATTATATCGCATAATGACCCAGCATTGGGAGGAGGGGCTCGCTGAGAGCTACCCGCTTCGCATGCTGCTGACCCCCCTCCTCCGCAACTCCCACCCTGTGATGCCCCTCCCTCCATCACTCACCTCTGGCCTGGGATCCAACAATGATCCTGGGTGTCAGGTGGGTGTTGTACCAGCTGCGGCTACCCCTTCCCTAGTGGTGCTGCCATCCAACTGGGGTGCCTCTGATTGGCTGACAGCTCTTGTCGGTCGTGGGCTCTCCAGCTGGCAGCCAAGACCCCTGGCACCTCCACAAGATTCCACCTGCTGTTTGCTCTGGTTGGAAAATCTAGAACAGGGGGCACAGTCTCAGGATAGTGTGCCAATATTTTAGATGAGAAGAAATTTCTGCACTCAAAGGTTTGTGAACATTTGGAATTCTCTATCCTAGAGGGTTGTGGATGTGCATCATTGAATATATTTAAGGCTGAGACAGATTTTTGGTCTCAGGGAATCATGGGTTATAGGGAGCAGGCAGAAAAGTGAAGTTGAAGCTCAAGACTAGCCATGATTTCTTTATTAATTCATTCATGGGATGTGGGCATTGCTGGCTAGGCCAGCATTTATTGCCCATCCCTAATTGCTCTTGAGAGGTGGCAGTGAGCTGCCTTCTTGAACCGCTGCAGTCCAGGTGATGTAGGTACACCCATGTGCTGTTAGGAAGAGATTTACAGGATTTTGATCCAGAGACAGTGAAGAAACGGTGATATGTTTGCAAGTCAGGATGGTGAGTGGCTTGTGGGGGTTGTTTGCAGGTGGTGGTGTTCCCATGTGTCTGCTGCCTTTGTTCTACTAAGGGGTAGAGGTCATGGTGCTGACTAAGATGCCTTGGTGAATTCTTGCAGTGCATCTTATAGGTGGTACACACTTCTGCCACTGTGCGTCAGTGGTGGAGGGAGTGAATGTTTGTGGATGGGGTGCCAATAAAGAGGGCTGCTTTGTCCTGGATAATGTCAACCTTCTTGAGTGAGGTTGGAACTGCACTCATCCAGGCAAGTGGAGAGTATTCCATCACACTCCAGACTTGTGCCTTGTAGATGGTGGACAGGCTTTGAGGAGTCAGGTGGTGAGTTACTTGCCAAGGATTCCCAGCCTCTGACCTGCTCTTATAGCTACAGTATTTATATGGCAGGTCCAGTTTCTGGTCAATGGTAACCCCAAGATATTGATAGTGGGGGATTCAGCAATGGTAATGCTATTGAATGTCAAGGGGCATGATCCTATTCAGCAGAGCAGGTCTACTCCCCCAACTATTCCTTATGTTCTTAGATGTCCTGTAGGTTCTCTTATCAAAGCAACTATGCCATGAGGTCCCATGTCAGAGAAGATAGTCTGTGAGGTGCCATATCTAATTCCGATAGCTTGTAAAATCGGGTGCTATTTTGGTATTAACCTCCATTAGCAAAGAATACAGCTACTGTCAAAAACTTTGAGAAGCTTTATTTTACCGGGAATATTTGGGATCTGACAGAGAAATACAGTCTGTAAATTAACCCTGGGCTCATTTGCATTTCACTGAACCCCTCATGTGGATATACACCCTATTGTAATCAGCCAATCACTCTCTATGTAGTGCGTTTAAGGACTGTCCATTATTAAGTTAGATTTATATTCAATTCTGGGTGCTCACACAGACACATACAAAATAAATTATTCAGAGATTCAAAATAATTTTTTTTAGAAGTGGAACTGGGTTGAGCTCGCTGGGACATTTGTGGACTTATCAATTTTTTCTAAAAATGCAGCTAGCAGCTATTTTTGGTAGCAAAGCATGATGTGATTAATTACAGAAAATTTGCAGTATCTTCCAGAAATTGAAATCATGTTGCCATCAGTATTAATGAGACAGAAAGGGCTGGCAAACTATTCATCACACAGGTTGGCCGTTCTTCTTGAGTGTAGATGCTGCAGCGGGAACTTAGTTTATCTTTGTCATGCCTGAGTGGAGTGGAAGGTGTTGCCTTGAGGGAAACCTCCAAACTCATGTCTATTTAACCTGCTTTCCCACATTAAAAACTGGTGTGGGGTAAAGAGGTGTGTGGATAGATCAAGTAGATGGAGCACACCACTACTCTAAAGAGGAAGGAGGAAAAATTGCAGGCAAAAACCAGTACTCCAGGCTGGTTCAGTAAAGGGCTGTGCAATATTTCTTGATCAATACAATCTCTCAGTTCTGGTATCACCCTAGTAAACCTTTATTGCAGCTTTTCCAGAGCCTCTAAAACTTTTTTATTACGTGGATGTTATACTAATGATAGTATTTCTAGCCAAGGTTCTATATACATTTAACATATTTTTTCTACTTTTCAATTCTATCCTTGTAGAATTAAACCCAAAACTTTATTTGCTTTTTATGGCCTTATCAACCTGCATCAATACTTTTAATGATTGGTGTATCTGTACCAACAACCCCAATCCACAATGCTTCTGTTCCTCAACTCCATTTCAACACTTGTTTTCTAAGGAGTACAGGACTTAACTTTCTTAAACTTACTACCCAAATGTATCACCCCAAACCCATCTATATTAAAGACTATTAGCCAATTAATTGTCTATTCTACAAGTTTATTCATGGCTTCTTGTATTTTGTTGTAGTCATCCTCTGCATTAATTATACCCCTAAGCTTGGTGTTGTCTTCAAATTCTGAAATAATACTTCAGATTCCCGAGCCAAATTGTTTATGTAAATGGTGAACAACAACGCTAGTCCTAGCACTAATCCTTATGGAATACCACTTGCCACCTTTTACTAGTCTAAGTAACTACCCTAACCCCTACTCTCTGTTTTGTAGCCGGTTATTCCATTCTGTTACTTGTTTCCCTGACTCGACATGCTATAGCCTTAGTCATGTCGTAATCGGTATTGTCTAGAAGTTCCGCAATGCTTACTTCTCTTATTTGTCCTGGTTCATTTCCCCTTCCTAGATTCAGCAGTGCTTTCCCTCCAGATGGACTTCTTACAAACTGGTTAAGAGAGAAGTCCCATACACATTGTAAAATCTCTATTCTCTGTACCACTTTCAATACATCTCCTTGTCAGTTTAGTTGTGGGAGGCTGGAAACTAAAATCTCCCATGACTATTATTCTATGTCCTTCACTTATTACACATATTTGCTTCCTCGACTAGTTTCCACAATTAGGCATTCTGCAGCAATGTTTCCTCCTACTCCACATTGCTGTGTGCATTTATTGCACTGCATGACCCTTTTAACATTGTCAACTGGTTGCACATGTGCACATCTTAAAAGGACTGCTGCTCGTACATAGCCTGTTTGTCCCCTGTGTGGCAAGTTCCTGATTGTTCTGTGGCTGTGCACTCATGCAGCTTAGGGGAAACATTGGTCTGTAGTGTTCCTCTATTAATGCAATAGATCCCTCTTAGCTTTTACTTTCATCCATGAAGATTCTGTTTCAATCCTTCTGTTAATTGAGTACCTTTTGCTTTCGGCCATTATGTTATTACTAATTAGTGCAGCTACTCCTTGCCCGTATAGAACATTCAACATTTAGCTGTCCTGATCTTTACTTGGCCATGTTTCAGTTATTCCTACTACATCCATGGGCTATTGCCCCTAGTTTCCCTATACTATTTTGGAAGCTGTGTACATTGCTGAAGAGGCAGTTAAATTGATCTCAAATAGTTGCTCCTTTAATTTGATTTTTAACAGTCCTTACATACTTTTATTTTATAACTGTATTTATTCCTTGACTATTTCTCTCTTATAGGCCTTTCTTTGTCTGACTTTTGTTCTCATCTCCTATTTCTTTTATCTTCAAGCTTATGTTTATTTTCACCAGGTTCTTTCCCATTCTCCAATCTTACAATCTTAGCCCTATCAACAGCCCTGTTTATCCTTTCTGCTAGGATACTCATCCCATTCCAGTCCAGGTGAAGCCCAACCCACTGGTACAACTTCTTCCTGTCCCAATAGTGGTGCCAGTGTCCCATGAAATGGAACCCCTTCCCTCCTACATCAGTGTTTCACCCACATACTTGATCTGCCTGTCCCAATGCCGATTAGCACGTGGCTGGGTAGAAATCCTGAGATCATCACCCTTGAGGTTCTGTTTTGTAAGTTAGTTCCTAACCTCTTGCATTCTCTTAGTAGGACTTGTTCTAACATAGGGAAACATGGCCGCCAACTGCACGTAGCAAGGTCCCACAAACAGCAATGAGATAATGACCAGGTACGATGTTTTTGTGATATTGTTTGAGGAATAAATATTGGACAGGACATTGGGAGAAGTCACCTTCTCTTCTTTTAAATAGTGCCATGGGATCTTCTACGACCACCTGGGAGACTAGATGGAGACTTGGTATAATCCCTCATCTGAAAGACAACCCCTCTACCATGCAGCACACCCTCAGTACTACACTTAAGTGTCAGATTAGATTATGTGCTTGAGTCTCTGGGCTGGGACTTGAATGCATGACCTGCTGACTCAGAAAATACTATATTGAGCCACACTGCACAATAAAAACATAGGAAGAATTCGGCCCCTCAAGCCTGTTGCATCATTCTATTGGATTATGGTTTCTGTACATCATTTTCCCTCCTTCTTTTCAAATCCCTTATCACCCTGACCAAACCACAATCTATTGATCTCAGATTTGAAAGCTCCAATTGTACCAGAATCTACAGACTTCTGTGGGAGAAAGGCATTGATATTTACTACATTTTGTATGAAAGAATGCACCATGATTTTGTGCCTAAGTGATCTGGCTCTAATTTTAAGTTTATGGTCCCTCATTCCTGATTCTCTCACCAGTGGAAATAGTTTCTCTGTATCCATCCTATTTTGCTTTTTTAACCTAGTGAATCATTTTAACATTTTAAAATTCACGATCATTTCATTCCTCAATTTTCTATACTCCTTTATACCAATTCATAGCCTGAGAGTGTCTGCACAACCCTCAATACAAAAGAAGAGAAAAATTCTGGGCTACTGGAGAAAGATCTTTCCTTTAAAAAATGCAATGTGCCTTCAGTGTCAACAGAGCCATTCGTACATTTCTGAAGAAGAAACAGGTAAGTGAAAGAAAGTAAGCAGAAGAAAACTTCCCAACAATTGCTAAGAACAGCAATTTGATCAAAGTCTGTTACTTCCCATCAGGAAGTAAACAACAATATAGGCACTGTCTTCAGTCAGTAACAGCTCCTGCTCTTCTTCCATCCCTGACTTCAATGCACTACAGCAACGTGACCACCACTGTTGATGGACTGAGGAATGAACAACACAGCAACAAAGAAGGGTCACTTTAAAACCAGCGCAGCCAAGTTATAGATACATTTATAAGACACTTTAAATATATTTGCTGGTACCTCACAAACTTGCAATCAGTACTAACTGCAGTTTTGTATCAGAGTGATGGACATCCACCCTCTCCCCCACCTTCATCCCAGAACTTGACTCACATGAGGCCAACCTAAAGACAGACATTAATAAAGAAGGTGATTGAGGCTATATAAGTCTGTATATTTTGTGGTCAGCAAGGGGCCAATGATCTGCTTCTTTTATCAGCTGAATTGATTGAATGGTGCATGTGACAGGATACATATCCAGAGACTGACAAAAGCAGTGCCCTCTAGTGTTTTTTCATTTACATTACAGGAGAATTAACGCACTTTGGTCTGTGACAGTTGGTTGATTCCTTCTGGCTTGTAAATTTAGGACAGTGTACTGATCAACATATATTTCAAAAATCAACCTAGGGCAAACAAAATCAATTCCCTTTTTTTCTGTGATTGGTTTGATTTTTTTTTACTTTGCTTAGATGCTTTTGTCTAAAAGAGGTGCTGAAATAGGGTGGTTGAAAATGTATTTATAATGCTAAGTTAAACTGGAAAGTCTTCTTTTCCTTGTCAGTGTGTGATTTTTTTTTTAGTTCAAGATTTTAAAAAATAGTTTTCATTAAGAACTCTCCCCAGGTGACCATTTCTATTGCTATCTATTTTGAGTTTGCCCATTTCAGTAAGGAACCCAGCTAGAAGCAGTACGGTTAACTTCAACTCCATGGAGGGGTAAATCAGTAAGATCCTTTTGCTATCGAGTGAATGGTAAAGGAACAAAGGGACAGCTGAGGAGAATTTTTTTAAAGCAACAAGTTGTTATGATCAGGAATGCACTACCTAAACTGAGGAAGATGATTCAATAGCAATGTTCAAAAGAGCATCAGGTAAATATTTTTTAAAAACACATTTGCTGGGTCTGGGGAAAGACCAGAGGTTGGGACCAATGTATGGCTCCTTTACAGAGGCAGCATAGGCACCAGAGGCTGAATGTCCTCCTTCTGTGCTGTATCATTCCATGATTCTGTGATGGAAAATATATTCATGTGAACATTGAATACCATTAATATTGAGGTGGGAGGGGGAATGAGGTTGTTTGTGATGTTCTCTATGATCAAGGATGTTCTGACACTCAATGTTACAGTTTACACATGAAGGTTAGATAGTGGGATCATACACTAACAGAGAGTCAACACCTACAGGGAAAAAAATTCAAATTAAACAAGTAAAAAATACTGAACTGTGTCCATTGTGCACAGGTCATGGAAGTGAATTATGGCCAAAGTGCAGCATATTACAAGTGTCCAGGGAAAATGGAACGTTCGGACACATCAACACATGAGGAAGAGAAAAGATCAATTGCTAAAAGTCCGTCAGCACCAAATTTCAGCCATTATCAGACTCTGGAAACTGAGAAAGTTCTGTATAGGAGGTGCAGGGGGATAGTTAAGAGTTATCCAAGATAGGTCAGTATAGGTGTTGGAGCTGTGGTAGTGGATATGAAATTGGGATTGTTAGGAAATATCGGATCTGAGATTAGGATTGATAGGAGATATCTGATCTGAGTGTGGAGCTGGTTTATTTGGAAGTATTGGATATGTTTGGCAGAGGGTTAAAATAAAGTTTTCAGCATAGAGAATGTTTGGGGAGTGTGGTTCTTTGATGAAGGCCTTGTGAGGCTATTCCATGCTGTCACCATAGTACACAACGTGAAATTGCAATTGCAATGTGAAACAATGCTCTGTATTCCCAAAGTGTCTTGTTTTCTTATGTGAATGTGCATCTTATCTCAAAACCTACACTTATTTTGGACATGAAACTTACACTGCTTAAATTTCTCACCCTGGTGCCCGCTCCATATTTTGTACCATTGCCCCTTACGCCCTTTTGGGCAGTGAGTTTAAACCTTTGAACCTCAAACTGTGATGTCAATAGATGGATGGGAGATCCTTATTCATAACATCAGAGGGTACATGTGAGAGCGAATGCTGCTGGAGGTTGTGGGGCAACGTATCCAGTGGACTGTCCCATATTCCCGATAAGGAAAATGTCATGGAAGCTAAGCAATTGAATATAAAAATTACTGAAAAATAAATGTATTTGGTTGATGTATTATTTTCTGTAGCCCAATGTTCCCCCTAACCTATGTTACATGTGGTTGGTCAAGTTAAGATATGATTACCCCCACTATATGGAAATTAAACCCAGCAGGTATTAGGTCCAGTGATTTTATTAAAACACAATGTCCACACTGCTGCTAACTATAAGCAGTTGACATGGAGACTTTTCCTCAGCTCTGGTAGTTAATAACCCTGGATTTGATCCAGTATCTGGGATTCATTACTTATTTATATTGGGGACTGTTACAGCTTGTTTCTGCTTCTCAGTGTGGAAGCTTGATGATGGGGATGTAGTGCCCTCTGCTGGAGACCCTGGACATGCCATCATGTCAGCAGTGACAACGATGGAGAGAGATGGCAATCAGAGAGAAAATAATATGAACCAGAAAAAAATGGCTGCTAGTGGCACCTTTGGAGAGCCACACTCTGACTGTAAGGAGAATTAGGGACAGGACAAAAAAACTTAGATCAATGGGAAGTAAATCACCAGTACATCACTTTTAAGCTGCACATTTGATTAATTTATAGTTGTGAAAGCACAACTGCAATGACAGCAACCTGCTTTTATATAGCATCCTTAATATGGTAAAATAATAATAGACACTTCATAAGTGTGTTATTAAACAAAGATTGACACCAAAACAATGAAGATATTAGAATGACTAAAAGCTCAATCAAAGAGGTAGATGAAAGGCAGGAGAGAGATGAAGAGATAGAGAGGTTGAGGGAGGGACTTTCAGAGCTTGGAGTCTAGGTGGGGCAAAGGAAGTGAAAGAACACACAGGAGACTGGAATTGGAGCTTAGGAGCCCAGGGAGGAAAGAGGCTACAGATATATGGAGGGGTGCAACCAGGGATAGTTTTGAACACTTGGAATCAGTATTTTAAAATCATGGCATTGCTAGACTTGAAGCCAAAGTAGATCAGTGAGCACTGGGGTGACGGGTGAATAGGACTTGGTGTGAGTTAGGATACAAGCAGTAAGGTTTTGAATGAACTCATGATTATGGAGGTTGGAAAATGGGAGACTGACCAAGAGAATAACGGAATAGTCTCAAAATTCAATACACACTTTAATACACAATTTAAATAAATGACTGGCTTGATTTCAGGAAGCTACTGTGACCACCCAGTGCAGCATTGAACCAGATAATTTCACTTCCAAGAATTGTTTAGAGGAGCAGAAGTTCACACTGAAGAGGTGGGCTTGACAATAAACATTATAGTGCCCTGGGGCTGAATTTTCGTCAAGGAGATGGATATTGCGAGTCGGGAATTTCCTCGACCCCATGATCCCATCTCCGTCCTGGAGGAGGCCACCCGTCCTATTTTTGTGTCAATGAGTTGAGCATGGGCTGGAGGCTGTCCCGCCACTTCAGCATGCAGCTCTAAGATGGCAACAGAGGTGGGCAGATGGCGAGGCCAGAAGGTCACAAGGACCACCTCCATTTTCAACGACCCAGCTGTGATAATTGGCTGTTAGGCCCTCTATCCCTCACCACCCCCCATGTCACCCTCCATGCCCTCTCATATCTCCCATCCCTCATGCCCCCTCAAATCCCCCATGCCCCCTCATATCGCCCATGCCTTCTCCATGCTTTTTCATACAACCCATGCCCACTTCACGTCTATCATATCTCCTATGCCCCCATGCATCCTCCATATGCACTCTTTTAGTATTCACTGTGTTCTGAACCAATGAGCCATTGGCGAGTCTGGAAAATCTTTGCAATGCTCCTGAAACAGATACAATAAGAAAAGAGGCCATGAAAATCTCCTCCAAAAAAAACTGTTCATCTTACAACCTCTGAAATGTTTCAACCATACACAACCATTTATAGCATCAATGACAAAAATCTTTAATACACTTCACACTTTTAATTTTGTGTAAATAAACACACAGACATTGAAAACAAATTCTTCAAAGAAGGACCAGATTATACAAACTAATAAAGATGCAAGTCACACAAAGCTAACATGCCCCTGCAAGCTGTGTCAATATTGCCTTGAGGCCTCAGTCCATTAGCCATTCTTGGAGCTCGGCGAAGGAATTCATAATGAGGCCATCAGGAAACATGGCTTGCCAACTGTTCAATTTGCTTCTATTGAAATTATTACCAGATTGTTGAATTATGAATGCTTGGCTGAGCTCCAAAATACTCAATTAAGCAAGGGCCTGTTTACACAGCTTGAAGATAAATACAAGATTTGTTTGATTGTCATCTTTATTAGCTTGCAATAAACCCCCAATCTTTCTTTGAAGAGTTTTTAAATGCCCGTGTGTTTATTTATACAAGTTTAAGAGGTGTGAAATGGATTAACATCTTTGTCATTAATGTTATGATTGGCTGTGTTTGATTGATAGCTTTATAAGAAGAAGGTAATGTATTTCCAATGGGATATTGAATGGCTGTGTTTTTTTGTTTCTGACTTGAAACTTGGGTTTCCTCATGTTTCATGACTCCTCTCAGGTTCCGTGAACCATGTCTCCCAACAAAACCAACAAAATGAGCCAAAGATCTTCAAAATATTTGGGGATCTGAAATTCCCAGTCCAGCAATGCAGCTGGCAAGGGCTGGAGTGCTGCATGCGGATTGACTACCCACATCTTAAGCCCACACTGGCAAAAATTGCCAGAAACGGGAATTAGCCCGTGAATCGTAGAATCGGATCCTACCCAACATTTTTAAAGGCCTCCCAACTTGGCCTGATTCCATGAAAATCATGGCCACAGAGCTACAGAGTCATTATTACACAGCAGGAAACCATTCTGTCCATTGAGTACATGCTGGCTCTCAGCAGAGCAATCCAGTGAGTCCCATTTCCTGCTCTATCCTCGTAGCCCTGTAACTTTATTTTCCTTAAGTTCTCATCCAATTTCTTTTTGAAATCATTGATCTTCTCTGCTTCCACCATCCTCATAGTCAGTGAGTTGCAGGTCATTACCACTCACTACATAAAAAGGTTCTTCCTCACATTCCCCTCACCAGCACCATCCCCTCCCACCCCACTCTGCATTTCTTGTGACACGTCTATTAAATCTCCCTCAACATCCTGTGCTCCGAGGAGAACAACCCCAGCTTCATCAATTTAACCTTGTAGCTAAAACTCCTCATACCTGGAACTATTCTGGTAAATCTCATCAGTACTCTCTCAAGGACCCTTGCATCCTCCCTAAAGAGAGGTGATCAGAACTGGATGCAATACTTTAGTTGTGGCCTAACAAGGGCTTTATAAAGGTTCAGCTTAACTTCCTGCTTTTGTACTTAATACCCCTATTTGTGAAGCCCAAGACTGCATATGCTTCGCTAACAGCTCTCTTCATGTGCTGTCACCTTCAAAGATCTATTCATATGCATCCCAGTTCTCTTTCTATTTGTACACTCTTTAGAACTGTGCCATTTAATCAATATTGTTTCTCCCTATAGCTTCTGCCAAAATGCATCACTTCACACTTCTATCTATTAAATTCCATCTGCCACTCTTCTGCCCATTCTACTAGCCTACCTATGTCTTGTTGCAGTTGTTTTGTATCATTCTTACTGCCAGTCACATCCCCAGGTTTGGAATCATCAGCAAATTTCAAAGTTTTACTCTATTTCCAATATACAAGTCATTTATAAATGCAATTATTCATAAAGCCAGAACCATGGTTCTATGTCACAAAAAGGTTTAAAGAAAGATATGCATTTATATGGCACCTGATTACATCCCTCAGATCCTTAAAGCACTTTGCATACAACAAATTATTTTGAGGCACAGTCACTGCTTTGTAATCATGTATGACTATTACTTGCTGCACAAGAATATGATGAACAAGCAGTTAATCCAATTTTAGCAGTGTTGTCTTCAATGGCGCCAAGCACAGAACCTTCACTGAGGGTCAACCTGCCACTCTTTGGGAAATATGTGTGCTGGGAGGTCCTTATTTAATGGTGCACCAAGGTTGCCAGTTATGCATTTTGAAGTAAAAAACAAAAAACTGCGGATGCTGGAAATCCAAAACAAAAACAGAATTACCTGGAAAAACTCAGCAGGTCTGGCAGCATCGGCGGAGAAGAAAAGAGTTGACGTTTCAAGTCCTCATGACCCTTCAACAGAACTAGGTGAATCCAAGGAGAGGGGTGAAATATAAGCTGGTTTAAGGTGTGGGGAGGGGGGGGTGGGGGTTGGGTTATATTTCACCCCTCTCCTTGGATTCACCTAGTTCTATTGAAGGGTCATGAGGACTTGAAATGTCAACTCTTTTCATCTCCGCTGATGCTGCCAGACCTGCTGAGTTTTTCCAGGTAATTCTGTTTTTGTTATGCATTTTGAAGTGTTCAATTGTGCAGGAAATGGTAAGTAGCTCAGATATTCATTGAGGCATTGATGTCTACAGTGACAGATGAAGCAAGAGAGAGTCTATGTGTTGTGGACAATATACATCAGTGAGTGTGCCTTTACTGAACCTGAAGTAAGCTTTTCTGACAAATTCCCTCAAGAGATTGATACCTCATTTTCCAGAACCCCCTCTTGGTATCTCAGTTATCCTTCTGCAGAAATGGATATTCCACCATAAGGCATGGGATCTCGGGAATGCACTGATAGATCCTCTGTGAGGAAGTAATTGTTAACCTCACTTCAAATTCCCACTGCAAGACTTCAGCACATGATGTAGGCTGATATTTCAGTTCAGTACTGAGGGCGTGCTGCACTGTCGGAGTTGCCTCTTTCGGATGAATTGTTAAAGTGAAGTCCTGTCTACCTGTTCAGGTGAACATAAAAGCTTTACAGCACAAAGAAGAGCAAGGAATTCATCCCTCATGCAGCATCATATGCAGCGCTTATCTCATTATTATTTGTGGGACATTGCTGTGAGCAAAATGGCTGCTGCGTTTCACCTGAACAGTGCCTGAACTTTAGAAGTAAGTTATTGGCTAGGAAGTAATTTGGGATGTCCTGAGGATGTGAAAGGCACTTATATAAATACCTTTTGTTTTTACTGCACATATCTAATGCTGGTATATGAACCCTAAAAAAGTTGTTGTTAGATCCACCTTTTAACAAATTGGTTTAATTGACAACCTCTTTATAATGCAATGATGCCAACAGTTATTTAGCTATGCCATAAGCAATATTAATAGAAATATAATGGCTTGGAAATCTCATACAGTGTTTCTTTAGTTACTTTGTGCCAACAAAAAATGGAGTGATTGCACCTATCATCGTTAACGTGGGCACTTTGACTGTGCACTGATTCAACGTAGACAGTCAGCATGTGTTGATACAAATCAGCACAACCTGGCATCCCTCCCCCATCCTCCAGCACCAACTTTAGGCCTTCTCCCAAATCAGCCATTATTCGGTGTTAGCACTGAGTCAGGAAGATTTGGATTCAAGTCTGACTCACTTGCACTGCATTGAATGGATGCTGCACTGTCAGAGGTGCCATCCCTCAGATGAGATGTTAAACTGAGGCTCCATCTGACCTCTTGGGTTGAAGTAAAAGAGCCCACAGGATTATTATGTGGAAGACTGGAATTTTTGCTTGGGTCCTGACTAATATTTATCCATCAGCTGACACTTAAAAACAGATTATCTGGTCACTATTACGTGGCTGTTTGTGGGGCTTTCTGAAAATTGGCTTCTACATTTCTTGCAGTACAACAGTAACCACCCTTGAGAGCTGCTTCACTGGGTGTAAAGCACTTTGGGATGTTCTGAGCTTGTGAAAGTTTCACTATAAATGCATGTCTTTCTATTTTTCTTTCTTTAATGCACAAATTAGGTCTCACCTCACCTTCACAACTTCCTGATTTCTGAAGAAGAGTCGTGCGGACTCGAAATGTTAACTCTGTTTCTCTCTCCGCAGACGCTGGCAGAGCTGCTGGCTGGAATTTCCCTGCACCTCATGCCGGCGGAATCTTCCGGTTCCACCAATGTGAATGGAGATTTCGATGGCTCGCCAGCTGATCTTTTCCAGAATTTTCAGTTTTTATTCCTGATTTCTCTCCCTGTTAAGGAGGAGGGAACTCCTGCGAGAATGGCAGGCTGACTTGAAGTTGCATCAGTTGGAATAGGGGAACAATAGGATATAACCCACTGAAGTGAGATCTCAAGCTGCTTTCTCTGAGTTAATTTGAACCCAGGCCAAAAAGGACAGTGTTTTTGTTGCCTTCCTACCCATAACATTTTAAACCACTAATTCCAGTAAAGATGGAAACTGGAAAAAATAAGTCTGATTTTCACTTTGCAATATTGGCTTAAATGGGAAGCCAGTGGCCCCAAAATTTGTCGGTGGATTTGCCATACGATTAAAGCCAATACCCTGACTAGGCCTAGTGGTGAAGTGCCAGCCTGATCCAGGAGGAATATGCAAACTGGGGTCTGATACTGGATGTAGAGCCACGATAGCCATTTTTAGAGAGCTGACTGAATCGTAAGCAACATGGTGGCGCAGCCAAAGAGGCCCTGAAAAGATAGCCTTGCAATTGTTTTGGTGGGGTCAGGAGCGCTCATCCAGGCCTCACAAAACCCTGGTCACTGTGCCACAGGCTCTCCCCCTGACTTTGCTTCTGACCAGGCAGTGTCTGGTGCCCCAATCCAGAGAGTACATCAAGATGCCTTTTTGGAGACCCAAGCCTTGTGATGGGCTCAGTCCTCTCAGCTCCCAGTATGAACAATTAAAATCTAGCTCGAGTGTGCAAGAATGGGAATTTCGCAGCATTAACTGCATGTTAAAGGAGAATACGGCACAGAGAATTTTCAGTATAGAATGTTCTCTCTTTACTCCACCTCACTCCTCACCCTGTCTACAATTTGAGGAAGAGTAGTTCACTATCATCCTGTCTTGTTTCTGTTGTGCAGCTAAACCTGTGCTCTGTGGGTTAACCAGAATAAACATGTTGGCCATTTCACTATTAGCTCAGTGACAGTCTGACAACTAACTAGCTTACAGAAAAACAATATGGGTTACATTATTGCTGGTGATGACTTGTTTTAAGTCTGTTGGAGTATTGTGAAAACTAATGGTAATGTCATCAGACTTAACTCCATGGGAAGAGCAACTCTGGTTTAATGAGGTCCTTGTTCATTTCAGTGAAACTGCACAAATCCATTTCTGATTCTGCTGTAATGCTGCAACTCCAAGGCCAGGACTGTTCCCTCGTCAGGCGGGCTCAGTGGGGGCAGGCGGGAGCAGTCGGGAAGCCAACCGCTGCCCTCGATTGGGGCCGGATCGCGATTTCACGCTGGTGGGCCAATGAAGGACTGCCCAGCGTGAAACATGCCCGGCAGCGTTCAGTGTTGCCTGTATGTGGGTGGGGGGAGGCAAGGAAGGGGGGGGTTGGGGGGTGAGCGTTCAATTTTGCGCATGTGCGCAAGTGCGCGCTGGAAAAGCTCCCTGAGGCAGAGAGCTGCCTCAGGGAGATAAAGAGTTTAAGAATTAAAAATAAACAATTTAAAATTGTTTAAAAATATGTCCCTCGAGTGGGGACATGTTCTTAATGAAATGTCAACGTTTATATTCTATTTTTAATTGCTGTCGGAAACCTTATCCCACCCGTGGATGAAGCTTCCTAAGAAGTGCTAATGGCCGATTGGCCTTTTCGCCTGCCTGCCAACCGTAAGGTTGGACTGGCAGTGAAAAATAACATTTAATTGGAACTGTAATGGGCTTAGTAGCCCTTTCAACTGTCAGCGGGCATGCTGCTGAATCCCACGCGTGCCCATCAACAGAAATATCGCACGAGTGCACGGTGACGTCGGGACGCTCACTTGGTGTGTCATTTTACACTCGAATGGGTCGGGTACGCGCCTGCCCGTTCAGTGAAAAATCCTGCCCTAAGTAACCTACTCAGAATCACATAACCAGCTGCAAACCATCCTGGACTCCCAGCCTCCACGTGAAGTGCCATCAGCTGAGGAATTCAACCGGAGTGGAATAGGGCTCATGACAAAAAAGCCCTTGTATCTCCAGTGGACCCATGGGAACAAGATTCACATACAGCGCTAGTGAATAAAGGATTATTGGACCTTTAAAGGGAGTTTCAAATAGACATCTTTACCTTTTCATGTAGCGCATGTTGTTTCATCTCAGTTAATGGTCTGACCTTTATGGAACAACTAGGGCCTGTGACTTTTCTATCCATTAGCGGCTGCAGCATTTCAGCACAACTGACAACTTTCTATTGAGAGTAGAGGAATATTCTGCTGCTATTTCATTTTTCTTGTTCTATTTCTCATGGAAACAATTCTAACATGATAATAATTGACAGCGGTGTGTTGTAAATGGTCTAGGTTTGGAAATCTACAAAGAGTCTGTTTGGATTCAACAATTACAACAACATCTTGCACATTAAAGGGCAACAGATAGGTGGGAACACCACCACCTGGAATTTCCTTTCCAAGTCACTCACCATCCTGACTTGGAAACATATCGCTGTTTTTTCACTGTCGCTGTGTCAAAATCCTGGAACTCCCTTCCTAACAGCACTATAGGTGTACCTACACTACATGGACTGCAACGGTTCAAGAAGGCAGTTCACCACCACCTTCTCAAGGGCAATTAGGGATGAGCAATAATAATGGCCCAGCCAGCGAAGCCCACATCCCATAAATGGATTTTAAAAATCTTTAATATTGGAACGACGTCCCACAGCTGTTCAGCCAAGGGAAACGTAGGCTCTGGCTGTCTTTGAACACAGAATTCCACAGAACGTGGAAAGGCTGTGAATGCTGGGATAATTAGAGCTTCCAAGAATGAGATTGATAGAATTTTATGAGGGGGGTATGGGATCAAGGTGGCCAAATAGAGTTCAGGTACAGGTCACCTATAAGTTGATTAAGGGTAGTGCAGGCTTGAGGGGCTGAATGGTCTACTTCACACATCACTCTCAATCTCTAATGCCCATCAGCTTCCTTTTGTGAGAAGTTTTTAAGGGGATTATCTCTGACTTCCATGTGTAGCCATTAATTTGTACTGAAGATATTAGCAGAATCCTTTTGTTATTTCATTGTTACTTGCAGCCTCCAACTGAAAATTAACATGACTTTCCTGGGGTCTGTGTATTTTAAATTCATTTATTTCTTTTGGGATACTCCCAGTATGCAAAAGGCTCCTTGACAGTGTTTTGTTCATTTCAAGTGGATTCAAGTCCAACTCAGAGTCCTGAACACACACCCAGGCTGACATCTATTGCAGAGCTGAGGGAGTGCAGCACTGTTGGGGGTACCGTCTTTCAAATGGAGACATGAAAACCAAGCCCCATTTACCCCTCTCAGGTGGAAGTTAAAGATCTTTTGGTGCTGTACTATTCAAAGAAGAGTGAGGGAGTTCTCTTCAGTGTCCTGGCCAATATTTATTCTGCAGCCAATATCATTAAAGCAGATCAGGTTAGTAATTTGTGTGCCTGATTTTTGGGTGTGGGGGTCATGATTCATCACCTGCCCATGCCATCCCCCATTGAGAAGGGCAACACACAAATTTGATGTCCCACCCTCATCTGTATGGTTGTAGCAATGGGCAAGCGTGTCCTTCAATGCATCCTTCTTCATGCTTGCTGTGGCCTCTGTGTTTGGCAGGGGACTCAGATGCATTGTGCAGATACCACATGGTGCAGTCAACCTGCTATTCTGAAAGGCAGGCTGTCCCTCTTAAAGACTGCACTGAATAATATTGGTACAATTTAAATGATGGAAAACGGAACACCAGGGCAGAGAGAGGGGTTCCAGGACAATGGATGGGGCACTGGATGTGTTAGTGGCACATGTGGGCAGGAAGAGAGGTGTCATGTTTCCATGGAGGGAAAATGAGGTGCTTCAGGACCACCCTCAGAAGGGAGTGGGGGTAGGTGATCATGGAGTTCAATTCCTAGAGTCTGGATCTGAGGGCCCGAGCAGCAGTCCCACAAGAAGTCTAATGACCTCATGGAGATGGTCAGGGTTAACGAATGCATTTTTATATGACATCTCCTACCCGCCACTCTATGCACCACACCCCCAACACTCACCCTGGCACTCAGGACTTGGGTCTAGCATCCAGATACTCCACCTCAGCCTCAGACACCCTCCAAGATGCCAGCCTCACACCCACCATTCGCTGCCTCCACATACCTCTAACTATTCAGCAATGATAGGAACAACACCCAAACATGGTGCTGCACAGTCACTGACATTCTAGTCCCTCTCTTGCAGGACAAGGTGGTCCATAACAGGGGGAAGAGCAGGCTCGGTGGGGGAAAGGAGGCCACCCAGCACAATGCAGAGCACTTAGGATGATGGTGTATTCCTGCCTTATGCCCCTTTTTAACTACTAGGGCACCCTCACCCTGTTACCTGGCATGATGAGAAAGCTGCAGATCGTGTGACCCCTGTCCTTCACCTTCTGATTTCCCTGCTTGCAGACATCCCCGGGCTGCTGCTTGCCCAAGGGAAAAAGAGAAAGCAACAGCACAGGACTGCTGAAGAGGCCCTGTCACTCGATCAGGCACTTGTAACCACCAGCTCAGATACTGGCACTGTAAACTCTTTCAAGGCTAGTATGGAATTGGGATCAGCATGAGTCATGCATCAGTGGGTTGTAGCCAGGCAAGGGTAAGGGGTAGGGTTGTTTTCCAGCTCACCCGAAGATGAGGTCACAAGCAAGTTCTGCTATGGGGACTCAGATGAGCACCTCGATGAGTGGCATACAGGAGATTGCTGATGGGCATGCACATTGGGATAAAAGCAAAATACTGCGGATGCTGGAAACCTAGAACAATAACAAAAATACCTGGAAAAATTCAGCAGGTCTGACAGCATCTGTGGAGAGGGATACAGTTGACATTTCGAGTCTGTACGACCCTTCATCAGAACTAAGACATGTAGAAATGAGATGAAATATATGCTGGTAGAAGGGGATGGGACAGGAGAGCTTGAGGGGCCCGTGCGGGTAATGAATATTGGTGGACAGTCTATCACCAGAAATTGAGACTGAGAGGTCAAGGAAGGGAAGGGAAGTGTCAGAGATGGACCACTTAAAAATGATGGAGGGGTGGAAATTGGAAGCAAAATTAAATTTTTTTACAACTTTTTTTTCTCTTCCCTCCTATTTTTAAATTTATTTTGATCTATTGTTTCATCTCCACCTTTTAGCCCATTTCGATCCCTTTCCCCCACCCCACCCGCACTAGGGCCATCTGCCACTAGCTTGCTCCCCTTAATGCCCCCATTAGCACATCTTTTCGATAATATCACTACCATCAACACCTCTTTGTCCTTTTGTCTATGACATCTTTGGCAGTCTTTTCTTGGCCTCCACCTATCACTGGCCCTCTATCGAGCTCTCCTGTCCCATCTCCTTCTACCAGCTGATATTTCAACTCATTTCTATATGTCTTAGTTCTGATGAAGGGTCATACGGACTCGAAATATCAACTGTATCCCTCTCCGCAGATGCTGTCAGACATGCGCATTGGGATGCCGGGAGAATTGGTTGGCCCAGCCAGACAGCCTCCTGTCACTGTCAAGGAGCTGATTCCAAGTTGGCAGGGGACTTCACATGGAGCTTACCCTCTCTGCAGCCTCTGCTCCACCTCCCTGTTCTGCTGCAGACACAGAGGCCCTGCCACTGCTCTCCCATAACTACTGCAGCCTTGGAGTGGACAGGCCAAAAAATGTACTGCCCTTTCTGTGGGGATGCACCAACACTCCCAGCCAAATTCAGAGGCTCAACACCTCCAAAAAGACTCCAGAGTACTTCTAGACATTTTGTGATAGCAGAAGTTCTTAAAAACGATCTTACCTGCAATTTGGGTGCCTGACCACTTAAGGAACATCTTGCAACTCAGCATTTGTTGTTTAGAGAGTTATGTATGCATTAATTGCCAGGGTCTGCGTGGTTCATATTAGATATCCTAGTGTCACAGCAGCTGATTTGGTTGTGTGGTATTGGGAAAGCGATCAATACTTCACAGGCTTCTGGTGTACACTGGTGTTGCCCATGCAGGCACCAGTTTGAAGAGTTTGTGCTGCTTGGGTTGCCCTAGAAATGGCAGCATTACGCACCTCAGCACAGCAGAGCAAAATGCCCATAGCGCTACCTCCAGTAATGAATTTTGCACTCATTATCTGGTCACTATCTCATCGCTGTTTGCTGGATCTTCCCATGCACAAATTGGCTGCTGTGTTCCTTACTTTACAACAGTGACTACACTTCAAGAGCTGAACTTTACAGAATGTGTACTGCTTGTCTCTCAAAAGAAAAGTCGGCCCCGAACAGACTGACTTTAAAAGAGGCTGCCCCGCCCCAGGCAGGTTTAAGGAGGTGAGGGTTAGACTGCTGCAAGTGGTAGACCCACCCATGAGGGCTGCCAGTCAATTTGATTGCAGGTTGACAGCTCTAGCACTTCCAGAACTCAGTAGTAGGCGCTGTCAGGGCTGCAAGCAGTCCCATGAAGATCGAGGATGGATCCAGGTGACTCTTGGGCTTTCTGGGTGAGAAGGTATTGGGGTGTTTAGGGAGAGGGACGAAGAGGTGGGGAGCAGGCTTTGGTGCCCAGGCGGGAAGTAACAAAGGGAGGGGTAACATCTTGGGAGCGGGTGCCCCCTATGCGCACAGGGCAGCCTCCAAAGGATGTATTCCACCTTCCTTCCCACCTTTTAACAAGTTGGTTTATAAAAAAGCCTTACAACTCCTGCCCAGGCTAACTGTATTATGGCATGTGCAGTATAATACTTCAGGTCAATTGGCTTGTTAACAAGCTGAATTGCCTGTAATTTTTTTTAAATGGCAGGTGGACTGCTGATTTTAGCACCCACCCACCTTCCACTTAATGGATAGTGGATTGGGGCTGGGTAGGAAGGCAGTGGGCTGGCCACCCAACATACTCTATGTGTCACCCCTGCCCTAGTGAAAACACATCTGGGGTGGGGGGGGGGGTGGGGGTAGAGTCATAAAATCCAGCCCCAGCAGTACTTCATTGGCTGTAAAGTGCTTTGTGATGCCTTAAGGTCATGAGAGGTGCTGAATAAATGTAAGTTTGCACTTTATTTTCCATTATATTTAAGCTATTTGGAACTTGAGACCTGTTCCCTGCTCTTTATGCAACCAGTCTCCAGGGAGGAACTTCATATTGTTACCAAAGAAGAGGTTTTGTTATACAAAAGGAGCAACTATCTGAGTAGATGTCCAAGGGGCATGTGGCATCACATTCCACCACCACCAGCATGAGAAAATGTGTAACCCTGAGCTGATCCTTACCCGGAATTTGTGACTACATAAAATACAGGAAGAGACTGTCGTAATTAGGCATACATAACATTTCAGACGAAAGGATTTTCTTTTTAAATTAGCCAGTATATCTTCAATGCCTGCCAGAGACAGGCAGCTGTGAGTAGAGTTGCCTTCAATGTTGGCATCTGCCATTGCTAATTTACATTAATATGCTAACATCAGTCTAATGCAGTTAGTGAACACTTAAATGGACACAGGAGACATCATGAATGGCTAATGCTTGAGAAGAATAACCATCTGCCTTTATGTACTGAGTAAATCACATCTTATTCCTCCATAAATTTATGCAGCTAGTTATGGCACCTCTCTCTAGGATTGATATATTAAAGGTGACTGAGGTGGCCTTCTAGCTATACCCATTTAAATGGGTTTGGAATTACTTTAGTGCATTACTGGCACAAAGCATTCGACAAATGTGTCAATAGGTACCTTAAATCCATTTTGTCTTGAGCAGTATTCATTGCTTATTCTTGCATTGTTTTTGTTGCTGGTTTTAATTGTGGACTGCTTTGGTTTTGCATTTTACAGTTTCCTATTTTATATTTGTGGTCACAGTTAATGAATGATCATAAATTCACAGGGCTTTTAATGAGATTAGAAAAGTACAGATGTCTTTTTTACTCTTGAATAGTGACCTGGGTGACCAAGATGGTGCTTTGTGAGCTCAAAGCAAAACCCAAGGGCCTAAGGCCCAGAATAAACTCCTCACCCATCTGATCAGTACCACTGACAGAACCAATTGTCATTGTTTGGAGAGTTCTCTGAATCTTTGGTCAGATGTACATCACAAGCCTGTGGAATTTCTTTAAAGTTTAGGCTGTCAAAAATAAACCTTGTTTTAGAAAAGCTAGCCAGAGGTGCACAACACCAGCAATACCAATTTCTGAGTCATGAGGCATCGAAGCCCCAATTTAAACCAAACTCCACCGGGGGGTGAGGCGGTGTCGGGTTGGATGTCCATTTTACACCCACTTGCTATTGCACCACATTGAAGTTAATGTACGGAGTGTAAAATGGGCATCTGATCCAAACCTGCCCTATTAGTTTTAAATGGGAGTTAAAGTGTCAGTGCTCTTTAAAATGGAATGTCATAATCTCCAATCACGTATCTTTGTTATGGCTTAATTATCAGCTTTGAATGCAGGATTGTCTCAGGCTCAAATAAAGGGCTATTTCAGCCATATTTTTAATTCCTTTGTCTCCACTGTGTAACCCCATGCCACGGCGCTGAGAGTCTGTGGAGCCTAAGTGCTCAAATTATTCAAGGTCAGGGATTTGAAAAACACTCTGAATCTTTTTGAACATCTTATTACTTGAAATGGTTGTGATTTTTAGAAATAGTGAGCTTTGTTACAAGTTCCTATGATAAGACAAGTTGATGTGTTGTAGAAAATATTTTTATCTGGGATAATGGTTTAATGTTATTATGGTGTGCTTTACTTGTGGCTTTCATTATCGGTAGTAAGCATCTGTATTTTACAATATAATTTAGTATGAAATATGCAGTCTTTCAACATATCTTTCTGCAATCAGCATTCTATGTTAGCATCCCATACGTCCAATATATAAGTCAAGAACTGGGTAAATATTGACCATAGGGTGTGTTAGGCCAATCATTGCAAGAACAAAGCATTTACGTTTTAGTTCAAAGAAAGCATGAATAAAGAACATTAAGGGAAATCCAAATTGTAACACTGAGAAAACCTTAAGATTTTAGTATTAGGGAACAGATTACTGCACTTTTTCTGCTTCCGTTTCTAAATGTCAGCACCAACCAGTTAGTTTTCAGTAGTACAAGACAGATGCTGATTAAAATTCCCTCTGCACCATCCCTGCAATACACCCTTACTTCAACCTCAATGCAATTGTGGTCTGAATTTAGCATTCCTCCCAAAGGCCAGTTGGTAGTCTTTTGGGGCTTTGTGAATTTGAGGAAAATGTTTGAACCTACTGGAGTTTTTTGGAAAGGTCAGGTACCATTTTGGAGAGGTTTAGGTACCATTTCAGAATTGTTAACAGTAGATATGAATGTGTGTAAAAAGTGCATTAAATCTGTGGAACTGTCAAGCTCTAAAGTCATTAAGGGCAGAATATTTAGCTTGGTGGGTAGGCATGGGCCCAACCTGAATGAGCATGAAATGATGCGCAGTGACGTCGGCCGAGCATGCCAACATCAATGTGCAGTCAGCGGGCATGCGCCGGAACCTGCAGCATGCCCGCCGACAGTTAAAAGGCGAATTAAGGCCACTGAGTTAACAATTGACTTCAATTTTTCACTGCCCATTCAACCTAACGGTTGGCGGGCAGGCGAAAATGCCATTTTTGGAAACCTCATCCATGGGCAGAATGAGGTTTCCAAAAGCAAATACAAATAAAATAAAAAGTTTATTTTTTAATTAAAAACATGTCCCTGCTCATGTGATGCAATCACATGAGGGGCATGTTTCATTATATTTTTCTGCTTTTTTAAAAGAAAATTCTTCACTTCCCTGAGGCAGGTCCGTACCTCAGGGAGATTATTCTGCGCTCTGTCACGCACATGCACAAAGTTCACACTAGGTCTGCTCGCACTCCTCACCCACCCCGCCCACACAGGCAGCGTTCAGCGCTGCTGCTCACATATCACGCCAATTAAGGTCCGCCCATGTAAAATCGCAGAACACTGCTGATCGCAGGCGGCAGTTGGCTTTCCAAATGCCTCTACTTGCCCCCTCCAATCCTGCACACCAAGGGCAAAACTCCGCCCTTAAATTCACTATCTTTTAACTTTTTTTAAGTAGCCTGCTGTCATTTTCAATTGAAATAATTTGGTGCTTATAATTTCAATAGATGTTTGTTGACATAAGCCTGAGAGTTGTCATTATAGGTACAGCTTGGTTGCTTCCACAACCTATCATTATCACATTATGGGTCGGTGGGGGCTTGGGTGGTGGTGGTGGTGTGGCTGTAAGTTGACAGTTTGACAGCTCCAATTAGTTATAAAGGGATTAATTGTCTTTAATGTGGGGCTATGAATACAAATGTTTGTTATAAGGGATTAAATACTTGAATAGATTTAAATGTATTGAATGGGCTTTTATCATTGGGGCTAATTTTTTAATATAGAGAAGCCTATAATAGATACTTAGAACTTTATTTAATCTCAGAATGGCTCCTGAGGTCTGCCCATGATGGATGGTGGGTGAGTTGACATAGAAGGTGTAGAGGCATAGGGCAGTGAGTGGGGGAATGTATTTGGCATGAAATTGACATAGGGTCTACAAAGGGCTATGAGTGGGGCTCATGGGTTGGTATGAATTGGCACTGTTGGCATAATGGCTAGAAAGGGCTATGGGGATAAGTGGGGGTCATGGGCTGCCACTAAGTCAGCATAGGGGCCATGAGGGTGGGTAGAGGGCCATGAGGTGGCATGGAGGGCAATGAGAGGCCATGCGGTGCGGGTGTGGTGTGGGGCATGAGTTGGCATGGATTTGTCATGGGGAGTGTGTGGCTGGTGAGGCTAGAAGGCATTACTGATGAAATCCCAGAGCACCAAGGTGGGCCATTTAAATAGCCCTCTTTGGCAATCGGCAGAACCTGTAGCTGTCTCCACACTGTTTCCAGGTGTGGCGGGCCTGACTCCAATCAGCCTCTCACTTCCCAACCCAAGCAAAAATGTGACTTTTTGGGGAGTCAGGAACTTTCTGCATACCTGACTTGGGAGCAAAAATTCGGCCTGCTATATTTCAGTAATAAATATTGGCCGGACCTTCTTAGCTGTTCCTCAAAATTTCACCATCAGATCTTTCTCGCCCACATCAGAGTTTAGACGGGGAGTCTCGGCTTAATGTCTCATCTAAAAGACAGCACCTTTGACAGAGCAGCACTATAGGAATAACATTGCTTGACTGTTTCCACAACGTATTGTTATCACAGGTCGGTGGGGGCGTAGGTTGTGTGCTGTAAATTCAAAGCTTGACTGATGGCTCCAAGTGGTTTTGGAGGGATTAGTTGTCTTTAATATGGGGCTATGAATAAAAATGTTTGTGTTTATAAGAGATAAAATGCTTGAAGAAATTTAAATGTATTAAATGGGCTTTTATCAATGAGGATTTTTTAAAAATACAGTGATAGATACCTAGAACTTTATTTTATTTCATAGCCTGGCTCTAGAGGGCTGCCCATGGTGGATACTGGGTGAGTTGGCATGGAAGGTGCAAGGGCAAGGGATGGTGGGTGGGAGGCATGGGTTAGACATAAGTTGGCAAGAAATTAACATAGGATCTATAAAGGGCTAAGAGGTGAGTGGGCTCATGGGTTGGCAGAGTTTGGCACTAAGTTGCATTGGAGCTAGAAAGGAGAATGGGGCCATGGGCTTTCAAACAGCCCACTCTGGCACTCACCATCTGATGTTTCTCACTCACTTCAGAGAGCAGTTGGAGGGGGTGCTGGGGGGGGGTCTTAGCTTAATGTCTCACATAAAGACAGCACCTCTGACAGAGCAGCACTCCCTCAGTACGGCACTGATGGGTCAGCCTAGATTTTATGCTTAAGTTTCTGGAGTGAACCCACAACATATGGACTCAAGGAGCCATTCTGCTGAGCCACTGTTGGGTAGATCAGAGCCCACGTGACCTGTTGCTAGTACAACCTCATCTAGTCTTCACTTCAAGGAATTATAATTAGGTTTAATGTGTTGCATTTATTTTGTTTCCTGATTATATTTTCTCATTACTGTGTTTGACAGCATGAGGGAATGCAATTAACACCACCCGTGCACCTGTAGTCTAATTCCTTTAACTGCACTTCACAATAATTCAGCTGTTGTGCACTGACTGGCTCACTAACTCCTCCACTGCCTGTGCCCCCAGTGATTTAATTAGCATTTATTATTTCAACAAATATTCATGTTAAAAAAAAGTACAGCAGGCAGCAAGTAGTAACTGAATGCAAAACCTTTTATTCTCTGTAAAATAGTCATCACTTTTTGAACTAGCTTCTCGCTGAATGTCGTTCATTGCCTATATTGAGAGCAAATTACCCAGAACCCATTGTAACTGCCCAAATGCAGGATATGAATTATAGGAGCATAGGAGCTACTGGACAAAGAAAGAAAACAAGTTCCACCTAGTTCTACCGCCCTGCTGATCACAGGATACAACAATACTGGAGTCATTGACTAATCAGAGCAATCAGTCACTAACATTGGTCAACAATTGACATGAGGGTGAGTTAAACCCCAGTGTTGGAGAGTTTTGGGAACATTGGCTCCAAACTCACTGGTTCTTCCCAAACATTCTGCACTTACCATAAGTTATGTTTTAAATTACTTATTTACTGTGTCTGAAAACATTATCTTCTGAAAAAAATATCCAGATAATTCATATTTGAATGGCTCAGAACTACCTGTTTCCATTTTCTCCCTAGAGCGAGCCAGATCCATAGAATGACTACTCTCTTACTGGACTCATTTTGAACTTAACCCCCATTGCCATTTGGATCCACTATTCTGGACAAGGTGAAATAAATATCAGTTATTATGGAACGCATTAGGCTAATTGTAATTCTGGAACAATAGGCCATATTTTCATACAGCTGCAGAGACAGGGCCAGAGGCGGATGGGCCGGCAATTACCCACTACTGCCAACATGCCAGTTTGCTGGTATGTTCCTGCCTTTGGGCCATTTTGGAGCAGGCTGGATTGTATGGGATGGAGGGAGCTGGGGTCCGGTGGAGGTAATAGAGGATGTGACGGTTACCTGCCTGCAAGTGACGGGTAGCCAAATAGGCCACTTTAAGGGCCTATTAAGGCCACCCTACCGATGCTGACTGGAACTTTCCAGTCAGCATGCGGGCCCTGAAAGACACTGAAAGACAGCTGAGGGATGGAGGCTACCTCCTACTGGTGGACCAGAAGGATCAATGCTCCTATCCTGCAAGAAGCCCCTCCCCCACAACACATCACATCTGTCATAGGACCACAGCTACAGCCACTGGCCATCCAGTAGAGGGGTTTCCCTCCATGATGATGGCCTGACAGCTGCGGGCTCTTTGCATTTATAAATTTTTTAAAGACCTTCACTTTGAGGCACTCTATCTTGCTCCTGCCGACATCAGCAGCTCCCATCTTTAAAGGTAGGGCTGTCGATCTTACAGTGCTAGAGGGCCTCTTATTAGCCCTCCAGCCTCGGGAGCCTGTCCATTCTTCACTGGACCAGAAATGGCTGCCTCCTCCAAAATCGCTTCCAGGGTGCTACCACCAGCATGTCGGGGTTCCCGAATTCATCCTGGCATCAGGAGAAGGACTCTGGAACTAAAATCCAGCCCAATCTATTTTTTGCAGGAGCAAAATAAGATTCCTGTAAATCTTTTTGTTGTGCACGAGCAGCTTTTCAATGAGTAGTTCTTTCAAATTTTCGGGCACATCCATGAGGCATGGTTCTAATACAGAACAAGGGCTGCATAATTCCTTCCAGGCTGCTGCATGGTAGGGGACAGGCTCAGCTTAGTGGGAATATTGGTCAGGAATACCAAATCAAAGGAGTTCCTCACAGCTAAAATATATCTTTTCACTATTTTGGTAATGTGTCCTATCACCAATCTCTCCTTTGCTGATCCCTCCCTAATTCCACCACCTCATCTCTCTCTTCAGTGTCTCACCCAGATGATCAGCCTGGAATTGGGTAGCTTGTGAGAGCATGTGGCTTCAAAGCTGTGCCCTGACACTCCATAAGGCACCTTGTGCACCAATGTATTTCATGCCCAGGCCATCGAGCTGTGCCCTGTAACTCCATGGGGGACCACCTTGTATACCAGTGAATGTGCTGCATTACCAGGATTTTAAACCTTCCAAAATTATCTCAATATCTAATACTACAACAGAATCTGTGATTAACTGCATTGTGTTATCAATAGGAACCCATTGGATTCTATGAAGGCCCTCAGTGTATCTCTAACACATACTTAATCTTTGTCTTGGAAGTAATCCAGGAATAGTTGTGTCTATGGTAATGTTTAAGCATGTTTAGCTTGTTTCAATGTCGTCATTGCTCACGTGCATTTGTGCTGGTACATTAATCATGGGTGCAATGTACCATTGCGCAAACCACCAACTAAATCAATTATTGTGGTTGAAACAGACTTAAACAAACCAATGCCAAATTAGGCATCACCTTTCTTTTCAGTTCCACACTTGGTGTCTTGTTATGGAATGGCTTACCTTTGTATGTTAATCTAATATGTGCTATATATTATTCCATCACCATGATTTGTTACCATTTCCTATAATAATGGCAAGCTGATGTGTTGCAGTAAGCAATGCTTCTTAGCTCAGATCTGCTTAGAACCTGACTCTCTTTCTGGTACCTCTTAAATTATTGAAGGTGGCCAGGTAGGTTAAGAAAGTGACTAAAAGGCATGCGGGATCCTGGGTCTCATACATGGAGGTAGCACGTACGAAAGCAAATGAACCTGAATAAAATACTGGTTCAGTCTCAACTGGACTATTGCATCCAGTCCTGGGCTTCATGTTTTGGGAAGGATGTGTAGGACCTCGAGAGAGTGCAGAAAACGTTTATGAGAATAGTTCCAGGGATGAGGGACTTCAGTTATGTGGATAGATTGGAGAAGCTGGGGCTGTTCTTCTTCGGGAAGGGAACATTGAGAGCAGATTTGATAGATGGGTCTGGATAGGGTAGATCGAGACCAAATGTTCCTGTTGGAGAAAGGGTCAAGAATCAGGGGACACCGATTTAATGTGAGTGGCAAAAGGATGAAAGGTCACATGAGGAAAATCTATTTTGAACAACAAAGTGGTTGGGATCTGAAATTCTCTGCCAGAGAGTGTAGTGGAGGGAGATTCAAAAGAGAATTGGATGAACACCTGAAAAGAAAAATACATTGTAGGGCAATAGAGAAAGGGCAGGGGAGTGGGACTATCTGAACTGTTCTTGTAACTCCTGCTGTGCTATAACCATTCTATGGTAAGAATTCTCCCCCCGTCGGGGGCAGGCACACCTCCGTTCGGCACCCCCGACTGGGGGCGCACCGCCATTTTACGTGGGCAGGCCAACTAAGGCCCGCCCAGCGTGATGTTGGCCAGGAAGCGCTATGCGCTCCCTGTGCTGGCGGGGGGGAGGGGAATTTCATCAGCCGGAAGTGCGCTCTCTCACGCATGTGCGCAAAAGAGCACACTGATCTCCCTGAGGCTAAGTGCTGCCTCAGGGAGATTGGCTCCAAATTTAAAAATGTTAAAGAGACAACAACAAAATTTCCCTGACATGTCACCTCATGTGACACTGTCACATGAGTTGGGACATGTCCATCACTTTTAGTGAAACCTTTATTAAATATTTTAAAACCCTCGTGAAACAACATCCCGCTTGTAGATGAGGTTTTGTGCTTTTTCTCAAGCCCGTCAGGTTGGACAGGCATGTCCATTAATTATTTTAAGGACTTCTTAAATGGCCTCAATAGGCCTTTGACAGGTCGGTGGGCTCACAGCTGATTCGGCTGTGCCCCCGCTGACCTGAAAATGGAAATGAGGTGGGGTGTTGTTAGGAGTTCCGCCATTTTATGCGTCAGCGAGCAAGCCCCTGCTCGCCGACCGAAAAATCCCGCCCTATAATTCCATAATAAGAAAAGTAAAAGAAAGAATGATAGACTAGAAAGCATTTCATGACCACTGAGTGACTCAAAAGTGCAATACTGCCAATGAAATAGTTTTGAAGTGAAGTCATTGTTGTAATGTAGGAAACTTAGCAGCTAATTTGTATGCAGCAAGCTCCCACAAATAGCAATGTGACCATTATCAGAAAAACTATTTTTAGTTGTTAGTTGTGGAATAAATATTGGCCAGGATACCATAGAGAACCAGCCCGCTCTTCTTAGAAATATTGGCATGGGACCTTTGATGTCCACCTCAGACAACAGATTGGCCTTTGTGTACCTTACAACTTTTAATGGGTTTATCAACATTCTTGGCCTGGGGTGGGGTTAATACCTCTGCAACTAGCTGAACCTGATTTACACTGAAAAACTTCAATTTCAATACCCTGATGCCCAAAGCAATGCCTGCCCTCCCACTGTCTCAAGTTGTAGGTTAAAGTCTGAGACCTATTTATGAAGGTTGATTGACATACAATTTAATACTCATGCAGTACTGCCTGTGTCAGATTCTGGACTTGAGTCACAATCCTCATCCTTTCTCTTTTACTGGTCACTTCATAGCCCTCAGACCTTGAATGGCAGCCCAAAGTGCCAATGGGGACCACCTCCACCTCTGCTTGCTCCTTCTGCACTTCATGCTCCGACACAGACATAATACCATCTTTGGAAGAATTAACCAGGAATAGTAGTTCTGTGAATTAATCATCGTGTGGGATATAGGAGTAATATTGCTGAATATATTATTTTCATTTCCACATCATGTGAGGAGGCGAATTTAACAAGTGACCATGCATGAGTTAGGCCTTGAACAATATGTTTAATCACAAATCTTATAGAAATGAATTGTATGTTTGTGAGCTTTCATGATGTGCTTCTGGCATCATATTAATGATGTGCTTAACACTTTTATGTATAACACAGCAGCAACCTACCAGAGTGCAAGGCTTCTGTCAACGTGTATTTTCTTCCTGCTTTCAGAGTGGCACAGTGTAGCCATGTTATAGTTTTAGATGGATTTTTTTCAACACAACAAGCCACATAGCACCTTTAACACAATAAATTGTCCCATGTCACTTTGCAGAAGCAGTATGAGGTGAAATATGATACCTCACAAGTCACAAAAGGAAATATCTGGTCAGATGACCAAAAACTTAGTCAAAGGTAACTTTTAAGGAGTGGGTCAAAGGAGAGGTAGAGGGGCAGTGATGTAGGGAGGGAATTCCAGAGCTTGCAGCTGAGCCTACTGAAGGCACAGCCACCAATAGTGGAGCAATTAAAATCGGGGATCCTCAAGCAGTCGGAATTAGATGAGAGCAGAAATCTGAGGGTTGTGGAGCTGGAGGAGATTACAGAGATAGGGATGGGGAGGCCATGGAGGGTTTTGAAAACAAGTATGAGAATTTTAAAATAAGATATTGCTTGACTAGGAACCAATGTAGGTCAGTGAGCAAATTAGTTGTTAATGATTCCTTAAGGTGCCCATATTCCTGATCTCAGCCTGTTGTGAGAAGATGGCAAGCAGAGGACCATGGAAGTGACAAACAGCAGCAGCTCCACACTTGCCTCAGTTTTGCAATGCTCCATCCACCCTTTGAGTTCTATAGGCAACTTACTGAAATCTCAAAAGCCCCCATTATTTTTTGAGATGCACTCATATTTTGAATATAATGATGTCTACTGGCTTGAGGTATTGGCTTGCTCACCTAAAAATACCTCTTTACTTTCAGTAAGTTGCTCCATTAAAACCTGAAGCTGATGCTCCTGGATACACGGATTTTTACACGTCACTTAACTACTGTTACAACAATTGGACTGACTTGTTAATAAAGGTCAGGAGGTTAATTCCATTTGTTGAGCTTTTCTATTTGCGCAATTCAATCTAACACTTTATTGGATAGATTAACATAAAATAGATTAACATTCCACCGAGTATGTTCAGAGGAATAAAGCACTGAATCTGTATGATCACCTGGTGCTAACTGTGGGCAGCTGGTTCTGCATTTCCCTTGGTGGTAAGCACAGCAGGATTGAAAATCCCAACATCTTGATACTCAGTAAACACTTGAAAATACAACACACTCATGGTGGTGCAATGGTGTAACACTCACTATGTGACAGAATGACAGGGTGTGTGTTTATGCTTGGGCTGTGTACCTGCTGAGTTCCTAATCTTGCTTGTGTTATAGTGAGGAAGCACACAATAGGTTGGGGCAATTAAAAATATTGAGAAACATTGAACTGCATAATACCATTTGGCCCATCAAACACAATCCCACCCACACTCTATATGCCATTTGGCCTATGATGAGATCTATTCAAACGACTGATCACTAAAGCAACCAGAACATTACATTGAAACAAACCCTACACCATACGATGTCTCTGGATGCGATATCTCTTAAATGGCAATCGTTAAAAGGACCAGTCCAAATCAATCTTTTTCAGCTCACACCATTATTTCCAATAAGTCAGACATTTTGGAGAGCTTTTTTTGAAAAATTAAAAAATCCATCACACTTTTTATTCCTTATTGATTAATCATTTGTTATTTTTCAACATGGATATGTTTAAAAATTACTTCTAGTTCAGCTGTGAAAATATTATGGTCGATTTAATGTTAAAGTGGTGGTTTACACAAGGCTTTTAATTTTCTGTGCAGCTCTAAAGTAAGAGTTTCCACCCTCTTGGAGCAGGTGCTGAACTTCTCAGGTCTATTGAGCAGGACCAGCTCCACGTGAGGACTAGTGAGTAGATGCGAATCCACGTGAGGGGCAGATCCACATGAGGACTAGTGAGTGGGGCGGATCCACGTGAGGACTAGCGAGTAGAGGTGGATTCATCTGTAGACAAGCGAGTAGAGGTGCATCCACGTAAGGACTAGTAAATAGGGGCAGATCCACGTGAAGACTAGTGAGTAGAGGCTGATCCACGTGAGGACTAGCGAGTAGAGGTGGATCCACGTATGGACAAGTGAGTAGAGGCGGATCCACGTGAGGACTAGTGAGTGGGGCGGATCCACATGAGGACTAGTGAGTGGGGCGGATCCATGTGAGGACTAGCGAGTAGAGGTGGATCCATCTGTAGACAAGCGAGTAGAGGTGCATGCACGTGAGGACTAGTAAATAGGGGCAGATCCACATGAAGACTAGTGAGTAGAGGCTGATCCACGTGAGGACTAGCGAGTAGAGGTGGATCCACGTATGGACAAGTGAGTAGAGGCGGATCCACGTGAGGACTAGTGAGTAGGGGTGGATCCACGTGAGGACTAGTGAGTAGGGATGGATCCACGTGAGGACAAGTGAGTAGAGGCGGGTCCACGTGAGGACCAGTGAGTAGGGGCAGATCCTCATGAGGACTAGTGAGTAAGGGCAGATCCACGTGAGGACTAGTGAGTAGGGGCAGACTCACATGAGGACTAGTGAGTGGGGTGGATCCACATGAGGACTAGTGAGTAGAGGCGGATCCATGTGAGGACTAGTGAGTAGGGGCAGATCCTCAAGAGGACTAGTGAGTAAGGGCAGATCTACGTGAAGACTAGTGAGTAGGGGCAGGTCCACATGAGGACTAGTGAGTAGGGGCAGATCCACGTGAGGACTAGTGAGTAGGGATGGATCCACGTGAGGACAAGTGAGTAGAGGCGGATCCATGTGAGGACTAGTGAGAAGGGACGGATCCACATGAAGACCAGTGAGTAGGGGCGGATCCACGTGAGGACAAGTGAATAGGGACGGATCCACGTGAGGACAAGTGAATAGGGGCAGATCCACATGAGGACTAATGAGTAGGGGCAGATCCATGTGAAGACTAGTGAGTAGAAGAGGATCCACATGAGGACTAGCGAGTAGAGGCGGATCCACGTGAGGACTAATGAGTGGGGTGGATCCACGTGAAGACTAATGAATAGGGGCGGATCCATGTGAGGGCTAGTGAGTGGGGCGGATCCAAATGAGGACTAGTGAGTAGAGGCTGATCCACATGAGGAATAGTGAGTAAGGGCAGATCCACGTGAAGACTAGTGAGTAGAGGCAGATCCACATGAGGACTAGTGAGTGGGGCGGATCTACATGAGGAATAGTGAGTAGAGGCGGATCCACATGAGGACTAGTGAGTAGGGGCAGATCCACGTGAGGACTAGTGAGTGGGGCGGATCCACATGAGGACTAGTGAGTGGGGCGGATCCATGTGAGGACTAGCGAGTAGAGGTGGATCCATCTGTAGACAAGCGAGTAGAGGTGCATCCACGTGAGGATTAGTAAATAGGGGCAGATCCACGTGAAGACTAGTGAGTAGAGGCTGATCCACGTGAGGACTAGCGAGTAGAGGTGGATCCACGTATGGACAAGTGAATAGAGGCGGATCCACATGAGGACTAGTGATTAGGGACGGATTCACTTGAGGACGAGTGAGTAGGGGTGGATCCACGTGAAGACTTTTGAGTAGGGACTGATGCACATGAGGACGAGTGAATAGGGGCAAATCCACATGAGGACGAGTGAGTAGGGGTGGATCCACATGAAGACTAGTGAGTAGAGGTGGATCCACGTATGGACAAATGAGTAGAGGCAGATCCACGTGAGGACTAGTGAGTAGGGGCAGATCCACGTGAGGACTAGTGAGTAGGGGCAGATTCACATGAGGACTAGTGAGTGGGGTGGATCCACATGAGGACTAGTGAGTAAGGGCAGATCTACATGAAGACTAGTGAGTAGGGGCAGGTCCACATGAGGACTAGTGAGTAGGGGTGGATCCACGTAAGGACTAGTGAGTAGGGATGGATCCACATGAGGACAAGTGAGTAGAGGCGGATCCACGTGAGGACTAGTGAGTAGGGACAGATCCACATGAGGACCAGTGAGTAGGGGCGGATCCACGTGAGGACTAGTGAGTAGGGATGGATCCACGTGAGGACAAGTGAGTAGAGGCGGATCCACGTGAGGACCATTGAGTAGGGGCAGATCCTCATGAGGACTAGTGAGTAAGGGCAGATCCATGTGAGGACTAGTGAGTAGGGGCAGATTCACATGAGGACTAGAGAGTGGGGTGGATCCACATGAGGACTAGTGAGTAGAGGCGGATCCATGTGAGGACTAGTGAGTAGGGGCAGATCCTCAAGAGGACTAGTGAGTAAGGGCAGATCTACATGAAGACTAGTGAGTAGGGGCAGGTCCACATGAGGACTAGTGAGTAGGGGCAGATCCACGTGAGGACTAGTGAGTAGGGATGGATCCACGTGAGGACAAGTGAATAGGAGTGGATCCACATGAGGACTAGTGAGTAGGGACGGATCCACATGAGGACCAGTGAGTAGGGGCAGATCCACGTGAGGACAAGTGAATAGGGGTGGATCCACATGAGGACAAGTGAATAGGGGCAGATCCACATGAGGACTAATGAGTAGGGGCAGATCCACGTGAAGACTAGTGAGTAGAGGAGGATCCACATGAGGACTAGTGAGTGGGGCGGATCCAAATGAGGACTAGTGAGTAGAGGCTGATCCACATGAGGAATAGTGAGTAAGGGCAGATCCACGTAAAGACTAGTTAGTAGAGGCGGATCCACATGAGGACTAGTGAGTGGGGTGGATCCACATGAGGAATAGTGAGTAGGGGCAGATTCATGTGAGGACTAGTGAGTGGGGCAGATCCACGTGAGGACTATTGAGTGGAGCGGATCCAATTGAGGACTAGTGTGTAGGGGCGGATCCACGTGAGGACTAGTGAGTGGGGCGGATCCACATGAGGACTAGCGAGTAGAGGTGGATCCACATGAGGACTAGCGAGTAGAAGCGGATCCACGAAAGGACTAGTGAGTAGGGACGGATCCACATGAGGACTAGTGAATAGAGGCGGATCCACGTGAGGACTAGTGAGTGGGGTGGATCCACATGATGACGAGTGAATAGGGGTGGATCCACGTGAGGACAAGTGAATAGGGGCAGATCCACATGAGGACCAATGAGTAGGGGTGGATCCACATGAGGACTAGTGAGTAGAGGCGGACCCACGTGAGGACTAGGGACTAGGGACTGATCCACGTGAGGATAAGTGAATAGGGGCAGATCTACGTGAGGACGAGTGAGTAGGGGTGGATCCACGTGAAGACTTTTGAGTAGGGACGGATCCACATGAGGACGAGTGAATAGGGGCAAATCCACATGAGGACGAGTGAGTAGGGGTGGATCCACATGAAGACTAGTGAGTAGGGGCGGATCCATGTGAGGACGAGTGAATAAGGGTGGATCCACGTGAGGACTAGTGAGTATAGGTGGATCCATGTGAGGACTAGTGAGTAGGGCTGGACCCAGGTGAGGACTAGCAAGTAGAGGTGGATCCATGTGAGGACTAATGAGTAGGGGTGGACCCACTTGAGGACTAGCAAGTAGAGGTGGATCCATGTGAGGACTAGTGAAAGGGACGGATCCACGTGAGGACTAGTGAGTGGGGTGGCTCCACGTGAGGACTAGCGAGTAGAGGCGGATCCACATGAGGACTAGTGAGTAGGGACGGATCCACATTAGGACAAGTGAGTATTGGCGGATCCACATGAGGACTAGCGAGTAGAGGCGGATCCCCATGAGGACTAGTGAGTCGGGATGGATCCACATTAGGACAAGTGAATAGGGGTGGATCCACATGAAGACTTTTGAGAGGGGCAGATCCACGTGAGGACAAGTGAATAGGGGCAGATCCACATGTGGACTAGTGAGTAGGGGCAGATCCACGTGAAGACTAGTGAGTAGAGGAGGATCCACATGAGGACTAACGAGTAGAGGCGGATCCACGTTAAGCCTAATGAGTGGGGTGGATCCACGTGAAGACTAGTGAATAGGGGCGGATCCATGTGAGGGCTAGTGAGTGGGGCGGATCCAAATGAGGACTAGTGAGTAGAGGCTGATCCACATGAGGAATAGTGAGTGGGGCGGATCCACATGAGGAATAGTGAGTAAGGGCAGATCCACGTGAAGACTAGTGAGTAGAGGCAGATCCACATGAGGACTAGTGAGTGGGGCGGATCCACATGAGGAATAGTGAGTAAGGGCAGATCCACGTGAAGACTAGTGAGTAGAGGCGGATCCACATGAGGACTAGTGAGTGGGGTGGATCCACATGAGGAATAGTGAGTAGAGGCGGATCCACATGAGGACTAGTGAGTAGAGGCAGATCCACGTGAGGACCATTGAGTAGGGGCAGATCCTCATGAGGACTAGTGAGTAAGGGCAGATCCACGTGAGGACTAGTGAGTAGGGGCAGATTCACATGAGGACTAGTGAGTGGGGTGGATCCACATGAAGACTAGTGAGTAGAGGTGGATCCACGTATGGACAAATGAGTAGAGGCAGATCCACGTGAGGACTAGTGACTAGGGGCAGATTCACATGAGGACTAGTGAGTGGGGTGGATCCACATGAGGACTAGTGAGTAAGGGCAGATCTACATGAAGACTAGTGAGTAGGGGCAGGTCCACATGAGGACTAGTGAGTAGGGGCGGATCCACGTAAGGACTAGTGAGTAGGGATGGATCCAAGTGAGGACAAGTGAGTAGAGGCGGATCCACGTGAGGACTAGTGAGTAGGGACGGATCCACATGAGCACCAGTGAGTAGGGGCAGATCCACGTGAGGACTAGTGAGTAGGGATGGATCCACGTGAGGACAAGTGAGTAGAGGCGGATCCACGTGAGGACCATTGAGTAGGGGCAGATCCTCATGAGGACTAGTGAGTAAGGGCAGATCCATGTGAGGACTAGTGAGTAGGGGCAGATTCACATGAGGACTAGTGAGTGGGGTGGATCCACATGAGGACTGGTGAGTAGAGGCGGATCCATGTGACGACTAGTGAGTAGGGATGGATCCACATGAAGACCAGTGAGTAGGGACGGATCCACGTGAGGACAAGTAAATAGGAGTGGATCCACATGAGGACTAGTGAGTAAGGGCAGATCTACGTGAAGACTAGTGAGTAGGGGCAGGTCCACATGAGGACTAGTGAGTAGGGGCAGATCCACATGAGGACTAGTGAGTAGGAATGGATTCACGTGAGGACAAGTGAGTAGAGGCGGATCTACGTGAGGATTAGTGAGTAGGGATGGATCCACATGAAGACCAGTGAGTAGGGACGGATCCACGTGAGGACAAGTAAATAGGAGTGGATCCACATGAGGACAAGTGAATAGGGGCAGATCCACATGAGGAATAGTGAGTAAGGGCAGATCCACGTGAAGACTAGTGAGTAGAGGCGGATCCACATGAGGACTAGCGAGTGGGGTGGATCCACATGAGGAATAGTGAGTAGGGGCAGATCCATGTGAGGACTAGTGAGTGGGGCAGATCCACGTGAGGAGTATTGAGTGGGGCGGATCCAATTGAGGACTAGTGTGTAGGGGCGGATCCACATGAGGACTAGCGAGTAGAGGCGGATCCACGAAAGGACTAGTGAGTAGGGACGGATCCACATGAGGACCAGTGAGTAGGGGCGGATCCACGTGAGGACAAGTGAATAGGAATGGATCCACATGAGGACAAGTGAATAGGGGCAGATCCACATGAGGACTAGTGAGTAGGGGCAGATCCACATGAAGACTAGTGAGTAGAGGAGAATCCACATGAGGACTAGTGAGTAGAGGCGGATCCACGTGAGGGCTAATGTGTGGGGTGGATCCACGTGAAGACTAGTGAATAGGGGCGGATCCATGTGAGGGCTAGTGAGTGGGGCGGATCCAAATGAGGGCTAGTGAGTAGAGGCTGATCCACATGAGGAATAGTGAGTAAGGGCAGATCCACGTGAAGACTAGTGAGTAGAGGCAGATCCACATGAGGACTAGTGAGTGGGGCGGATCCACATGAGGAATAGTGAGTAAGGGCAGATCCACGTGAAGACTAGTGAGTAGAGGCGGATCCACATGAGGACTAGTGAGTGGGGTGGATCCACATGAGGAATAGTGAGTAGGGGCAGATCCATGTGAGGACTATTGAGTGGGGCGGATCCAATTGAGGACTAGTGTGTAGGGGCAGATCCACATGAGGACTAGTGAGTGGGGCGGATCCACATGAAAACTAGCGAGTAGAGGTGGATCCACATGAGGACTAGCGAGTAGAGGCGGATCCACGAAAGGACTGGTGAGTAGGGACGGATCCACATGAGGACTAGTGAATAGAGGCGGATCCACGTGAGGACTAGTGAGTGGGGTGGATCCACATGATGATGAGTGAATAGGGGTGGATCCACGTGAGGACAAGTGAATAGGGGCAGATCCACATGAGGACCAATGAGTAGGGGTGGATCCACATGAGGACTAGTGAGTAGAGGTGGAACCACGTGAGGACTAGTGACTAGGGACTGATCCACGTGAGGACAAGTGAATAGGGGCGGATCTACGTGAGGACGAGTGAGTAGGGGTGGATCCACGTGAAGACTTTTGAGTAGGGACGGATCCACAGGAGGACTAGTGAGTAGGGACGGATCCACATTAGGACAAGTGAGTATAGGCGGATCCACATGAGGACTAGCGAGTAGAGGCGGATCCCCGTGCGGACTAGTGAGTCGGGATGGATCCACGTGAGGACATGTGAATAGGGGTGGATCCACATGAAGACTTTTGAGAGGGGCGGATCCACGTGAGGACAAGTGAGTAGGGGCAGATCCACGTGAGGACAAGTGAATAGGGGCAGATCCACATGAGGACAAGTGAGTAGGGGCAGATCTCCGTGAAGACTAGTGAGTAGAGGAGGATCCACATGAGGACTAATGAGTAGAGGCGGATCCACGTGAGGACTAATGAGTGAGGTGGATCCACGTGAAGACTAGTGAATAGGGGCGGATCCATGTGAGGGCTAGTGAGTGGGGCGGATCCAAATGAGGACTAGTGAGTAGAGGCTGATCCACATGAGGAATAGTGAGTAAGGTCAGATCCACGTGAAGACTAGTGAGTAGAGGCAGATCCACATGAGGACCAGTGAGTAGGGGCAGATCCACGTGAGGACTAGTGAGTCGGGATGGATCCACGTGAGGACAAGTGAGTAGAGGCGGATCCACGTGAGGACCAGTGAGTAGGGGCAGATCCTCAGGAGGACTAGTGAGTAAGGGCAGATCCACGTGAGGACTAGTGAGTAGGGGCAGATTCACATGAGGACTAGTGAGTGGGGTGGATCCACATGAGGACTAGTGAGTAGAGGCAGATCCATGTGACGACTAGTGAGTAGGGACAGATCCTCAAGAGGAATAGTGAGTAAGGGCAGATCCATGTGAGGACTAGTGAGTAGGGGCAGATCCACGTGAGGACTATTGAGTGGGGCGGATCCACGTGAGGGCAAGTGAGTAGGGATGGATCCACGTGAAGACTAGTGAGTAGAGGCGGATCCACATGAGGACAAGTGAATAGGGGCGGATCCACATAAAGACCAATGAGTAGGGGTGGATCCACATGAGGACTAGTGAGTAGAGGCGGACCCACGTGAGGACTAGTGACTAGGGACTGATCCACGTGAGGACAAGTGAATAGGGGCAGATCTATGTGAGGACGAGTGAGTAGGGGTGGATCCACGTGAAGACTTTTGAGTAGGGATGGATCCACATGAGGACGAGTGAATAGGGGCAAATCCACATGAGGACGAGTGAGTAGGGGTGGATCCACATGAAGACTAGTGAGCAGGGGCGGATCCGTGTGAGGACGGGTGAATAAGGGTGGATCCACGTGAGGACTAGTGAGTAGAGGTGGATCCATGTGAGGACTAATGAGTAGGGGTGGACCCACTTGAGGACTAGCGAGTAGAGGTGGATCCATGTGAGGACTAGTGAAAGGGACGGATCCACGTGAGGACTAGTGAGTGAGGTGGATCCACGTGAGGACTAGCGAGTAGAGGCGGATCCACATGAGGACTAGTGAGTAGGGACGGATCCACATTAGGACAAGTGAGTATAGGCGGATCCACATGAGGACTAGCGAGTAGAGGCGGATCCCCATGAGGACTAGTGAGTCGGGATGGATCCACGTGAGGACAAGTGAATAGGGGTGGATCCACATGAAGATTTTTGAGAGGGGCGGATCCACGTGAGGACAAGTGAGTAGGGGCAGATCCACGTGAGGACAAGTGAATAGGGGCAGATCCACATGAGGACTAGTGAGTAGGGGCAGATCTACGTGAAGACTAGTGAGTGGGGTGGATCCATGTGAAGACTAGTGAATAGGGGCGGATCCATGTGAGGGCTAGTGAGTGGGGCGGATCCAAATGAGGACTAGTGAGTAGAGGCTGATCCACATGAGGAATAGTGAGTAAGGGCAGATCCACGTGAAGACTACTGAGTAGAGGCAGATCCACATGAGGACTAGTGAGTGGGGCGGATCCACATGAGGAATAGTGAGTAAGGGCAGATCAACGTGAAGACTAGTGAGCAGAGGCGGATCCACATGAGGACTAGTGAGTGGGGTGGATCCACATGAGGAATAGTGAGTAGAGGCGGATCCACATGAGGACTAGTGAGTAGGGGCAGATCCACGTGAGGACTAGTGAGTGGGGCGGATCCACATGAGGACTAGTGAGTGGGGCGGATCCATGTGAAGACTAGCGAGTAGAGGTGGATCCATCTGTAGACAAGCGAGTAGAGGTGCATCCACGTGAGGATTAGTAAATAGGGGCAGATCCACATGAAGACTAGTGAATAGAGGCTGATCCACATGAGGACTAGTGAGTAGAGGTGGATCCACGTATGGACAAGTGAGTAGAGGCGGATCCACATGAGGACTAGTGATTAGGGACGGATTCACTTGAGGACGAGTGAGTAGGGGTGGATCCACGTGAAGACTTTTGAGTAGGGACGGATGCACATGAGGATGAGTGAATAGGGGCAAATCCACATGAGGACGAGTGAGTAGGGGTGGGATCCACATGAAGACTAGTGAGTAGAGGTGGATCCACGTATGGACAAATGGGTAGAGGCAGATCCACGTGAGGACTAGTGAGTAGGGGCAGATCCACGTGAGGACTAGTGAGTAGGGGCAGATTCACATGAGGACTAGTGAGTGGGGTGGATCCACATGAGGACTAGTGAGTAAGGGCAGATCTACATGAAGACTAGTGAGTAGGGGCAGGTCCACATGAGGACTAGTGAGTAGGGGCGGATCCACGTAAGGACTAGTGAGTAGGGATGGATCCACATGAGGACAAGTGAGTAGAGGCGGATCCACGTGAGGACTAGTGAGTAGGGACGGATCCACATGAGGACAAGTGAGTAGAGGCGGATCCACGTGAGGACCAGTGAGTAGGGGCAGATCCTCATGAGGACTAGTGAGTAGGGGCAGATCCACGTGAGGACTAGTGAGTAGGGATGGATTCACGTGAGGACAAGTGAGTAGAGGCAGATCCACGTGAGGACTAGTGAGCAGGGATGGATCCACATGAGGACCAGTGAGTAGGGGCGGATCCACGTGAGGACAAGTGAATAGGGGCGGATCCACATGAGGACAAGTGAATAGGGGCAGATCCACATGAGGACTAGTGAGTAGGGGCAGATCCACATGAAGACTAGTGAGTAGAGGAGGATCCACATGAGGACTAGCGAGTAGAGGCGGATCCACGTGAGGACTGATGAGTGGGGTGGATCCATGTGAAGACTAGTGAATAGGGGCGGATCCATGTGAGGGCTAGTGAGTGGGGCGGATCCAAATGAGGACTAGTGAGTAGAGGCTGATCCACATGAGGCATAGTGAGTAAGGACAGATCCACGTGAAGACTAGTGAGTAGAGGCAGATCCACATGAGGACTAGTGAGTGGGGCGGATCCACATGAGGAATAGTGAGTAAGGGCAGATCCACTTGAAGACTAGTGAGTAGAGGCGGATCCACATGAGGACTAGTGAGTGGGGTGGATCCACATGAGGAATAGTGAGTAGGGGCAGATCCATGTGAGGACTAGTGAGTGGGGCAGATCCACGTGAGGACTATTGAGTGGGGCAGATCTACTTGAGGACTAGTGTGTAGGGGCGGATCCACATGAAAACTAGCGAGTAGAGGTGGATCCACATGAGGAGTAGTGAGTAGAGGCGGATCCACGAAAGGACTAGTGAGTAGGGACGGATCCACATGAGGACTAGTGAATAGAGGCGGATCCACATGAGGACTAGTGAGTGGGGTGGATCCACATGATGACGAGTGAATAGGGGTGGATCCACGTGAGGACAAGTGAATAGGGGCGGATCCACATGAGGACCAATGAGTAGGGGTGTATCCACATGAGGACTAGTGAGTAGAGGCGGACCCACGTGAGGACTAGTGACTAGGGACAGATCCACATGAGGACAAGTGAATAGGGGCGGATCTACATGAGGACGAGTGAGTAGGGGTGGATCCACGTGAAGACTTTTGAGTAGGGACGGATCCACATGAGGACGAGTGAATAGGGGCAAATCCACATGAGGACGAGTGAGTAGGGGTGGATCCACATGAAGACTAGTGAGTAGGGGCAGATCCATGTGAGGACGAGTGAATAGGGGTGGATCCACGTGAGGACTAGTGAGTAGAGGTGGATCCATGTGAGGACTAGTGAGTAGGGCTGGACCCAGGTGAGGACTAGCAAGTAGAGGTGGATCCATGTGAGGACTAATGAGTAGGGGTGGACCCACTTGAGGACTAGCGAGTAGAGGTGGATCCATGTGAGGACTAGTGAAAGGGACGGATCCACGTGAGGACTAGTGAGTGGGGTGGATCCACATGAGGACTAGCGAGTAGAGGCGGATCCACATGAGGACTAGTGAGTAGGGACGGATCCACATTAGGACAAGTGAGTATAGGCGGATCCACATGAGGACTAGCGAGTAGAGGCGGATCCCCGTGAGGACTAGTGAGTCGGGATGGATCCACGTGAGGACAAGTGAATAGGGGTGGATCCACATGAAGACTTTTGAGAGGGGCGGATCCACGTGAGGACAAATGAGTAGGGATGGATCCACGTGAAGACTAGTGAGTAGGGGCGGATCCACATGAGGACAAGTGAGTAGGGGCGGATCCACGTGAGTACGAGTGAGTAGGGGCGGATCCACGTGAAGATTAGTGAGTAGGAGCAGTTCCACGTGAGGACGAGTGAATATGTGCAGATCCATGTGAGGACTAACGAGTAGAGGTGGATCCATGTGAGGACTAGTGAGTAGGGGCAGACCCACGTGAGGACTAGCGAGTAGAGGTGGATCCATGTGAGGACTAGTGAGTGGGGAGGATCCACGTGAGGACGAGTGAATGGGACGGATCCACGTGAGGACTAGTGAGTAGGGGCGGACCCACATCGCACAGCTAATGAGAGGGAGTAGATCCTTTAACTATAGCTATTGAGTGAGTCTCACATGATTTAACCACTTTTTGAGTTCAGCTAAATTATGATCAAGCACCACTTCTGACTCAGTTGCTCTCTTTTTTCCAAAAAGCATTGCCACATTAATTGGCCCAGCCTTCTAAATCATTCCAAACAACACAGGATTTATGTGTTAACGGCGGAAAACTGTTCCTCTTGACAATCATGCCCACACAGTAAAAGTGAAACTCCGTACTGTCCAATTGACTGGATGCCTGTCTACTCCTTACTCTATTGGCTGGGTGATAGGTCCTGCTCCCTGTAACCTGGGTTCAGCTGATGCCTCCCTCTTCCTGGCCTGGCCTGCTGCACTGACATCGGCTGTCCTCCAGCAGCCAGTATGATCTGCTTGCTCATGCTGGATCTGCCATCTTCTTTCATGTGTTAGTTACAACATTTTGAACTTTCCTGGGCCTGATGGGAAAATGCTGCTCCCACATTCATCTAGACTCATTAGTTAGGGAGGTTATCGTCACTGGCCCCCCACCCCCCAATCTGCTACCCATGAATCCCAAAGCACTGTAAACAAATAAGGAGAAACTGATGTAAGTAAGTACACAAACAGAAAACATGTTGTGGCCTGATGGATGTATTGTTTAGCTGTCTACCTAGGTCCTGGATTCTCAGCTACTTTTGTGAATTTTAAATTAAATTTGATTTATGCATCATATGCATTTCTTAATCATAAAGCTCTGGGGTAGAAAATTTTCATTCTCTTTACAGGGTAATCTTCATTTATATATATTTAATTTCACATATTCTCTTTCAAATGATTCACAAATTGGTTTGTGAAAGAAAATGTATATGTGGATCCGTATGCAGTCTCTCCATCAGTCTGCATGTATGTGCTAAAGTATTGATGTCTGTTTGACAATCTAAATATATAAAAGATTACCTGTCAATGTTCTGCAGAGTGATAAGGTCACCACTAAAGATTCAGAATCCATTTCTCACCTCAGGAATAATAGCTCTATTTGAGATCATTCAACCTTTGTCTACTTACTGGTCCTGAGAGAGATGGCAGTTGTGAAAGAACAATTTTCTGATTCAATCAGTTCCATCACTGTGGACAAGAACAGTGTCTCTAGCACATAATAAAGACTCCAGTCCGCCATCTTGTCTTACCATTAAAGATTTTCATAGGATTGTCCTATGTAGGCCTGTTAAATGGGAAGGTAATGAATGCTTGTTTAACAATTAAGAAAATACACGCAACTTATCAATTTTTCCATGTGCTATTTCACAGCCTGTAATAAATTGGATCATCCAGTCATATATTCTGCAAATTAATCATTTTAGAGGTAGAAGAGCAACTATTTTTCCTTTACCCGTGAATTGGACTTAAGCTATTGGGCCAGATCTTGCTGAAAAAAATAATGGCATGTTAATAATGCATGCTCATATTAAATACAAATCAGCCAGCAAATCCAAGGTATTAAGAGAATCATCATGAATCCCAGAAACCATTCAGAGGTTTGCTTCCCAAAAAAGCCATCTTGCCCTCAACCTGCCCAGAATATTTTTAAAAACTTGCTGGATTTACACGTTAATTATCTATTGAACTTAATGCAGAAAATTGAGTCTGGCAATCAAGAGCATAAGTACCCTTTGAAGAGTTTGACTGCTTCTAACACAATGCAAATCAACATCTCTGGCCGAGAAAATAAACAATTCACAGTATTCAGTCTTTTTCCTGCACCAAGCAAATTTTTATTGGTGATTTAGAAACTTAAGGTCTTAAATATCTAATCAACCAATCAGCACCTTCTTCTCATGCGGTAGAAATCGTTGTTCCCTTTAGATTTGGTATTCTTGTGAATCTGTCCTGATGAGTGCAGGATGAAAAGCTTTAACAGCTTGTCTCTTTTTCAGCAATACTCATGTTTTGTACTATCAAGTGACTTCTAAAATATTTTTTGTCTTACTTTTCCTTTCTGTCTCCCTTTTGTCTCTCCTAATCTATCTTTCTTTCCTTTCTTTATTTCTGAATCTAAATTTACATAAATTCAGCTTCCTTCTCAGTCATTGCTCTGTTTCTTTCTCAATCCTTAATCTCAGTGGTTAAAGTGATATACTATTGGTCCCATGTCCACTAAGTTCCTAGATGCCCTGCTCTTCTTTTCATTATCAGCTGCTATCATCTCACATTGCCAGCAAGTTACAGTGCAAACTTTTTTGAGCTGAACATTGCAGGAAAACATATCCAATGGCTTACATATCAGATGCCCCACTCCAACAAAATTCAGCTTATTGTTCTTGCGCCATCAGCTCCTGACATGACGGTCAAACTGACCAATAGCCCTGTACACTTGTTTCACAATTGCTGAAACGTGAAACATTATGACTGGCAGTATATAGATGCGAGCTGTAACACATTTGGCAAAAGCAAGTTACAATGTACAGACAATCTGTAAATACTTAGTAATATCACATTTTAACTGGTTCAGTAGGCTGCAGCATTAGAATATAACCAAGGTATTTAAGTTGCTTTCTCTTTCTCAAGGCCTGACTGCCAATATAAAAGTGGCTTTACTTTCCGTTTCAGGTAGCAAAAGGAATATGGTGTGTGTAGTGTTAGGGTGATTGGGACTGAAGAGTTAATGTGGGACTGGGGAAACTGTATCTACCATCCACAATATGACGTAGTAGAGTACAGTAGTGAGTCTGTTTGGCTAAAGACTTGGGGGAGGTGTAGCATTAGGGTATTCGTGACAGTGTGGGACTGGCGAAACAGTATGGCCCATCTTATGATGTAGAGAGTCACATGAAAGTAGTAGACTATAGTAGTGAGTCTGGTAGAAGTCGGCGAGAAGATAGCACCTAGCCAGGGCTTTATCTTATATATACATATATAGTTATTTGTTATTAATAAATAGTTATTGTTCAACCATATAAGCCTCTAGACCACTTCATGAGACAACATACAACCTTACAATAGTGTGCAAGAATTCCATCAAGCTGCTAGTCACATTTCCAGGCAGCATAAGCTTAATGCTTTAACATGAAAATATGTAAATATATGTATAAATGGGAGAACAAATATGGGATCAAAATGCCAGATACAAAAATCAACTCATCATTGAAATTGGTCAAAAATAAATCTTAGATTCAGAAGATGAGGAAAGACCTGAAACCAGTAACAATAGGATGAGGTAGTCCTAAGTAATAATAAGTAATAAGAAGCAAGAGGAACTGTGTTACAAAAAGAAGTCTCTTTTGTTGGGAAGAATGAATGGAGCCGTGCTGTTCCATATAATGGGTACAAACAATGAATTTTCTAAAATTGGAGCATGTAGATTACAGTAGTCACTGTTTTAAATTACTGGGATAGATGCAATTTATGAAAATATAAAGTTGCCAAAAGACCGGGACAGAGCAAAGCACATCAGATAAATGATGTTCATTACCCATATGCTTCTCTGTGGCTCATAATCTTTTGTAAGGAAGCATTCAGTTCAAGTAAAAGAAAACCGTAAATGCTAGAAATCGGAAATAAAAGCAGAAAATGCTGGGAATACAGAGCAGGTAAGCGGCTTCTCTTTACAGATGTTTAGTCAAGTGCATTTTCTGTTTTATACAGTTGAATTTTTAAATGGCGTTGTCATTAAAAGAAAACTACCTCAGATGATACTGATCCTACTGTCACATTATCTCGACGCACTTTCATATTGACGCGGTTAGTTCATTCGCTTGTGAAACCTCACTAGGAAGCAGTACCATATGCCTGAGCAAGAGAAAGAGGTAAATGGGGAATGGAGGACTGATGCACCATGACTGAGGACAATACACAGCCAAGACAAGAGAAACTCTGTCGGATAGTAGGATCCTTCAATGGGGGCTACCTCGGCAAAGGAAGATACCGTAATTAGTTTCATAAATAGGGGCTCATCATGACATGGGCGAGGATCTGCTTTTCAGCTGCTGATCATGACACTGCAGGGGCCCATAAGTGCTCTGAGGAACCAAAGCACAAAAGATGCTTTTGTTGATATGTAACTGCATTACATCTTGCAAGGTTGATTAGGCTGAATGTGTTAAGGAGACTAATTTTCTCAAAAACAAGCTAAAGACATATATCCATCACCCACCATCTCCCCTGGAGTTTGCAGATGTTGCTAGTCATCAGCCCAATGTCATTGTTCAAATGCACTCAAGTGTCACTGCCTGTTACAAGTTACGGCTTTTAGAGAATCATTTTCTCTCTCACATGTCTCATAAGACAATTTGGGTGGATGAGGACTCTTTATTCAATGCTTTGGCCTCACGACTCATGATTAACAACAAACTGGTGCATTCAAAAGATTTTGTTTCCAAACTCCTCAGAGTTCTCTATCTCCTCTGTATCTTGAGTGGGAAGTGTGCAGAACCCCCTCCCCTCACCCTCCCACCCCACTGCACCAGGGGAAATGGCTGACACCCAGTCGAACAGAGTCTCTAGCATTTCTGGGAGTTTTCCAGTGGCCTTGTAACATCTATGCTCCCCTTACAAAGTAAACACCAACCGGAGCTGCACCCTTCCTTAAGATGGACAGAGGCCTGGACCTTCAATTGATTTCTGAGATAATTTATACAGATCATCCCCTTTTCTCAGGCAGCTACGGACTGCGGCTGAGGTTGGGGTGTAAGAGCCTGAGAAGTCCCACCCTCACTCTGCAATGGGTAACCGGGTGCTAGATTTTCTGGCCAACACAAGCAAGCAGGCATCACCAAATGTCAGAAGTGACCTTCAGCACCTTGAAGGACAAAGTCAGCAGGCATATGGAAGCACCCTGACCTCTAAGCTCCCCTCCAAGTTACAACTTATCCTGACTTGGACATATACCTCTGTTCCTTCAATATCACTGGATAAAAGTCCTGGAGCACACAGCCAAACAGTGTGAGCAGCTTCACCACACAGGCAGCAACAGTTCATAAAAGAAGGCTCACTATCACTTTCTCAAGGCCACCAGGGATGGGCAATAAATACCAGCCTTATCAGTGAAGCCCAAATCCCAAGAATGAATGAAACAACCCTCTGGGTTGCACAGCCAGGTTCATGCCGAGTGTATTCTTGGACCCTTGTTTTCTCATACTACTTTTGTAATTAGTCTGTCAATTGGAATTGAAATGTGTTTTACATCTTCACATTGTGCAGTCCTCCATATAACCACATTTCAAAGATCTGAATGGTCAACTGAATTTAAAGCCTCATTTCTAACCAGTTGCTTCTTTTGAAGTCAGGATTTCAGATGACTCACATAATCTGATTAGCACTGGAGATTATTGTCAGACACTTGTATAATTTTTTTTACCAGCATAGACAACCTATAATGATGTTACACATAATAAGAATCTAAGAAATAGGAGCAGATGTCAGCCATTCAGCCCAACGAGATTGCTCTGCCATTCAAGAAGACCATGGCTGAACTTATACCTTAACCCTACTTTCCTGCATTGTCCATTTCGGCAGGAAGAATAAAAAAGAAGCCTATTATCTAAATGGTGAAAGATTGCAGAACTCTGAGATTCAGAGGGATCCGGGTGTCCTGGTGCAAGAATCACAAAAGACAATTATGTAGGTATAGCAAGTAATTAGGAAAGCTAATAAAATGTTATTGTTTGTTGTGAGGGGAATTGATTACATAAGTAGGGAAGTTATGCTTCAGTTGTACAGGGCATTGGTGAAACCACATCTGGAGTACTGTGTACACTATTGGTCTCCTTATTTAAGGAAAGATATAAGTGCATTAGAAGCAGTTCAGAGAAGGTTTACTAGACTAATACCAGGAATGAGCAGGATGTCTTATGAAGAAAGGTTGGACAGGCTAGACTTGTATCTACTGGAGTTTAGAAGAGTAAGAGTGACTTGATTGAAACTTTTAAAATCCTGAGGGGTCCTGACAAGGTGGCTGTGGAGAGGATGTTTCTTCTTGTGGGAAAATCTAGAACTAGGGGTTCATTCTTAAACATGAGGTGTTGCTCATTTAAGACAGGGATTAGGAGAATTTTTTTCTCTCAGAGGGTCGTGAGTCTTTCGAACCCTTCCTCAAAAGGCAGTAGAAGCAGAGCGTTTGAATATTTTTAAAGTAGATTCTTGATTGACAAGGGGGTGAAAGGTTATCGGGGTAGGCAGGAATATGGGGTGGAGGTTACATTCGGATCAGCCATGATCTTATTGAATGGTGCAGCAGGCTGGAGGGGCTGGGTGGCTTACTCCTGCTCTGAATTCGTATGTTCATACCCCTAAATCCCTTGATTCCCTTAGTATCTACAAACCTACTACTATTTGTCTTGAATACACTCAACAATTGAGCATCCACAGCTCTGTGAACTAGAGAACTTCAGAGGAGAAATGAATGAATGTTGGCACAACACAGAAACCAATGAGATACTGTCTATGATTGTTTCGAGTATATGTATTAAATACTCAAGTTGGTAGCAAGTAGCCTATGTAAACCTCTGCTGGGAAAGTTAAATGGTGACAGTGAGATAATGTTTATTTAATATATATTAAGCAAATACCTAACATTTGATTGTATCTTTGAGTATCACTTTATCTAGTGAAAGCTTGGCTAGCTCACTATTAGTTACTGGTCTCTTGATGCATGAATATTATTCCTTGGAACTTCGGGAGCAAGTTTCACTTTTAGTTGGAGCATGAGAATTGGTTACAGCAGACCACCCATCTGTTATACAACCCATCAAAGCTTACTGTCCATTTACATTTGACAGGTGAAATGTATAACAAGCAGCTGATCTACGATCATCAAATTTCCACCCCAGCCAAGGGTGAAAATGAGCCCCTTTGATTTCAATCAGTACTGAGGGAGTGCTGCAATATCTTTCAGCTGAGATTTTAAGCTGAGGTTCCATTTGCACAATGTTCAGCACCATTCGTGACTCCTCAAATACTGAAGCAGTCCATGTCCAAATGCAGCAAGACCTGGACATTATACAGGCTTGGACTGACAAGTGGCAAATAACATTTGCCAGGCAATGACCATCTCCAACAAGGGAGAATCCAACCATTGCCCCTTGGTGTTCAATGGCATTACCATCACTGAACCCCACACTATCAACATCCTGGGGGTTACCATTGACCAGAAACTGAACTGGACTAGCCATATAAATAATGTGGCTACAAAAGCAGGTAGAGGCTAGGAATCCTGCGATGCGTAGCTAACCCTCTGACTCCCCAAAGCCTGTCCACCATCTACAAGGCTTAAGACAGTTGTGTGATGGAATACTCACAACTTGTCTGGATGAGTGCAGCTCCAACAACACTCAAGAAGCTTCACATCATCCATGACAAAGCAGCCCACTTGATTGGCACTATATCCACAAATGTTCACTCCCTCCACCACTGACGCACAGTAGCAACAGTGTGTACCACCTACAAGATGCACTGCAGGAATTCACCAAGGCTCCTTAGACAGAACCTTCCCAACCCACAACCCTACCATCTAGAAGGACAAGAGCAGCAGATACATGGGAACACCATCACCTGGACATTCCCCTCCAAGCCATTCACCATCCTGTCTTGGAAATATATCGCCATTTCCTTCGCTGTCACTGGGTCAAAATCCTGGAACTCCCTTCTTAATAGCACCTATGCCAAAGGGACTGCAGCAGCTCAAGAAGGTACTTCACCCCCACCTTCTCAAGGGCAATTAGGCTTGGGCAATGAATGTTGGCCCAGCCAGTGAAGCCCACATCCCATGAATGAATAAGAAAAAACATTGCCCTGTCAGCTGGACACAACACTGTTTGAAGAAGGGCAGTAGAGTTCTCCATATGCCCTAGTTCATTCCTCAACTATACATGATAATTTATTAATTGGCTGCTTGCAAATCTTTGCTATATGCTCCCTTCAAAACTAAACCTGAAAAGTAAGTCTGATGGAAGTTGTTTCAATGAAAGGACACTCACTGCCTGCAGTCAATGGGCTTCTCATTGGCCCACCACACCCCCCATGGTGGGGACGGAAAATCTCGACCATGAAATCTGTTTCTTGCTCTGCAGATGCTGCCAGATCTGCTGAAGATTTCCAGCATTTTCTGTTTCTATTTCAGATTCCCAACATCTGAAATATTTCACTTTGTTCAAAAGTAATGCATTGGTTGTGAAGCACTTTGGGACATCCTGAGGACATGAAAATTGCAGCATAAATGCAAGTTCATTTGTTATTTCTAATAGTATTCCAGCGATAGAATTAAGGTTTCTTCCCTGAAGCATGTTAAAGCTATTTAGTGCAATGAGGCTAGGCAGTTTAATATAGTTATTGCTGAACATAAATCCAGTTACAAAACTATGTTAACATTGGTCATCAATTTGGCAGTAATTCAGTAATCTCATTCTGACGCATCATAAGGGAGCTTTGTATTGCATCTGGTTTCTGCTACACTGGGCTCTTAAGGGAGTGCTGTTATCATAGAATCATAAAATCAAAGTATTGTACAACACAGACGGATGCCATTCTGCCCATTACTCATGTTCTGGCTCTCTGAAAGAGCTATCTAATTAGCTCCACTCGTCTGCTGTTTCCTCACACCCCTGCAGATTTTCGCTTTTGGAGTTTACATTCAATTTGCTTTTTAAAGTTATTACTGAATCTTTTTCCATCGCCCTTTCAGGCAATGCTTTCCAAATCACAACATCTCATTGCGTAAAAAAAATTCTCACATCCCTGCTGTTTGACAATATTCTCAAATCTGTGACCTTTGGTTACCAATCCTCCTGCTGGTGAAAAGTTTCTCATTATTTATTCTAATAAAACTCTTCAAAATTTGGAACCTTTACTAAATCTCCGCTTAACCTCTGCTCAAAGATGAACAGTCCCATCTTCTCTACTCTCTCTGCATAACTGAAGTTCATTAACCCTAGTACCATTCTATTAAATCTCTGCTGCACCTTCTCCACCATATCAATGTGTGCAATGAATTCATTTTCCCTCCACTGTCGGACATTACTTTAATAAATGCATGGGCACATTACTGCACACTCTCTACTCCTACATGCAGACCTTATAAAGACACAAGTCTGCTCTGCCTCATTCTTGCCCCCTTTTATTTCACTGGTTATTTCCATGTTTGTTGTAATTGTTTTGAAAGGTTAATTGGAGGTCACTACTGTCTCTTCTGTTCTATTTTGATTATCTGAGGTGAGTGCATTTCATGCATTTGTTCCTAGAGGTATCCAGAGATCGCCTTATGTGCTTTTTAAAATAAATTGCTTTGCTATAAGGTTTCATTTTTCACATGGCCAAAATGTAATCTTGAGTGACAATTAGAATAAGAGAAAAGATAGTGATCACCCCTCCCCTGGTTCACTTTCCCAGGAAGCTGTATAAGGAATTGTACTCAGAATATAGCTGTTTTGGAACATTCCATGTCTTACAACATTTGGAAGGCTAACTTTCATGGATGAGAAGGAGATAATCTATTCATAATATTTCAAGCTGCTTTTTCCTGTCAGTAATACTATCAACTCCTCAAAATGCAGTCTCTTTAACAATCCTTCTACCAAATTCCCTGACAAGGAGATGTTTTACCCATTAATTCATGCACCTATTCCTTTAGGATAGGATGTCTTAGGATGGGATGAAAGGGATGTAGCAACCCCTTTCCAATCAGTGCTTCTGTCAGAATCCATCATGCTGGAAACTGTTCCATAATTCCCCTTACAGTAAGTTGGTAATCGAATGGATTCCTGGTGTGGTACTGGGATAGAATCAGAGGACTAATCACTAATGGGGCCTTTTACACCACCCTTAGCAACTGGTTGTGGAGTGGCCCTGGCGGGTTGTCCTTCTCAACTTGAGAAGACTAGCTTGACAGGATGGAAAGCAAACATTGTTTGCACACAAAAGTAACAGTTTATTTCCTATAGGGTGTTTGATATTAAATAGAGGATAACCCATAGCATACACAGAACAATAGTTAAAACAAATGAACCTGGCCTTTCATTATACGAATGTGTATTGGGTAGGTTTTCATCTGGACCTATTTTCAGGCCATATTTGGTGCTGGAAAGAGGACACAAACAGCCCTGAAAGTCACCAGATTTTGACCCTCTAACATCATCTAAATTCTTGCCGTGAGCTGCTAGTGGCCAGAAGCATGCTCCACGACAAAATTCAATCTCAGCCCACCCACAGCCGATAAAATTGTCCCCATAAATCCAGCAGCGGGACCAACACCTGCACAGATTGACCTCCCCTTATAAAACAACCTGATTTTAATCTCCATTGAAATCAGTGCAAATGAAAATCAAGGTGTCAGGAATTGTAGCCTTCCCTAAGTCCAATGTCACTTCTTCATATTAAATGGAATTAATCAATTTGGATGGACATTTGCATCCATGAGGCTGGGGATTTCAGAAGGAGACAAGTGAAATTGTGCCCTTGGCGCTCTTAGCTGAAGATGGTCATTGAACATCTTGGAGGAAAGATTGATTCACACACATTTTTGGTTGCAGGGGTCACAATTCATGATCTACCCACTCCAGGCAGGCAGTCAGTCAGCACATAAACCTCACACTGCCTCCTCATTTCTATAATTTCATCTGTTTGATCCGGGTTGTTGGCTGGCTGCATGCACAACAGAGGATCTAATAGTGTGCAAGACAAGTGCCTATTCTAGTTAGCCTTTAGTGCTTAAAGGCAGTCTGTTCCTCTTAAAGGGAAGTTGCACTGATTCACAGGAGGCTGCTGTTGAATGCCACTGGTGCAATTGTAACCAAGGGAGACAGAATGCTTGGGCAGAAAGAGCACTCAGCAGCACAGGGAAATGGTGCTGAAAGCCCTTGTCATCAAGATGGATAGGAGGAGGGAGACAATATTTTCGTGAGCACTCAGGAGGCCCTCAAGCAAACCAAAGATGGATGCTACTAGTTTTGTTGCAGCCAACTTCACAATGTAGACAGTTATCCCCTCTATCTTCTTTGCTGTTCCGTTCAATAGTGTGGCAGCCCCATAAAGTCATTAAGCTACCGCTGCTATGTTCTCAGCGCCAGACTTCTTGCATTGACCTCCTGCTCCCAATCCCTTCAGAGGGTTTTCCTTGGATGGTGGCCAAGGGGTCCCTGTGATGGAATATCTCAGATGGATGTAATGATGGGGAACGGTGGTCCAAGGGAAGTAGTTTTATTGAAAGCAGAGCCTGGGAAGTTGCTTTCCGATAACTCACCCAAAGTGAAGGGATCCAGAATGCATCTCCCTTGCCTCCTTTCCTCCCACCAGATCCTCCTCCTCCTCAACCTGCAGAGATGACATTGGGGTTCCTGGAGGTAATAGCTGCACCTCCATGGTGGCAATGTTGTGGAAGATACTGAAGACCACCACAAACTTCAAAACCTGCTCTGGACGGCTCTCTTGGCATAATAGCAAAACAGTTGCTTAAGCAGGCTGCTTGTCAGCTCCACTATGCTTCTTGTGTCACAGTGGCTCTCGTTACATGCCTGCTGCCCTTCCATGGTTCAAGTGGTGGGGATAGGAGGGTGTCGGGGGAGTGTCTTCAGCCATATGCACTTGGGCCTTTTTCCCCAAACAGTCACCTCTGGTTCTCCAGAGAGGCTTGCAGTACGACTGGAGCGCTGGATGAATGCATCATGCCAAGATAGTGGGCAGTTATCAACATGATGTACTGTGTATGGCCACACACCAACTGTAATTGAGTGATGGCCCTTGGGGTTTCTGTACCGCTCCCCATTGACATGGGGTGGGGGCAGGGGGGGGCGGGGGGGGCGGGGGGGGGGGGCTGGTGGGGGGGGGGGGCGGGGTGGGCTGCGGATCTACATGTGTGCAGTTGATGGCACTGTGCACCATTGGGAATCATATTAGCCTCCAAAGCCACATGCCTTTTAATCCTGCTTCTCTCTGCTGACAGAGAAAACAATGTACCCTCTTCTTCTAGGGCAGATGGCCTCTGTCACCTCCTGAATATTCTGATGGATAACATTCTAGGAAATATTTGAGATGTTGTCCACTCCTGCCTGGAAAGAATTAATGCATAAAAGCTCAATGCCACCATGATCTTTACAGCCACTAGCAGGGCCATTCCTAATCTGGTGCAGGTTGTATTGTAGGAGGTGGCAGAGTTCAGTGACGCTCTACTTATTGAACTTGAGTTGCAACAGGCACTGCTTCTGGATCAGGTGGCAGTAGAAGAAGTGCTACCAAAAAAGTCTCTGTGGGTAGGTCCTTCTGTGGAGAGCCCTCCTCCTCCTCGCTCTTCATAGAGCTTCCCCTCACTACAGCCTTCATTCCTTTCATGGTTATGTTACAAAGAGGCACTGCAACCACACTCCTCATAACTTGTTGACCAAATACCTGTATCCCCCATAATTTTAAGCGCCAGCTCTCCAAAACAGCTCCAAAAATACAGCACCACAAGTCTATAAACTCAGCCTAAAGCAGAAGTAACTAAAAAAATCCTCACCTGTGTTTTGCTATCTGTTTTGTTTTAATATCTCTGTTGTGTGGCCCTCATACTTCTGAATACCTCTTCAGCTCGGAATGATCAACACAGGTATTCACAGCACATGTGCAGATGAAAATAACATCAAATCGGCCAGAAAGGCTGTTTGACATTATGGCAGCATCATTATTGACCCTTCCAGTGCACGTACAGCATGTCTAGTTAGTGCCCTTTCCAACTTGTGGCACCATGCAGACCACAGTGGGAGTGGCTGGCAACACAAATGATGCCATTTTCCTGCTTCAGGGATTCTGTAGCGCCAGCACAAGAAGTACTACAGAACCCCATTTTGCACCCTTCATCTTTTGCCCTCAAGTGCTGGGTCCTGGCATGGTTGAGGATTGGGATACCAGTGAAGTCTGATGTTTCTCTTATGATTATATCCTTGGGTGGGGGGGGGGGCGGGGGTGATGGCATATTGGTATTGTCACTGGACTGGTAATCCAGAGACCCAGGGTAATGCTCTGGGGACCTGGGTTCAAATCCTGCCACAGCCAATAGTGGCATTCAAATTCAATAAAAATCTGGAATTAAAAAAGCTGAATGATGACCATGAAACCATTGTTGATGTTGTAGAATCACATTTGGTTCACCAATGACCTTTAGGGAAGGAAATCTGCTGTCCTTACCTGATCTGGCCTACATGTGACTCCAGACCCACAGCATTGTGGTTGACTCTGAAATGCCCTCTTAGGGATGACTCCATGAACAAATAATATAAAAAAAACTGTTGTTATACAACTGAATGTCTTGCCAGGCCATTTCAGAGGACGTACATCGGCAAGTGTCAAACACATATTGTAGGACTGGCATCACATGCAGGAAAAGTTGACAGGTTCATTTTGTTGAATGATATCAGTGAATCAGTTTAATTTTTATAGCAATCCAGCAGCTTTGAAAATAATATTCTTTGGTGTTAACCCACAAATGCCCAAATCTATCATCTTTAGTTACACAACTTATCATGCCAGGAATTAAATTCCTGACCTCTTAAGTGTCATAACCACGACATTACTGTTTCTATAGGCTATGTTCCCTCCCACCAGACATACCTCTGCCACTGCCACTCCAGAATGGAACTTTTGCTGCCATTTTTTCTCTCTGTAGTATCTTTGCCAGCTGAGATGTTACTGCTATATCCAAGCACTGACGTTGTGAACTGCGCTGATGTTCCAAGTTAGAAAATATGTCTAACCTTTGCCCTGATAAGTTTTTTTTATTCACTCATGGGATGTGGGCATCACTGGCTAGGCCAGCATTATTTCCCACCCCTAATTGCCCTTGTTCAGGGAGCATTTAAGAGTCAACCACATTGCTGTGGGTCTGGGGTCACATGTAGACCGGCCAATTTCCTTCCCTAAGGGGACATTAGTAAGCCGTCAGCAATGGTTTCATGGTCATCATCTGACTTTTAATTCCAGATTTTCATTGAGTTCATATTCCACCGTCTGCCATGGTGGGATTCAAACCCAAGTCCCCAAAGCATTACACTGGTTCGTTGGAATATTAGTCCAATGACAATATCACTATGCCACTGCCTGCCCCTCATGCTCATACATAATCTTGCCCAAAATAAACTCTCCCTCTTCAAGGAAATTAATCTCATCCAAAATAATATTAAGCTAAATTTAACCACAATGTAACTTGAGGATAGGGTGAGAGGGTGGGTTAATTCAGAAATAAAGTAACAATGAGATGGGAGATTGATGATCGGATGGAACCTGAGTCCCGTCTTAACAGTGATGAAAGAAAGGGACAAAGGAATTCAACATTTGCACATACGCACGTGTTAATGAGAGGGATGTTAAATCTGAACAAATATTTTTGAAAAACTTGAATCATAAATTGTACCTTCATTTTATTTTTCTGAAAAGCAATATAAATTTTATTTTCACCTTGTGGCTGTAGTACTTATAAAACCCAAAGATTTATAGGGATGGAGTCAAAGGTTACATAAGGCTGAGTAGGAGGGATTGGAGGATGTATTGGATTTTTTTTTTGAAACAGATACCCCTTTAATCACTAACCTAACATCCACATAAAGTACCTCAGCGAGCAAAATTTGTAGCACTAAATAAAATAAATATTTTCAAAAGTACTTTTAAATATGTAGAACTGGAGCTTTAATTGTGTAATGGAACTAAGATATGACATTCTTGCACTGAAAATGATGGTTTATTAGATGGGTAACTTTGCTTTGACAGATGTGTTTTCTGGCCTCTCAATTACTGCCGACATGAGTTTCAACATTGCATGCCAACAGTACAGGACAAAGAAATGTCTTCTTGTGACTGGTCAAATGAGTCTCCAGTGGTTAGTTAAGAACATCAATCTAAGAGATAACTGTTACTGATATATTTCCAGTATAGTGTTCAGCCTCAGTGAAAGGCATATCACAAAGCATCTATTGAAAAAAATCGATGTTCAGTTAAATCCAATGAAAACCAATTATATGTTCTTTCTTCCTTCGTTATTCTAATGTATTGACCATTTCCTTTGCTGTTCCAAAAAAAATGCTCCAAGATTAGATTGGAACCAAAAATGACCACTATTTTTCTTGTACATTACAGGAATTAAGCTGATTTCTTATTGCCAATGGCGGGTTCTCTGTGTTAGCAACATGAGATCATATTTAGATCGGAGAAAATGTGCTCCTTGAAAGGTTGAGATTAATCCTTGGACTGGTATGTTCCATTCTGGCCCAGCCTAGTTTGGAGATGTACCCAGGTCTATTTCCACTGTTATAGACTTCAAACTTCCCAGAAATGCACGGTATCAAAAGAAAACACTAATACAATGATTTACCAACAACAACTTGCATTTATGTAGCACTATTAACTTAATTAAACATCCAAGGTGCTTCACAGGAGCATAATCAGACAAAACATGACACTGAGATAAATGAAGAGACATTGGGACAAGTGACCAAAGGCTTGGTCAAACACATACGTTCTAAAGAGTGACTTAAAGAAAGAGAGAAAATTGGCAGCAGAGAGGTTTAAGGAGGGGATTGCAGAGTTTAAGGCCTATGCAGTTGCCAATGATGTAGCAGTGGAAATCAGGGATGCACATGGGGCCAGAATTAGAGGAGCACAGAGACCTTGGAAGGGCTGGCAGACTTTAAATGAAGTCAGTAACATGGGATCATTGGTACCTAATGGAAATGGTGAGAAAATAAGCACAGGCAACTGTGGGAAAATAAGTACAGGCAATCTCTAGTGTTATACCATGTTGTTATTTATCAGTTGGGAAAACAATATGCAGGGTCTAAATTTTTACAAGGCTTGGAGGTATGCAGTGAAATTCACTGTACTTTCTCAAATATGAATACGGTATGTTTTGTAGATTAATGAAAATCCATATATGTAACATTTCTAAACCGTGGAAATAACAATACCCATCAGTCTATTATGCTTTGGTTATTTGGTTATATTATAATAATAGTCCATCTACTAATGTCATAACTATTGGCTTTCAGCCCCACTATTCATTCTGCAGCCTTATTCTTCCAATACTTCCAAAAAGTGCAAAAGAAATACCAACATCACTTGTACTAAATTAAAAAGGAGAATTTATGTCATAGCTCTACCAATGTGGCTAGGTTCCTGCTGTCATTATAAATCATTCAAATTTTCTATAACAGGTTGCAAGGACATCTGAATCTCACAATGTGTATTTCCCTAAAGCACAATCCCAGGTATTTGTTAACTCATTAAAAAAAACAGAGAATAAGGTGATGCTGCCATATTTAACCTATTGTCTCTAATCCAGGGTATTGTATCAATCAAAATTGTTTAAAATATTGTGCTTTAATTCCATTACAGCTATGCTATTCCAATTAAAATTTATTTCAAACAGCAGTGCTTGAATTAGTTTAATCAAATCATCATGCATATTTACAAATTATTTCATCTATCCACAAAAAAGTCTTATTTAAAGAGGTTTTTAAAGCTGGATTATTAGCTATTACATCAACTATATTCATTAGCAGCTTATGACAGAAGCATTCTAGAATACTCTTGTAGTTTCCTTTTGCTTGTTTGAGAATGGTATACTAAGGGAATAAACCTACTGCTATCACCATTTGAATTTTATAGATGAGAATGATTGGGAGGTGAGTTCTGTGCTGGATCACGATTGTATATGGATCCAGCATGTGTTTATCTGAGATCAGTCATGTGCCTTTGTACCTATTGTAAATATTGCAGTTGGGTAAAAATGGTGATAAGAAATGACAATTCTGATAATCGGGGTCTGCTACTCCTTTTCATTACATTAATTATTGTTTTCATTATCAGCACTGTCCTAGCTCCATAAATACCATTGCATTGTTTTACTTTTGGTGTGTCATTGAATAACACATATAAAGCAAATAATTATTACCTGGAGCATAGTTTTAATCAGGACCTATAATGAACATAATATAGCTGGGAGACATGAGCTTCAAACTGTGATTTCCTGAGACTGTTAGCTACTAATGAATATAATTGAAACAGTTTTCTTGCAGTTGTGCTGTAAATGCACATGAAAAAGCAAAGGATTTCACAGGGTATCCCATATTTCATACACTAGAATTGGTAGGATCCCATTTTGTTAATATTCTTTAAGTGAGAAAGTCACCGAACCATTCATTTGAAGTGAGGAGAATTTACACATAGCTGTTCTGGAGAGCTTGGTGCTTTTAGTTAGACACAAATTGTAGCTCTTGGTGTCTTTGTTTTTAGACGGGTACTGACCTTAATATGTAAGCAGAGGGGAGAATTATTAATTGACAGGACTAACCTTGTTATTTAGGGAGATTACCTTTAAAAATTAGCTGAATTATTGCTTAAGAAAGTTATGTTTAGTTAGTTCATAGGTTGGGGGAGGTAATCCTTTGTGGAAGCAGCGGGCTTCGTGTAGAATGGGGTTTGTTTCTAAATTGAAGCTGCCATCCTTTGTCTGGTTCATGGTTAATTTTAGATTAGGACCAACCTAGCCAATTTGAGATTGGAGCTGAGCCTTTCTAACTGGTGGTGCAGGTTAACCCTTGATTGGAATCACTATCCCTATCCCTGCTTGGGCAGGTGTTATAAAATAAGAAGTTATCTTTCTGTTCATTGCATTCCTTATGGAGGATATCAGGCTGGATTTAGATGTGGAAATACTGGCTTATTGCATTGATTGTTATATGCTAAAAGTAGCTTCCCATAACTGGGCAAGCAGTTAAATGCTGAAATAGGGAAGTGCTGTCAGTGATGTCCTGCCCCTCCATAAGATGGCATCTCACCATCTGATTCACCATTTAAATGTATTGCAATGCACACAATTTCTGTACTTACCTCATGGATAACGATAAATTTGAAAAACAGCAAGGGCTTGTTCATTCCAATGCAAGTGCCCTATGCACGGTGTGATAAATTTTAACTGCTGCCAATTTGCTGGCATTTAAATTAACTTTTACAAGTGCAGAGACTCATTCCTTCAGCTTTTAATTATTGTTGGAGATCTCTAAAAAATGAAATAATTTGTTTCCATAGATTTATAGAATGATACAGCACAGAGGTACCTGTGCCGACTCTTTGGTAGAACTATCCAATTAACTCCACTCTCCTGCTCTTTCCCATATCCCTGTAAATTTTTCCCTTCAAGAATGTGTTTAATTCTCTTTTGAATGATACCATTAAGTCTACTCCATGGCCCTTTCATTCAGTGCATCCCAGATCACACCAATATGCTGTGTAAATAAAGATTCCTCATGCCACCTCAAGTCATTTGTAACAAAATGCATGTGTCTGCCCTTCGGAATGGCGAAAAGGTGCCAACATAGCAAGTACAGGAATTTATTCTAAATGTGCATTTAATTATTCGTAAACTCGTCCTGTATATGAGTTTAATATACAAAATGCGAGGGTAACACATTATCTTAATCTCTGTCCTTACCAGTATGATATAGCTATGTTGGTGTGAGCTGGGGGTGCTCCTCGCCTGCTTGTTTTGACATGGTCTAATCGTGGATTGGTTCAGAAAAGACTGGAAATGTATTAATTACATTAGGGGCTGACATATGGAGGCGTTTGTGGTGAGGTTAGATAGCCGTTGGATTTTGAGACTTTCCTGTTTGATTAATTTCTGTAGTTTACATACGCTGTGGTTTGATTACTTAAAATTTAGTTCGGTTCGACCGTATCGGATTTGTTCATCTGGTGGCTGGAGGGCGAGTCTTCCCAGTTTCTCCCTTGGTTTGCTGATGGGTTGGGTTATTTTGTGTTTAGCGGTTTGGTAAGAGGGTGGCTCATTCTTCATAGCTGGTTTCGCGATGTTTGTTTTATAGCTTTTTTGGTTGGACCTGAGTTCTTCTATTTATTGAGTGGTTTTTAGACGGACCGATTTTGACTTTGGGTTTGGTTTAGTTTACTTTCTGGCTGTGACATGGCCTGATTTTGATCCTGGGGCTGGAATAGTTTGTTGATCGGTTCTGGTTTTGATCTTGAAGCTGTGTTTGGTTTATTGACTTTCTCTCTCCACCACACCACCCCCGCCCCCCCCACCACCCCCCCCCCCCCCCCCCCCCCCCCCTCCAAACCGTTCACCTACGATTTGCTTGCACTATATGGCAGGTTGAGTGCGGTGACATTTGCTGATTGGAAACCAATTCTTAAATCATACTTGTTTGGATTTGAATCTTACACCTAGGTCCCCGCTTTCAAAGTTGGAGCATAGAGATTCGTTAGGAAGAACCCTTCAGTCAGATAATGCATCATTTGTTAGTTGGCAAAGTTAACGGAAGTTTTGCGGGTGTTTTAGTCGGGGTGGACCATTTGAAGAGAAAGCTTGGTCGCAGGAATTGAACATTGTTCCAATATTTCCCCACCCCACCATTGTGATTGGAGACCTTGTGAAAAATGGTGTAAAATAACTCGATTCACATCATATCCAATATCGATTGGATTCATTACAGTTTTTCAAGTGACAAACTAATTTTTAATCAATTTACAAATCAAGAATAAACGGGAGGGGTTTTGAATATGACCTTCAGATCATTGTACTGTTTTCAAACATGATCAGAACACGGGTGAAGTTATACGTTCGAGTGTTATAAGTAGAAAGGCATTCGACTAACAAAACTCCATTGACCTCATTTCCAGAAGGTAAACGCTATATATCTCGAAGATTATCCCAAATAAGCTTTCCTATTATTTATTAAACACAAAGCTGAATCTAGCAGGAGAGCACCGTTTTAATTCCCTTAGAGACTTGCATTGAATTATGAGGTTGGGGCCAACGTTTAGCAATTCCCAGGACATGAGGATGAGAAGTACAGGCACGTTTTCCCACGAAACGACCGCGCTTCCCAATATTTTATGAATACCTTTTTGGCAAGATTCGAAGTTGCAATAAACTTCTACAAGCTTCTCAATTCGATTACAAGCGTTTAGTCACATATCGTCCGCCGGATTTCAATCTCAGGCGTGTGATGTTAATACATCAGGGCACTTAAAAAGAGAAGCATTGTCAGCGGCAATCCGAACTATTTTTTTTACCCGGTACGACCCGGTCAGGTGCGCATTGACCAACTCTCTCATATTGAAGACAACTTGACGAGCATCACTTCAGAACTCTGTAATAAAGCACCACTTACCTGAAATCGTCCACTGTCATCATTTTGGTTTCATGAAATCTCTGAGATGTAGTTACAATCCTTGGGAGTATTTGACCAGGAATGTCCTGAGCTAGGGATTGTGCGCGAAGACGCTACCTGCCAGTGTATCTCTGCTAGCTATGAATTACCGGCAAACACTTTGACTGTCCATCCAATCTTTTTTTTTGAACATTTTTTGAATTGCTCGTGTTTCTGTCTGAGGAAATTACCCCCCGTCCCGCCCTACTTGATGTTTAGAGCCCCTTCCTTTTACTGGCAGAGGGAGCGGAGCTTCCAGCTCCCATGAACTTGTGTTCAAAAAGCGAGCAGAGGAGGCTGAGCAAGATGTGATGCTCCTCCGCCAAGCACAGACTTTTTTTTCAGTCCATAGAAATACCGGCAAGCCAGTAGAGGTGATGTAATGCAAATACAGCCAATCAACTCGGAGTCTCCCGATCCCCTGGTTACAATATAGATCACCACCCCCCCCCCCCCCCCCCGCAACCACCCCCCCAGGCTATTTAACATTGGACTTTAAACATCAGGTTAGAGCATACATAGATGGTAGAATCAAACTCGCCATCTCATGGATTTATGATGCTCCTTAAGCAGTAATCGGCCATTAAATCGCGTTCATTTCTTTCTTGTCCCCTGAACATTTTGGAAGGCTCTCCTAGCATTTTAACGATGAGAATGGGACTGCTGATTGATATCACAGGAAGAAGGTGGAGAAACAGGGAGTGAGAGTAAGGACAGGTCCACGTGCTGCCCCACTGGCTTAGAAAGCGCAAAACTCCCAAGACGAGGCCACGGTTAAGCAAAGCGCTTGCTACACTAATCCTCATGCTCGGCGGAGAATCGTTGGATTTAGATGGGGCACCGTCTTTCTTGCTTACAGCCTCGGTAGCTTTGGTGCATGTCAGGCATATCATCGGCTAGTTATTGCGCCCCCCCCCCCCCCCCCCCCCCCCAGGTCGCCTACCCCATGTAGGAGAAGCTATTGAACTGAAATTACCATGGGCATAGATTAGACAGGAAAACCAAGAATTCTAGCGTTGGTCAGTACGACTTCCTTTCTTGTCACTGCAGCGATTCCCCTGCCTCTGTTCAGGGTCTCCCTCTGCCACTGTATCAGTTGCAGTGTCATAACAACGGGGATTTAGGTAAATACCCATCGCGAAAAGTTGTGTATCACGGGGAGGCCATGCTATGTAGACTGATAGAAGAGCATATGTTATGACGCAAGAATCAAGTACAGGGGCTTGAAGGTGACACACTGGAGGGGCACCCAATCGGAAATGCCCGGGAGCAACTCAACTTCATTCATATAAGGCGCCCTCCAAAACACAAAACGTGAGGTAATTTAGTGATATGTGAATTTGCAACGTGGGCGCTTCGGCTTGTCTTTAATGAGAAGCCTGTAAATTATGTTAACCCCAACCTTAAAGGTAAGATCCTAATCTCAACTATAACTGGAAAATGCCGAGTGGTAATATTGCTCTTAACCTTAACTCTAACTGTAGACAAATTACCTCTTGCCAACCCTTCTATTAATCCGAATCCAATCTCAAACTCCGGTTGAATCGGCTGAGTATAGCCAGTTTCAAACAATTCCGATAAAACATCCATCTATCAAATTCACTCTCCATGGTAATATTGTTAGGAGTAGAACGCCTCCAATCTCTCTCTAATATCTGGGTTGGGGAGGGGGAGGGGGTGGGGGAGGGGGTGGCGTTGAAGGAAGGGAGCAAGGCAATATTTCGATTTCTGAACGGGTGAGAAACTTGTATCCCAGTAAAATGGACCAACAGCTTGTACTGAGTGCAAACTATTCGTTTGAATAGGAGACATGCTTTTTTTCCTCTCTCATTGAATTTACAGCACGAAGACAGACTATCAACCCAACTCTTTGGTGCTCTGTGCTGTACAGGAGTTTAGTCTGACAATACTTAATCTAATGCTTTCAGCATATCCTTCTACTCTTTTCGTCCCCATGTACTTACCTAGCTTCCACTTATACATCAATCTTCTTTGCCTCAATATTCAAAACGGTAGCGAGTTCCACTCTCTGAGTATAATTCTCTTTAGAATATATTGATGGATATGTGCGTGCCATCTTCGTCTATTAACAGGTATCATTGCAAAGAGGCCTAAGTATTTCTGAATAAAAATCTGCAGTCGGTGGCCATCCAGGTTACAAAACAGCTGATTACAAAAGTAATTGCGTCTCTTGTAGATCTATTCACTCCCAGTACAGGAAAATTGTTATGTTAATGTTCTCTGTCACTTCTGATTAACCCCCATATATTTCAAACATTAGTATTCTTCCATGAAAAGTCTGGCACAGGCCCGTGTGATTCCAGAGAGGAATCATCGCTTTCATGCATCGTCACAAACATTTACACTTCTGTATCAAGTCAGCGAACCCTGGATTGTTTAGGGTCGGTAATTTATTTTCCAGTCTCATGAGCTAGCTTCGTCTGCAATTTATTTAAGAATGTGTGAATTATTTGAGCTTCATACTCCTTCTATTCCCCAGCTATACAACGGGATTCTTGGCCTAGTCACTGTATTTGGAAAGTTAATTGTTTTGTAAACAGCATTTCAGTACCGGGGATAGAGCCGCTGAGATTCCAGTCGCTGTCCATGGTGCTAAAACGCCCATGATCAGAGATCACTAGGAACTCGGCAAAATCAAATTGTGCCAGAGCTCTGTCTTACATACTGAATCAGCACAACATTTTTATAATAGCTCTTCGACGATTAAATTTGAGTCACATCATACAGTCATATCTACAACACTTCAGGCAACATAGTGCCTAAGTGAATAGGTGTCAGCCTTAGTTCAGTCATAGCACTGTGACCTCTTAGACGAATGTGGGTTGAAGCCCCACTCCACGGGCTTATGCATATAATTCAGACCAGCACTTCAGCACAGTGCTGAGGGAAAGTTGCAACTCAGATACTGTCTTTTGAATTAAATGTTGCATTGAGACCCTATCCCACCTCTCGGGGGAGCGAAACAATCCTATGGCGTAAATGAAGAAAGAATATGGGTTCGCTCCGATGTCCTAGCCAATAATTATCTAACAACTAAAACAAATAAACAGATTATTTTATTGCTGTTTGTGGGAGTTTGTTGTGATCAAATTGGTGGCTACGGTTCCTACATTTGCACTGACTACGCTTGAAAAGTACTTTATTGGCTATAAAACGTTGGGACATCTTGAGGTTATGAAAGATGCTATATAAATGCAAGTCTTTCTTTACATATATGGGATTCTGATGGAGATTTAAGGTGATAATTCATTGAAGAATTTCTCTAATAGCTTTTCTCTCCACTTGTCCTTGAGTTAGGACAGCGATGGGTTGTGGGGTTGGTGGGGGGGGGGGGGGGGGGGGGGGTGGTGTTATCTATGTTCATATGTTGTGTAATATATAAATGAGATAAATTAAGAATACGGCTGGGTTGTGACACCCGTGGCCAATGTAGTAGTGTTATGGTTCAGCATCCATCTTTTGCACTCTCTCCTTGTCTCTTTGTCTCATTAAATGTGGTTAATATTTTAATGAAATAATGTAACTGCCAAAGTGGGTAAACAATAATACAAAAGCACCACAGGCGTTTGCATTAACTTAGTGGCGTGGAAAACTTTCAAATGATTTTCTGCAAGCCTGCATTTGAGATAAATCACGTTTAATTACAATCCAATATTACCATTGGGGCAAGGATGATCAGATTTTTCACTGAAAAAGATTATTAAAGAATAACATGTTTGCTTTTATCAGGATTATGTTTAGTATAGTTGACGATGGATTCTATTAACCGTCTACTGTGTGCCAATATACGATGATGTGCATACCTAACAGGATGGGCAGGACAGACTGCAGATGTTCCCGATTTCCAGCCCAAGGCAAAAAGAACATAGAGAGAAATGTGACGGATAGTGTTTTATTTGAAGCTGGAGATCAGTCAGCTGAACTGTCACCTTCGCCATGATTTGTTATCATGGAAGATGGTATAGAGTTTGAAGCCAGTGGGGCTAATATGGAAAAGCTAATTCAATTATAAGGAGATTGAAACTAATCTGGCTGCTTCGAGAGCAACACAATTCATTGTTTGGTATTCCCTGATTTAGCCTAGATTGCAAAGCGATGCATGCAGAATGTTTGGAATGCAGGCAGCGTGAGGGACAAACTTTGCGAAATTTACTGAGACGTATAGTGTAAAGTGGGGGGGGGGGGGGGGGGGGGGGGGGGTGAGGGAGGGGGACTGGGGTCATATAGAAGCGAATAGTAAGAAATAACTCTTCAAAATACTGGATCAGATGTCAGACTTGCAGAAAAAAAAGCACGAGATGTGGAAATGGAAACATAAAGTCCCTGTGAAAGCTACAGTGAGCGAGAAAGGTGTCCGTTTAAAAACAAATACAGACAACGAAGGGGCATCAGGACCAGAGGCAGCCCTCAAATAGTAACGAGAGGCAGTGAGTGCGAGTGAGAAGACAATTTTCAGGACGGCGCCAAGAAAGTGTCAAAAATGCATGAAAGAAAAGGGACTAGACCTCGAGAAACTGGAGGAAAGGGATGGGACACAGGATGGTGAGCGAGAGTTTAAAGGGCATTTCTTTTCATTCTAGACAAAGGCATGATGCCAGTGCCCACCGGCATGGCCAATAGATGGCATTGTAGTCATTCACGGACCCCTTGAAGCAACCTGCAGAAACTCTGTGCCTAATTCGCACCAGATCCAAACGTATTAAACAGAAGTGTTAGATTAGATTGATTCAAAAAACAAAGGGAACGAAGAGTGACCCATTCCTCAAACCATGGATGTCTTAAACGTATTTACATGACAAAAAGCGGGCAACGTATTCACATCACTGGCTAGTGAGAAATTAAGATAAAGTTAGTGTGCAGAACAGCATCATTGTGTTCAGAGCGGTTGGGATTGAGCAGCCCTCAGCAATGAATAGGTTCAGAAACTGTGTCAGCTTTTCAAAGGAAAACACAATCGATGCATTCCTTGGATGGAAATGTCACTTGTTAGTTACTTTCCCCTTTGACCTCTGGCAGCACAATCTAAAATTCATTTTGACTGTGATAGGGTTTCACACTCCCTCTTTAACCAGGCAGAATGACATCCCAAAGTAGCTCCCACGCACTATTCGGTATCTATAATGACAAAACCAACACAGTATTACATTCTCTTGCTATTCTTTCAGTCATAAATCATATCTAAGTTGCTCACGCACATATATATGTAGTCACATACGGTTACTTTAAGTTGAGGTGTACATGTTTTCAGTGCTGTTTTACTATTTAATCGATATCGGCGGATAGAAGCACCTCTCAAATGTTGTTAAATGTGCAGGTATTCAAAAATGATCCTTGTAGATCACCATGTTGAGTGAGAAGTGTTGCCCCAAAAAAATACACTGCGGTTTTGCTCCGCTGAGATACTCAATGAAATTGCAGATGCGAATAAAATTGGTTTAATATGTTACATGACTTGATGCAACTTCCTTTCAGAAAGCCTTCCCTTCAATTTTACTGTCAGCTGGGAACATGTTAACTAACCAGACCCTGCTTCCTCATTACCAAGTGCATCCATCCACCTACTGCATGAGGGAAGTGCTAAGACAACTGATAGAAAGCTCCACGAACGCAAAATCTTGGCGCCTGCCTTTGTTCCCTCTCCTCTCCCCGTCAAGCTATTCCCTTTGCTCGCCAGTTGGACCTTAGGCTTTGGCAGATGGTTGGGTTCCGAGCCGCAGCCATCTGTTGGAGACGTTTGGAGTCGGAGACCAACAGCTGGCTCCGAGAACCGTGTGGTCTCTTTGCTTCTCCCCTCGGGGTACATAGGCTGTGGAAATCTAATGTAAGGATAAATAAAACATCAAAAAGATTTGAACTGCTCTGATCTGCCAGCCTTCTCGGGGTGGGGGTGGGGTAGTGAAGTGTGGTGAAGATGGCAAACTAGTTCTGACAAGGTCTAACGGAACATAGGCGAAAGCAGTCAGGTTTATATAAATGATACCAAATACAACTCAGTAAACTCAGGAGTAAAAGTGATCTGGGCAACTGTGACACACAATTATTTTCAATGTGATATACTCCTGTTTGGAAGGGAGTTTATATTAGCGCCGTACAGACATGCTGCTTAATATCCGTGTGTAAGGGAGCTGGAAATGGTCACTGATCATTGAATCTCATCGCAAGGGGATAGACGCCACTTCTACTGTGGTACATTTTGTGTTGTTGATTTCATTCTTATTCTGGCGGCATTTTATGGAAGGGTGCGGGGGTGTTGTCACTTTTCCATTTAACTGGGACAACTCCTCCCCTCCCTGAAATGGCAGCCAAATTGATATCCAAATCCATTGCTTCAAGCGAAGCAGGGCTGAGTTGGAACATTTTAATATGAGACAATGCGATTTCAGAGGGAAACTGGCTTCCCGGGCAACTGGGCCAGTTCAGTGCCTTATTCCCCGCGTGGCTGGTCATAAAGCCGCCTGGTCGTTGGAGATTGTCTAATATCATTCGTTATAATGACCAATAATTCAAACTGGAACCTGAAATCCGTTACAGCTCTGGGATTAACAGATTAAATTCACCCCCCACCCCCAAAGGAAAGCGGGGTCTGCACATTTAATAGTCATCTGTGTACTCTGAGTGGATTTTATTTCTTTGATCAACATTTCGGCCTAACAATGCGGAAGTAAGCCCTGAATTTGACGCGTTTTGCGTCTATTTCTCTTGCGTCTTCATCTGTCTCCTTCAGTGACACACAGTTCTGGGTAGATCGACTTGGAGGAGGCGCATAGAGCCGGTTGGAAGGTGGGAGACGGCTGAAAGGAGATGGGGTGGGGTCCGGGAAGTGAGGGATATTGTAATAGCCTTTAAGAGAAAGCAGCATGCTATCACTTTAAGGGAAGTGTGTCATGTGATCTAGCCCCACTTTCACTTCAGCTTGGAGCAGTACATAGATACACAGCTTTGCAGCTCTGATATCCTCAAGCTTTCTGTCAGTGTATATCTGGTCATATATGCCCAGAATTAACAAATGAACCCACAACGTGTTGACCTTATGAGTGATTGGTGCTTTGATATCATTATAAAAACACAACATGGTGTGCAGCAGTGGTTCCTTCGAAATGATGTGGTGCACAGGATAACAGCAAAATTCAGTACAAGTATGACATGGTGAATAGTCTTAGATTGTGATGCATGGAATGAGATGACTCTCAATGTTCTGGTCAGACCTCAGTGGAGTCACAGCATTGAAGAGTGTTGAAATCGCAGGGAGAGGAGATGGGAGGTGGTTTTGAATTTATTTTTCCGGTACTGGACAATGTTCCAGCTGAATGCTGAATTTCTGGGTGAGGTAGAAAATCTTTTAAAGCCTCCTATAGTGGAACTAAACAGAATATGCTGTGCGTGAGAGAGAGAAAAGTTAATGTTTTACTGTGAGCCTCACATGTTTTTCTTTTCTTCAAAGATGTTGTTTCCCATGCCAGATTTCCTTTTGTCTGCACTGTCAAAGTTTCCTGACAGGTCTTAAAGGACTTACAAATCTAAGACCTGAAGGAATTAGAGCTGGAGTAGGCCATTCTGCCTTTGAGACAATCATTGAATAAGATCATGGCTAGTCTTCTATCTCAACTCAATATCAGTTTTAAAACAAAAACAGAATTACCTGGAAAGATTCAGCAGGTCTGGCAGCATCGGCGGAGATGAAAAGAGTTGACGTTTCAAGTCCTCATGACCCTTCGACAGAATTTGAGTTCGAGTCCAAGAAAAAGTTTTAAAAGCCAATCCATGTGGTACCTCACTAGTTACAGCTACTCACAAGTGTCTAACATTAGTAAATTGGTTGCATGTTGTAAGCTTGGTTGAATGGGAGAACTCTCACCTCTGAGTCAGAGCTCATAGGTTCATATTGCACTTCAGAGGTTTGATACTTCAGTACATGGCAACACATGGTAAAAGATTAGGGGATACCTGTATTCAGAAGGAGGGCCTTGCACATGAATCACATAAATTTCAGGTAGGGCAAACAATTAGGAAAGCAAATGACATTTTAGCATTTGTTACAAAGGGATTGCATTATAAGGGCAAATAAGTCTTACTACAATTGTACAGGGCCTTGGTGAGACCCCACCTGGTGTACTGTATGGTCTCCATACTTAAAGAGCTTATACCTGTCTTACAGAGAGTGCAGCAAAGGTTCACTAGACTGGCTTCTGGGATGAGAGGATTGTCCTGTGTGGAGAGATTGAGTAGACTAGACCTATATCCCCAAGAGTTTAGAGGAATTAGAGATGATCTCATTGAAGCATATAAAATTCTTAAGGGATTTAACAAGTTCAGTTCTAGGAGGATGTTTTTCTTGGCTTGGGAGTCTAAAACTATAACGGATATAGCCTCAGAATAAAGGGGTGGTCATTAGGCTGAGATGAGAAGAAATTTCTTCAGTCAAAGGGTTGTGAATCTTTGGTATTTTCAAATGAGAGAGCTCTGGATGCTCAGTTGTTCAGTTTATTTAAGTTATAGGTCAATACATTTTTGGATGCTATGGGAATTAAGTGACATGAGGATAGTGTGATCAGCTGGAGTTAAAGAAAAAAAGAAAGACTTGCAATTATATAGCACTTTTCACAAGCAGCTGAAGTCTCAAAGTGCTTTACAACCAATCACAGAATTGTTAAGGTGTAGAAAGAGGCCGTTTGGCCCATCTTGTCTGCACCAGCTCTCTGAGCATTTTAACTTAGTGCCAATGTCCTGCCTTTTCCCTGTAACCCTGCACATTGTTTCTATTTAAATAATCATCCAATGCCCTCCTGAATGCCTCAGTTGAACCAGCCTCCACCACACTTCCAAGCAGTGCATTCCAAACCCTAACTACTCACTGTGTGAAAAAGATTTTTCTCACCTCACATTTGATTCTTTTGCAAAACACTTTAAAACAGTACCTCCTGGTTCTCAATCTGTTTACGAGCGGGAACAGTTTCTCCCTATCAACTCTGTCCAGACCCCTCATGATCAAATCTCCTCTTAGCCTTCTCTCCTCCAAGGAAAACAGTCCCAACTTCTCCAATCTTTCCTCATAACTGAAGTATCTCATCCCTGGCACCATTGTTGTAAACCTCTTCTGCACTCTCTCCAATATGTTCACATCCTTCCTATGGTGTGGCACCCAGAAGTGGACACAATACTCCAGCTGAGGTCTAACCAATGTCTTATATAGGTCTCTCATAACCCCTGCTCTTGTACTCCATGCCCCTATTAATGAAGCCTAGAATACTGTATGCTTTAGAAAGAGTACTCTCTACCTGTCCTGCCATCTTTAATGACTTATGTACATATATACACCCACGTTGCTCTGCTCCTGCACAATCTTTAGAATAGTATCCTTGATTTTATACTGTCTCTCCATGTTCTTTGTACTAAAGTGTATCACCTCACACTTCTCCACATTAAACTTCATCTGCCACCTATCTGCCCACTCCAACTACTTTGAAACCTAGCCATTGTTCTAATGTAGGAAATGCAGCAGACAAATGCTCACAAACAATAATGTGTTAATGACCAGATAATGAGCTAATCAGCCATGATTTTACTGGTGAAAATGGCTACTTCCTGTTTTCCATCTTTTAACCAATCTTCAATCTATACTAATATGTAATCCCCAATTCCATGAGCCTTAATTTTGTGCAATAACCTCTTGTGTGGCAATACAATGCTTTCTGAAAATCCAAATACACTACATCCACTGGTTCCTCCTTATCTACCCAGCTAGTTACAAACTCAATAAACTCTAACAGATTTATCAAATTTCAATTCCATGTTATAAATCCATGTTAATTCTGCCTAATCATATTATGATTTCCTGCTAATGTCAGACTAGCTGGCTTATAGTTTCCCATTTTCTCTCTCCCTCCTTTCTTGAATTTCTTGGGTTATGTTTGCTACCTTCCTTTTATGTTCATTTTGATAATTAGATGGAGCACAAGCTATTAAATCATCCAGTAGACAGTACCTCCAACAACACATCACTTCCTTAGTGCTGCACTGAAGTATCAAGTCTAACTCAAGAGGTGAGAGTTCTCCCATTGGGCCAAGCCTACACCATGCAGCCAATTTACTGACACTAGCTGCTTGCGAGCATCAAGGATGCAGGAACCAGTGAAGTAATTTACCCCAGACAGCTTTAACCATCTCCTTCTTCAAGACCTATCATACTTGCAGGAAACTTCAATAGTGAAAATGCAGCTTAGGCCATCCAGTTCCATTTATAGTTGAGGTAGCTTGGATAACAATGGCTGCCTGAGGGTTGTTGCTGAAAATAAATTCCAACATTTTTCCGGAAAGAAAACACCAGAAAAATAAACAGACTCTACCCGTGACATCTGTTGGTGAACTTATATAATTGGCAGTGTGGTAGGAACTCAATAATTAACTGAGACTGCAAAATATTCGACACGGTCTCTGTCAAGATTCTTTTGCACATAAATTGAAATAGAAACAAAATCTTTCTAAATCCTCATTAATAACCGCTCTTTATTTTAGCTTGGCATTGTGTTACTGTAGCCCTGGATTGTTGAGGTGACCTTAAATCGTGAGAGGCAGTTTGAGACCAATAAAAACATAAGAAATAGGAACAAGGCATAGGCCATTTGGCCCCTCAAGCCTGCTCCACCATTCAATAAGATCATGGCTGATCTTCTTGCGTTTCGATTTCCAAATTTGTGCCTACCCCCAATAACCTTTGATTCCCTTGCCTAACGAGAATCTATCTACTTCTGTCTTAAAAATATTTAATGACCCTGCCTCCACTGCCTTCTGAGGCAGAGTTCCAAAGTCGCACAAGCCTCTAAGAGAAAAAATTTCTTCTCATCTCTGCTCTAAAAAGGCGACCCCTAATTTTAAAACAATGCCCCCTAGTTCTGGACACTTCCACAAGAGGAAACATCCTTTTGATGTCCACCTTGTCAAGGCCATTCAGGATCTTGTATACTTTAATCAAATTACCCCACATTCTTCTAAACTCCAGTGGAAACAAGCCCAATCTGTCCAACCTTTCCTCATAAGACAGCCCACTCATCCAGGTATCAATCTAGTAAACCTCTTTGAACCGTCTCCAATGCATTTACATCCTTCCCTAAATAAGGAGACCAAAACTGCACACAGTATTCGGGGTGCGGTCTCATCAATGCCCTGTACAACTGAAGCATAACATCCTTACTTTTATGTTCAATCCCCTCATAATAGCATCCCATTAGCCTTCTTAATTACTTGCTGTACCTGCTTACTAACTTTTTGTGACTCTGGTACTAAAACACCTAGACCCCTCTGCACCTCAGAATTATGTAGCTGTCCTTCATTTAAGTAATACACTGCCTTTTTTTCTTTCTACCAAAGTGAACAACTTCACAGTTTCCCACATTAGACTCCATTTGCCAGATCTTTGCCCACTCACTCAACCTATCTATAACCATTTGCAACCTCCTTATGTCCTCTACACAACATACCTTCCTACCTAACTTTGTGTCATCTGCAAAGTTAGCTACCATGTCTTTGCTCCCCTCATCTACGCCATTGATGTAAATCATAAAAGTTGGGGACCCCTGTGGGACTCCACTTGTCACATCCTGCCAATCAGAAAAAAGGCACACTGATGCATACTCCCTGCTTTCTGCCAGCCAGCCAATATTTTATCCATGTTAATATGTTATCTCCTTCACCATGCGCTTTTATTTTCCATAATAACCTTTGATGTGGCACATTATCAAATGCCTTCTGGAAATCCAAGTACAGTACATCTACAGGCTCCCCTTTATCCACTGCACATGTTACTCCTTCAAAAAACTCCAATAAGTTGTTTAAACATGATTTTCCTTTCACAAAACCATGCTGACTCTTCCCGATTGCCTTGAGCTCTTCTAAGTATCCAGCTATAACATCCTTAATGATTGATTCTAACAACTTCCCCACAACAGATGTCAAGATAACTGACTTATAGTTTTCTGTTTTCTGCCTCCCTCCCTTCTTGAATAGAGTGGTTATATTTGCTACTTTCCAGTTTGATGGAACCTTTCCACACCAGCGCATTGACTACCTCATTAGCCACTTCTTTTAAGACCCTACGATGTAGCCCACTGGGACCTGGAGACTTGCCAGCCTGCAGCTCAGTTCTGTTTCCCTAGTGATTTCAATTTCAGCAAATTCTTCTCTCCCTTTCACATCCTAATTTGCAGCTATTACTGGAATGTTTTTTGTATCCTCCATAGTGAACACAGAAGCAAAATATTTGTTCTTTCCTTCCACCATTTCCTTATTATCCACTATTAACTCTCCGCTATCACTCTCTAGAGGACCAACACTCACTTTGCTTACTCTTTCCCTTTTTAAATACCTGTAGAAACTCTTGCTATCCATTTGTACATTTCTAGCTAGCTTCCTCTCACACTCTAATTTCTTTCTCCTGGTTAACCTTTTAGTCATTCTCTACCATTCTTTATATTCTGACCAATCATCTGTCCTGCCACTCATCTTTGAAGAGTTGTATGCTTTTTCCTTAAGTTAGAGGCTTTCCTTAACTTCTTTAGTTAACCACGGATGGTGGGTCCACTCCTTAGAATTTTTCTTTATAATAGGAATGTACTTACCCTGAATACTCTGAGATATTCCCATTAACGTCTGCCACTGTTTCTCTATTGATCTAACCTCTAGCCTAGTTTCCCAGTTCACTTCAGCTAGCTCAGCTTTTATCTTCTTATTTAAGTTTAAGATACTAGTCTTGGACCCATTCTTCTCCCTTTCAAACTGGATGTAAAATTTAATCATTGTGGTTGCTGCTACCTAGAGGTGGCTTTACTCTGAGGTCATTAATTAATCCTATCATATTACACAATACGAAGCTTCATATAACCTGCTCTCTGGTTGGTTACAGAACATGCTGCTCTAAGAAACTATCTTGAAAGCATTCTAAGATCTCCTCATCCAGGCTACTACTGCCAATCTGATTTTTCCAGTTTATGAGTAGATTAAAATCACCCATGATTATTGCTGTCCCTTTATCACAAGCACACAGTATTTTCCCTTCAATACTTTGTCCTACACTGTGGTTACTATTAGGGGGCCTGTAGACCACTCCCACCAATGACTATTTTCACATACTATTACTCATCTCCACCCAAAACGATTCTACATCCTGATCTCCTGAACCAAGGTCATCTCTAACTATTACACCAATACCCTCTTTGATTAATAGGGCTAGCCTCCACCTTTATCCAGCTTGCTATTCTTCTTGACTGTCATGTACCCCTCAATATTAAGAACCCAATCTTTATCTTCCTGCAGCCATGTCTCTGTAATGCCTGTTTAGAGCCAATGGAAATTATTGCTTGTACTTAAAAATTTTAAAATGAAATTTCAAAAGTTCTCTGGGCAAAAGATATTCAAGTAACTCCATACTTGAGTTATAGCTCAGCTTTGGATGGGTAAAAAGCTGAAACCCATTGCTCCATTGTTAAGTATATTGGGCCTATTGTAATATGAGCCAACCGTTTCAATTCCAGAACCGCTTTATATCTGAAGTTGGACTTCCTCTGAAACCAATACAGGTGGGAGCGAGGGAAGAATGGCCAAGAAGGAAGGATTCCTCTGTACGACTCAAGTGAACCACCTAGTCTGTCAATCAATTGATGCAAGGATTTGCGGAAGGGAAGGAGGTATACAAGTAAATCCAAGGACGGCTCATTTAAAGGATTTCATTCTCTTTTACCAATTGTAGTTAGTTTGAAATGACAGAATAGCTTTCACCAATATTATATGCTTAATTTCCTGTAAGTGCATTATTTCAAGGTAAAGTTATCCTCTTGTTATATAATCATTATTGAGATTATTTTACTTTTTCTGTAAAATTCAAGTTTCCATACTATGCGTCAGCTAAGTAGGTAATGGTCATCTCAATACCCTTAAGGGGAGTAGTCCTAGATTCATCACCATTTTAGAATGATGACTCTGCACTTACATCACATAAACCAGGAACTGAATCAGTTTGTGTATCCTCTTGGGGGTACGCTTGAAATGATCATTGCAACTGACATGCTGTAAATTACTAAAGGCAATACATCAGGTAATTTTAAGATGCAGTGGCCCTCCATTTTTGTATTTCTGCAAAGTAATTTCCACATTGTAGTTTGCACTTATCAGCAACACAAAACCCACACTAAAATTCTAGTGTTGGGTCATAGCCGGACACCTGCGTGCAGTGGTATAACTCCATCACCTTTTCAAACTGAGTTTGAAAGTGCTCAGGGATCACTTGGGCCAGCTGAATATGTCATGAGCTGAAACAGAACTTATTTAAATATCATTAGCATAGACATTGCTGTTTATTCTTCCAATTCACAAGCAGAGGTCTGCATGCGCATGTAAGCAAGTGTGCACAGAGCTCTCTCCTGGCTATGAGAACAGGAAATGAGTGTAAACCAGGAACTGCCGACTGCACTTCAATAGCATTACTATCGCTCATAGATCAGGGGCTATAGGTTGTCCAACCAATGTGAAAAGTGATTCAAACTTTGCAATAGGACACACACCTCTGAAAATTTTACTGTCCTACTAATGAAATCACACTTATTGGAAAAAATGTCAGTACTAGCAAATGTTTTGTCACAGAATAGTTCATCAGATCTGGCCACTGAACAGTGTGTAAGTCTCAGTTAATTTCAATCCATATACAGTAGACACCAGATAACTATTTAACCAAAACAAAAACAGAATTACCTGGAAAAACTCAGCAGGTCTGGCAGCATCGGCGGAGAAGAAAAGAGTTAAAACTCTTTTCTTCTCCGCCGATGCTGCCAGACCTGCTGAGTTTTTCCAGGTAATTCTGTTTTTGTTTTGGATTTCCAGCATCCGCAGTTTTCTTTGTTTTCAACTATTTAACCACATCGGTATTGCACATTTTCATTGCAAATCAATCTCAGCGCTTGTCTGTGTGGGTTATTAGTTGGTCAACTTACAACAGAGGAGTGATGTTCGTTAACAAAACAATCTGTGTTGCTGATGGAAATGTTCTTGGTTATTTTCCAAGCCCCTCAGGTGCACCAGAAAGGGAAACAGTGTAGGCCTCCTCTACACATAAGGACTTAAGTACGGGAATAGGCCATTCAGTTGCTCAAGCCATTCTGCCATTCAATTAGTTACTGGAATTGCTGATCTATGTCCTCACTCCATCTATGCACCTTAGTTCTAGAACTTTTAATCCCTTTGCCAAACAAAAATGTATTAATCTCAGTTTTGAAATTGTCAATTGGTGTAGCCTCAACAACATTTTGGAGAGAAGAGCTCCAGGTTTCCATTTATCCCCACCACCCCCACCCCCTGCCACCCCCGCCCCCACCACATGATGCACACAACTTACAGGGAATATTTGCTATACAGGAAATGCATTGGAGCAGAGGACAGATTGCTCAAACAAACATTTTTTTAATATATTGCATTGATCACAGATACTGTGAAATGACTCTTCCTCTCTCTACACACATAGATGCGAGAATTTAAAGTGTCTTCCATTCCATCTCTTGAACCATGTAAAGACATTGAAGCTTTTGTAAAAGAAGTTTTTGAGCAGAAGTTACTGACCCTCATGGGTCCTGGTCACGCTTTGATCTAGATTAATGATTGCTATTCGTTTGGAGTAGAATATTAAAAATATGGTTACAAATCCTTGATGGCAGTTCTCTTCATTGCTCCTTAGTTTAATTGAAACTTATGCTCGGGTTATAGGTTAGCTTTTGTGCATGACAGGTGCAATTTTGTGCATGACAGATACAATTTTAAACAGAGAAATCAACTAATGAAAGGGCAGCATATTCGCACTTGGGGCAGAGTTTGAAATTTGACACAATAGCCAGACGAGGCCTTTATAAGCTCACTTTCCCATCACCTGCCAGTTTGGTGCCCACCCTAATTTTCAGCTTTTATCATTGTGAGTTTGATGGGGGAACAAAGCAGATATTTCCCAGTATGTTGCAGCCTCATTTTTAAGCTATGAACCTAAAGATTTGCTTTGTTTGCCAGACAAGTGAATTGAACAAATTTGTTCTGATATTTTATAATTTTATGATCTCATATTTTACTACAGAGAAGATTTTAATAAAACAAGGAGTCAAATGTAGGAGGAAGTTTAAGATGACCACCATCAGTAGCTTTCGAATTTATTGTCAGGGCCATCTAATCAGGTCAACCTAGGTTTAAAATGACTTTTGAACATGATAAGCCCCATAGCAGAAGAATGAGTTGGAGGTGCCAAACAAGCTTAAGCAAGAGTAATCAACTTGACTAAGAAGCATACATAGGCAGAGAGGTATGTAAGGTTTTGAAGTACGAACAGAAATGGGCAAGAGATTAGTACCATATTGTTCACTGGTGAAAAATGAGAGACTTTGTTACAATCTAAGGAACCAATGCAAATAGAAAATTCTGCTTCGACAAATATAAAACACGTCAGTGCTACTTTGGTATAGTTGTGCTTTAACACTACTGGTAGTGTGTTAAACACTTGTCTTAACCTAAGTGTTTAGCATTCTTGGGTCATGTGTTTTAGTTTGGTGTTTAACATGGTTTAATTCCTTTTTTATGTATTTCTATTAATTTAATGTGTTGTGATGTGGGACCATAGAACAATACAGCTCAGGAAGCTGCCAATTGGCCCTTCAAGTCTATGCATGTTCTTTTGATGAGCAAACCAGTTAGTCCCACTACCCTGCTTTTCACTATCACTTTGCAATGTTTTCTCCTAAGTATTTATCCAGTTTCCTTTTGAAGGCCACTATTGAATCTCTATCCACTGTTGTGTCAGTTTGGCATGCTGTAGGAGAGGTGGTAACAGAGAATTTAGAGCACAAAATATATTATTGTGATATATGTATGTCCTAGAGGGGTTGGTGCCTGCAAGAACAGCAGAATGGAAAGACAATTTTAAGTGCTCATCTACATATAGTAGAGGAGTGGAGTCTGCTGGACAGCAAAGTGGTGCCCATAGGTATTCTGATCAAAGAGCTACTTCCTCTCAAAGATATCCCACAAAAATCGCAAGATTTATTTTGTTTCAAACTTGCATAAGTCTCAAAAAGACTGTTGCTTATATTGTGGCAGAATGTATTTTATTTAAGTGGATTAACCCTTCTGTTAAGATAGCAGATGGAGAAATGCTATGCAAAAACATTCGGGATTTGTACTCTTAATATCAACAACCTTCATTTCTGAGCTTTATTCTTATTTTTGAAAAGTAGTAGCAGTCCATCTCCAACTGGTTACTAATTCTTTATTTTAATATCATATTTTCCCAAACTGTGCCATTGCAATACATGCAGTATCTGTATCCCAGGGCTTGCTGGAGAAAATGGACTTTATTTAAATTTGTGATTTGTTCCTTGCTCTGAGATAGGAATTAATTTTTCTCTTAGTGGACTCAGAAAAGCAAAATGTTGCCCTTTTTATCTTCTAAGTTCCAATTAGGATCTATTTCAGACAGGAAACCCTCTTCAGTCAATTATGGAAAATATATTATCAAACCTAACTCTGAGAAACAGCATCAGCTCTAATTTTGCATTATCTGCAGCAAGAATAGACAGTTGACAATTACATGGATAGCCTCAGATAGACCTTTAGGAAGTAATTATCCTTACTATTATTCTGAGAGACAGGTTTTGACAGCAGATGTGGGGTTTTTTCTACCTTTCCTGGCACTCCCAAGTATAAGGGTGGCAACCCCAGGAGTTCTAATTGTTTTGGGAACCCAGACTTTCAGAAGTCTCAATCACAGCTGCGATGGGATTAGGTGAAATAGGGTGGGAGGAGACTCATGTGGAGCATAAACATTAACATAGACTAGGTAGGCCAAATAAACTGTTTTTGTGCTGCAAATTCTATGGCCTGAATTTCCAGCTCGGCAGGCGGGCACAGTCAGTTGGCCCAGGATCGGCCAGGAAACAGACCACCATCTGCAAACAGTGCCCAATCGCGATTTCACGCTGGCTGGCCAATTAACGGCTAGCCGGCATAAAGCACCCACTGAAAATCTCAGTGCTGCCAGGGTAGAGTCGAGAGGAGGGTGGGTGATGACATCAATGTGGGCATGGTCGAGCGCTGAGAGAAAGCTCCCTGAAGGCTGCCTTATGGAGCTGCAGACCCGATAGCCATCAAATAAAGTTTTGAAAATCAGAAAAAAATGTCCAAGCATCTAATCAAATACCTGAACATATAGGTGATAAAAATGCTGTCCACAGATTTTTAGTTTTATTTTACTTATTAATGGAAACCTCATCCCGCCATTGGATGAGGTTTGATGAAAAATGCAAAATCTACCTGGCTGATTCGTTCGCCTGCCAACCATAAGGTTGGACAGGCCATGAAAAATTGGAGACAATTGTGCCATTAATGTAATTTCTACTTAGTAAGCATGGAATCTATTGCTTGTCATTCCCATGTGCTTGCGTGTTTGTGTCTTGACAATAGCACGTTAATCCCTGTTGTAGATTCATTTATTTATACAGAAAGAGACCATTTGGTCCATCAAGTCCATGCCAGCTCCCCACAAACAATCCAGTCAGCCCCACCCCCCTGCTCAATCCCTGTAATCTTGCAAGTTTATTTCCTTCAAGTGTCCATCCAATTTCTTTTTGAAATCATTAATTGTTTCCCCTTCCACCGCCCTCATAGGCTGCGAGTTCCAGGTTATTACCACTCACGACATAAAAAAGGTTTTCCTCACATATTCCGCTTGCAATCTCTTGCCCAAAATATAAAATCTCTGTCCCCTAGTCCCGCACTATCAGCTAATGGGAAGAGTTTTTCCTTGTCTACCTTATTAAGCCTGCCATAATCCTGTATAGTTCTATTAAATCTCCCCTCAATCTCCTTTGCTTCAAGGAGAACAATTAACCCCAGCCTTTCCAACCTAATCTTGCAACTAAAACCCTTCCATACTGGTAAATCATCTGCACCCTCTCAAAGATCTTCACATCTTTTGCAAAGTGTGTTGACCAGAATTGGATGTAATACTCCAGTTGTGGCCTAACCAAAGCTTTATAAAGGCTCAACATAGCGTCTCTGCTTTTGTACTCAATGCCTATATTTATGTAGGTCAAGGTTTCATTTGCTTTGCTAACTATTCTCTCAATATATCCTGCCACCTTCAAAGATTGATTCACATGTACCTCCAGGTCCCTCTGTATCCGCACATTCTTTAGAATTATGCCATTAAGTCTATATTGCTTCTTTCTATCCCTTCTGCAAAATACATCAACTCACAATTTTCTGTATCAATTTTTAACTGTCACTTTTCTGCCCATTCTGATAGTTTATTGTTGTCCTGTTGCAGGTAATTTGTATCATCCTTACTGTTTGTCGCTCCTCCAAGTTTGGTATTATCAGCAAATTTTGAAATTTTCTCCACATTCCAAGATCCAAGTCTATTGTATATAGCAAAAAAAAAAAGCAGTAGCTTTAGCACTCACCCTTAGGGAACAACCATGTCTATCATCCTCCAGACTGAAAAACAACCCTTTACTATGACTTGCTGTTTTCTGCCTTTAAGAAAAGTTATTAACCAATTGGAGACTGACCTTCCTATTCAATAATCCTCAAGTTTGTTAAACACCTTTTCATGTGATGTCTTGTTGAACACTTTCTTAGAAACTATATAGACAACATCTGCTGCGTTACCCTGATCAACCTTCATTGTTACTTCATCAAATATTCAATTAAGAATGGTATACGGTTTACTGATTATGTTACATAATTATTTTACCCTTTCTGAGAATGGAGCAACACATATCATGATGATAGTGTATTTTTCTTCCTGTATTTGAACATGCACATCTTTCCAGATCTACCATCTGGATCCTGATGCTGGAACTAATAGTATTTTGTAATTGAAACTCACGCAGCCTTTTTTAAAACTTGGCATAGTTTTATTTGAATACAGGCAAAATAGAGAGATGGGAGAAGACCATCTGATTTATAAAACATCCTGTCTGGACATGATGCAATGCAGCCTTGTGCGCCATATGGCCCACCCACCCTCAATCCTCCACCACTTTAGTCACCCAGTCAGCTGGGAGAGAAAAATGAAACTTGTAGCCAATTTAGGAAATTCCAAGCAAGTTCCAAAAGATGGTGGCTACTTATCAACCTATTGCTAGCTAACCTGCAAGCTACCATTTTGAAAATATTCTTCTGTTTCAGGTTCTTGGCCATTTCCTTTTTGCAGGAGTGCAGGTAATCCATACTCAACCCAGGCTACAGTAATCTGTTCCTGAGAGCAATGGTTCTCGGTGAAAATGAACGCTTTTTAACATTTGCTCTAACCATTTGCTTGTACATATTATAATTGCTTCCCCTAGTTCTGTCATCCCTAACTATCTCAAATAAGCAAGTCAGCTGAGTAGAATCTATGTTCATTATTTAAGATATTTCATTCATGTTTCCCCTCCATCTGTGTTCCTGTTCTCACCTCACTGGTAATTTCTTTCACATTTCTATTGCCGTTTTGCTAAAAAATAAAATTGCCTAAATTTGTTACTTTTTGGACATCTTGACTCTAAGCTGCTTCCCCTTACCCTTAAATCCTGTCACTGGCAGAGAAAATTACCCCTGGATCCAAATTTTCTGTATGCAGTAAAATCTGAAAAGACATCAATCAAGGTCCCCCTAACTCTCCCCCTGTTCAGAGAGTGAAGTCCAAGGTAGGCAATATTTTCTCATAACTCGGCCTTCTAAATTCAGGAATCGCATCTTTACTCTGAATTCTCTGCATCACTTATGCCTTTTTTGGGAATCTCAAGAACAGCAGCAGGTCAGAAATTAAATTGAAGAGGGTTCCACACAGAAACCATTATAATGTTTTTTTTCCCATGACACATAACTACCAGTGTAAAAATGTCATTAAAACCCAACAACGATAGACACCTGTCTCCAGAAAGCCTGACAAAAGAGTACCCTTGGCACATAATCTAAGATGAGTAAATCACAAACATCTCTAAACAGACATAAAAATGGAGGCATTAGGAAGTAATAAGTAATCTTGCAGACTGCTCCTGCTAATTGGGAAAGCCAGTTCTTCTGTTGAAAGCAAATGCGAAAGCTAAAAATAACTCAAGGTGGCAAAAGAAACATTCTGGAGAAGTTTACTCACAGCCGTGAAGGAAAGAATAAAGCAGAATCTCCTTTCATCACATGTAAAATGAACAAAGGCAAACAAAGAAACTTGGCCAAAGTACAAATCTGGAGGGGAAGGGTTGGGTAGTGGGAGCGAAAGGAAAGGACCAATTCCTTTCATGGGGTAGTGCACATCAGCAAATCCATCAATTATTTAATTATTGTCTTATTATTAATACTTATTAGATGGAAAACCAGTGTAGCATGCCCACAATTTCCTATTGGACTCGTATTCTTTTCCTTTCCCAGTAACCAGATTTGAAACCTGCTCCAGCAAATGTGATGAATGTCTCAACTGATGGAGGTAAGTGAATTGAGTTAAGTCAGCTTGAATATAGTTGACAAGTCATGTGAGTTCACAAAATAGAACTGCCTGTATCTCACCCCATGTTGTAGTAAACTAATAGCCATTCAGTGATCCATAAAGGTGGCTGGCGTGAGAAATAGAAATAACATTCACCAACAGTAGGGATTCTTTTCTCGAAGCTGGGGTTAAGTCCATTGTATAGGTACAGATACTCGTCAAGTTGGAAGCATCTCACTGTCAGATCCTACTGGAAAGTGGTGATAGGAGTATCTCCCTTGTACTTATGACTGCATCAGTCAATTGCCTGAGAAGGTTGGCTATCAGGCAATGGGTTGCGCTGCTTTGCAAAAGCAAGAAGCTACTCAGATGCACCTATGTGTTGAAGTGTGCTCCATCATTTTTATTAAGACTCCATCTGACTCACTTTCTGCTTTGGATTAGATACTTTAAGCAAATTCCAGATAGTGTTTGAAATTTGGTGCTCTTGCATTTGTCCTGAAGAGTGCAAGATGAAAAGATTCAGCAACACATCTGTATCTCTGTCAATATTTAAACTCTGTACTACCAAGAGACTATTTGAATATCTGAGACAGATACAACAAAGATCAGATTTGAGATATTGTTTGAAATTTGGCACTCTTGCATTTGTCCTGATAAGTGCAAGATGAAAACCTTCACCAACATGTCTCTATTTTCAGCAATATTAGATAGTTTAATAATAGTTTTGGTGAGTAAATAAGATTAAATTGTTTCTGGTGGAAAGAGGGCTTGTAACTAGAGGACACAGATTTAAGATGATTGGCAAAATAACCAGAGGAAAATGTGGAGATTTTAGTTTACACAGTGAATTAGAATGCACCATGTGAAAGGGTGGTGAAAACAGATTAAATTGTAGATTTCAAAAGAAATTTGAAAAGTTTTGGTGGGGAAATAGCAGGGGAGTGGGGCTAATTGGATAGCTATTTTGAAGAGCCAGCACAGGTACAATGGGCTGAAGGCCCTTCTTTGGTGTGGTATCACTCTAAGATCTTACCTTAAGTTTGTTTTGCAGCCCACACAACATGAAGGGCTAACAAAAAGGAAAATTTCAGATTCCTTACGTCAGAAAATCCCACATCATTAAGATGACAAATTGTCATTGACGTTTCTCTGTTGGAGAAAAGGAAAAAAAAAGTTACATTTCTTTTGTTACTGTTTTATTAATGTTGGGAAAAAACTGAGATATGAGACACCAGTGAGGTGTGGGATGTGTCTTCACTTTGAAGGCATTTCATTTTATTTCAGTTCCATCAATATCCATGACGTGTGTATTTTGAAATTGCTGATGGCAGAGTGTGGGTTAGAAAATATTTTGTTTTAATGTTAGCTTCTAATATGCCTTTTCACTGAGATGGTAACTCATTGAAAGGTACCCATGGAGTATGACAGATCTTGCCTGAATTACTACACATTCATGAGCAGGATTGACTGGCTACAGTATATTCAATTGCAAAAATATTTGAATTTGTGTATCATTGGCACATCAATTACTAAAGCCATGACAGCACTTTCTGGTATAGTTTTTTTTTCCCCTGAAAACAATGATTTATCCATGAAACATTTCTCATAGCTTACAGAAAATTAGGCAGAATATCCATGGATTGAGCAAAGACCTGCTTATAAAGTAATTGTACACACTGAATAGGGAGATGGGGTCAGAATAAGTGGGAAAGTAAAAAAGCCTAAATCAGGACTTGTCCATGTATGTAAATGCACAGAGTGTGATTAATAAGATTGGTGAACTGCAGACACAAGTTGACAAATGGAATTATGATATTATTGATATAACACAGACCTGGCTCAAAGAAGGGCAGGACTGGGCGTTAAATATTCCTGGATACAAGGTGTTTAAGAGGGACAGGGCAGGAAGAAAAGGCAGGTGGAATTAGGGGGATATTGCAGCAATATTGGTTAAAGATGACATAACAGTACTGGAGAGAGAGGATGTTCTAGAGGGGTCAAGGATGGAATCTCTCTGACTAGAGGTAAGGAACGGGAAAGGTGCATTGATTGTGTAGCATATAGACCACCAACTAGTGGAAGATGTGGAGAAACAAATTTACAAAGAAATTATGGAGAGGTGCAAGAGTTATAGAGTAATCATAATAGGGGACTTCAATTATCCAAATATAGACTGGGATAGGAATAGTACAAAGGGATAGGAGTATACAAAAGGACAAGAGGGACAAGAGTTCCTGGAATGTGTTCAAGTTAATATTCTGCAGCAGTATATTTCCAGCCCAATGAGAGGACAGGCACTTTTGGACCAGGTTCTAGGGAATGAGTTGGCCCAAGAGGATCAAATGTCAGTGGGAGAGCCTCTAGGGAACAGTGACCATTGTATCATAAGGTAAAAACAAAAAACTGCGGATGCTGGAAATCCAAAACAAAAATAAAAATACCTGGAAAAACTCAGCAGGTCTGGCAGCATCTGTGGAGAGGAACACAGTTAATGTCGCAAGTCCGAATGACTCTTCAACAGAGCTAAGTAAAAATAGAAAAGAGGTGAAATGTAAGCTGGTTTAAGGTGGTGGGGGGGGGTGGCGCGGTGGTGGGACAAGTAGAGCTGGATAGAGGGCCAGTGATAGGTGGAGATAACCAAAAGATGTCACAGACAAAAGGACAAAGAGGTGTTGAAGGTGGTGATATTATCTAAGGAATGTGTTAATTAAGAGTAGAAAGCAGGACAAGCAAGGTACAGATAGCCCTAGTGGGGGTGGGGTGAAGGAATCGAAAAAGGCTAAAAGGTAGAGATAAAACAAGGAAATACATTTAAAAATAATGGAAATAGATGGGAAAAGAAAAATCTATATAAATTATTGGTAAAAAAAAAGGGGTGGGAGGTGGGAAAGGGGGTGGGGATGGAGGAGAGAGTTCATGATCTAAAATTATTGAGCTCAATATTCAGTCCGGAAGGCTGTAAAGTGCCTAGTCAGAAGATGAGGTGCTGTTCCTCCAGTTTGCATTGAGCTTCATTGGAACAATGCAGCAGGCCAAGGACGGACATGTGGACATGAGACCAGTGTGGAGTGTTGAAATGGCAAGCGACAGGGAGGTCTGGGTCATGCTTGCAGACAGACCGAAGGTGCTCTGCAAAGCAGTCACCCAGTCTGCGTTTGGTCTCTCCAATGTAGAGGAAACCACATTGGGAGCAACGAATGCAGTAGACTAAATTGAGGGAAGTGCAAGTGAAATGCTACTTCACTTGAAAGGAGTGTTTGGGCCCTTGGACGGTGAGGAGAGGGAAAGTAAAGGGGCAGGTTGCATGGGAAGGTGCCGTGGGAGGGGGTTGTGGTGTAGGGGGTGATGGAGGAGCGGACCAGGGTGTCCTGGAGGGAACGATCCCTGCGGAATGCCACCGGGGGTGGGGGGGGGTGGGGGGAAGATGTGTTTGGTGGTGGCATCATGCTGGAGTTGTATCATAAGGTTTAGGTTAATCATGTAAAAGGACAGAGAACAATCCAGAACAGGGATAATTAAGTGGGAGAAAGCAAACTTTGATGGGATGAGAATGTACCTGAGTCAAGTGAATTGGAATCAAATGTTGGCAGAAAAGACGGTGGCTGAACAATGGGCCACCTTTAAAGAAAAAGTATTGCAGTCAATGTCAAGGTATATTCCCTTGAAGGGAAAAGATAGGACAAATAAATCCAGAGATCCCTGGATGATGAGAGAGATAGAGGTAAAGGTGAAAAGGAAGAAGTGTACGTATGAAAGATGTCAGGAAGAAAATACAATGGAAAATCAGGCTGAATATAGAAGGACCACAGAGGAAGTAATGACACAAATAAGAAAAGCAAGGAGAAAGCATGAAAAGAGGCTGGCATTTAAAAGGCAATCCCCAGGTCTTCTATAAGCAAGTAAATAATAAAAAGGTGGTAAAAGAAAGGGTAGGGCTGATTAGGGACAAAAAGGGGACTAGCATGTGGAGGCTGAAGGAAGAGCAGAGGTGTTGACTGAGTACTTTGCATCTGTCTTTACAAAGAAAGAATTTTCTACCCAGGCTGAGGCGAGAGAGCAGGTAACTGGTGCACTAGAAGAATTTACCATCAAGAGGAAGGAGATATTGAAAAGGTTATCTTTACTTAAAACAGATAAGGTACCCGGACCGGATGAGATGCATCCAAGGATACTGAGGGAAGTAAGAGTGGAAATTGCAGGGGTACTAGTGATAATCTTCCATCTTCCTTAGACATGGGATAAGAGCAGGGGGTGCTGCCAGACGACTGGGGAACTGTGAATCTTACACCCTTGTTCAAAAAGGGGTGCAAGTATAAAGCTGGCAACTACAGGCCAGTCAGTTTGATCTCAATGGTAGGGAAACTTCTGGAACCAAAGTACAGGATAAAATAAAAAATCAGTTAGACAAGTGTGGGATAATTAAGGAAATCCAGCATGGGTTCATCAAGGAAAAATCATGTTTAACTAATTTGTTGGAGCTTTTTGAGGAGGTAACAGAGAAGGTTGATAAAGGAAATGCTGTTGATGTGGTGTATATGGATTTTCAAAAGGCTTTTGATACAGTGCCACACAACAGAATTGTGAGCAAAATTCTAGGTCAAGGAATAAAAGGGAAAATAGACACTTGGATAAGAAATTGGCTGAGTGACAGGAAAGAGAGCGTAGTGATAAATTATTGTTTTTCAGATTGGAGGAAGGATTAAAGTGGAATTCCTCAGGGGTCATCGTTGGGACCCTTGCTTTTCCTGATATATATTAATGACCTAGAGTGTGGTGTTCAGGGCATGATTTCAAAATTATAGATGATACGAAGATTGAAAATGTTGTCAACAGTGATGGGGATAGTCTTGAACTTCAAAAGGACATAAACATGTTGGTGGATTGGGCAGACAAGTGGCAGATGAAGTTCAATGCAGAGTGGTGTGAGGTGATTTGTTTTGGCAGGAAAAACATGGTGAGGCAGTATAAATTAAAGGGAGAGCCTCTAAAGGAGGTGCAAGAACAGAGGGACCTCAGTGTATAAGTACATAGGTTATTGAAGATGTCAGGCATGTTGAGAGAACTGTTAATAACGCATATAGTATCTTAGGCTTTATTAATAGGGGCATTGAGTACAAGAGTAAGGAGGTCATGTTGAACTTGTATAAGACACTAGTTAGGCCTCATCTGGAGCCCTGCATCTGGGCACCATACTTGAGGAAGGATGTGAAGGCATTGGAGAGAGTACAAAGGAAATTCACAAGAATGATTCCCAGGATGAGGAACTGTTGCTATGAGGATAGATTGGAGAGGTTGGGACTGTTTTCCTTGAAGAAAGAAGGCTGAGAAGAGACTTGATAGAGGTATTCAAGATCCTGAAGGGTATAGACAGGGTAAATAGTGAGAAGCTGTTCCCAGTCAAGAGCATATGAAGAACTAGAGGGCACAGATTCAAAATAATTGGCAAAGAAGTAAAAGTGATGTGAGGAAAAAAAATTTCACCCAAAGAATGGTTGGCGTCTGGAATGAGCTTCCTGAGGGGATGGTGGAAGCAGCTATTCAGAAGGGAATTGGATTGCTATCTAAAAAGAGAGAATGTGCAAGGTTACAGGGGTAAGGCAGGCGAGTGGAATGAGATGGAATGCTCTTTCAGAGTGTCAGTGCAGACTCGATGGGCTGAATGGCCTCCTGCACTGCAAAGATACTGTGATACTGGGAGGTGTATGGACTGAACACTATTATTGGGAGGACTGGGAAGAGCTTGCTACCAATATATTCAAAATGGTGACAAACTATCCATCAAGCTGCATCATGCTTTCAGACTATAGAATCATAGAATGGTTACAGCACAGAGGGATGCCATTTGGTCCATTGGTCTGGTGCCAGCTCTCTGCAAGAGCAACTCAGTTAATCCCACTCTGCTGCCATTTTACTGAAGTCCTGCAAGATTTTTTTATCCTCAGATAATTATCCAATTCCATTTTGAAAGCCTCAATTGAATCTGCCTCCACCACACCCAGGCAATACATTCCAAATCGAAACCATTACTGCATTGTTTAAAAAAACCTCATCTTTGGTTTTTTGCTATTTGCTGTGAATCATTGTCCTCTGGTTCCCAAACCTTCTGTCAATGAACTGCTTCTCCCTCTTTACTCTATCCAAACACTTATAATGTTGAAGGCCAACAAATCCTCTCTCCACCTTCTCATTAAAGAGAACAGTTCCAGCTGAGTCACAACATCTTAATGATGAGGCAGAGCAACAGTAGAGAAGCAAATAAAGTAAGCAAATCCTGCACTCCAAATCCAACAACACCTATCCCACCTGCCCAAAGATGTGTGAGGTGAGAAGCAACCGCATGAAGATCCAAGGCAGAAACTCGTGACCCTGAGTATATTTCATCCTTCTATCGAGGGATTAGGATGACATACTTCGGGTTGTATGAACTGAACTGTGTGTTACACAAGGGCGCTGTACAGATTGAACAGTGTGTTACATTGGGGGCTGTGTGGACTGAACAGTGTGTCACACGGGGGGCTGTGTGGACTGAGCAGTGTGTCACACGGGGGGCTGTGTGGACTGAACAGTGTGCCACACGGGGGCTGTATGGACTGAACAGTGTGTCACATGGGGGGCTGTATGGACTGAACAGTGTGTCACGCAGGGCTGTGTGGATTGAACAGTGTGTCACACAGGGGGCTGTGTGGACTGAATAGTGTGTCACATGGGGAACTGTACAGACTGAACAGTGTGTCACACAGGGGGCTGTGTGGACTGAACAGTGTGTCACGCAGGGGGCTGTGTGGACTGAACAGTGTGTCACACAGGGGGCTGTGTGGACTGAACAGTGTGTTACACAGGAGGCTGTACAGTGGAACTGTATGTTATACAGGGGGCTGTGCGGACTGAACAGTGTGTTACACGGGGCTGTGTGGACTGAACAGTGTGTTACACAGAAGGCTGTGTGGACTCAACAGTGTGTTACACAGGGGGCTGTGTGGACTCAACAGTGTGTTACACAGGGGGCTGTGTTGGACTGAACAGTGTGTTACACAGGGGGCATTGTGGACTGAACAGTGTGTTACACAGGAGGCCGTGTGGACTCAACAGTGTGTTACACCGGGGGCTGTGTTGGACTGAACAGTGTGTCACACGGGGCTGTTGTGGACTGAAAAGTGTGTCACACAGGGGGCTGTACAGACTGAACAGTGTGTTACACAGGGGGCTGTGTGGACTGAACAGTGTGTTACACAGGGAGCTGTGTGGACTGAACAATGTATTACACTGGGAATTAGTCTGCGGATTGCCTGGCAGGAGTAAGACCATGCCAGGTAGCCCTGCCAAGGTAATTGGGAATATTTTAGACTGGGTGCCAAATAAGCAGTGGAGCTTGAGAAGACAATGCAGAACCGGAAACAGAATCAATCACAGATACAATGAGTAACAAGTAATCAGAATTTTTTAACTTAAAGGGAAACTAGATAAAATTCAGGTGCAAACCCATATGCATTGTTCGCCGCTGGAGCACTGCTTCAATAGGGCTCCTTGGTGCACTGGAAGCTGCTGAACCGGTGATATCATGAGCTTTCACAGCTCCATTGGCTGATGCAATGCCATTGTACTAATGTGGACAACATGCATGCATCCAACAATTTTGTACATCTTTCACTAAATGTCAAGCATTTAGCAGCAAGAGGGACCATGCATTAACATACTTTCAGTTTGGGTGCCTGGCCCTTTAAATTATGGTCATTTTTAAAAAAAGTCTTCTGTTATTGCTGAGCCTCTGGCAGCAGAGTGGGGTGTTCCTGCAGGTGTTGGGTTGCTTCCTGGATTCGCCAGAGGGTATTGGTACATCTTCATAGGGATGGCAGAGGAGTAGGGAACCTGTCCTCATGAAGGCTGGAACAGTTATGGGGGAGCAGTGGCAGTGCCTCTGGGTCTGCAGCACGACAGGGAGATGGGATAGAGACTTTAGAAAGGTCAAGTTCTACACTGTACCATCTATAAAGTTGTAGCTAGATTCCTCCATACTCCTTGACAGTGACAGAAGGCCATATGGCAAACCTGCCAATGCACCCAGCACCTTGATATGCATGCCATCCTTCTCCCCATGCCAGCCCATCAATGTGTTCATCTAATCCCCCTGACGCAGAACTGTTCTGTGACCTTCCCTTCCAGTGAATTGGCAAACAATCTATCCTTTACCCTGGCTGCAGACCATTCATCTCTGGTAACTCACCATGTGTAGACCCCAACTCTAAATCAGCTTCCTAGGTACATGCAGTGCCAGTATCTGAGCTGGTAGCTGTGATGGTGCCTTGTCATCAATGATGTGGTGTCACTCCCTCTCTCCCCATCCTGGGGCTGCTGTGGCTGGACAGCCAGCTACTCTTGAGTATCTGAAAGCCAGAAGTCAAAAGTGGAAGACTGAGTTGAGAGAAAGGGGTGGGATATTCTACAGTAACATCCTTGATGTTCTCAGAAATGCAAAATGCCATGTGCTCTGTCTCAGCTGGCACCATAATGCTGAGAGCCATCTCAGCCATCTGAGAACTCAGCAGATGTAAGGGTCCTTGTCCCCCACTGTGACGAGCTCCATGAGTACATTGCTTCTTGTACTCTGACTTTATTCCAACTGAATGTAACATGGCTACTCCAATTAGTGCCTCATGGCAGAAGTCACATGACTATAGCAAGCCAGGTAGGACCTTTAGTCCATGATTATGTTTCAATCCAAACATCTTCCTTTGCATAGTGAACAAATGACAAATTTGCAAGCACTATCATGTGTAACTGTGAGTTGTCCAAGTTACCCATGCATTTCATGCATTAACAAACTGTTCATTATTCTAGTCAGTCTTAGCACATGCATTGCATACATAGTCATTACATCTTGTAGGTCCCTTAATGGCATGCTCGCATGTTGCCATTGGCTGTTCGTCTGGGTGATGTTCCCTCTCTAGGGAGCATCATTCCCATGGCACTTGTTGTTGCCATGGTAACTGTTGTAGTTGTTCCATTTCCATTGTTGGGTACCAGTGGACTTCTGGAGTGATGGTTGTCCTGTACTCTGTGCAGCTGGTGAGATCCCATCTCCTGATTGGCTGCCTACAGTGAAGGAACAGCTTCTCCAGTTATCCAAAAATGTCTGCAGTTCTGCCAGTATATTTGGTTGTTCACTTCCACCGTGTACAATTGAGGCGACAACTGCCCTATGCATGTCCCAGGTTCCCACATGGACTGACTCCAGTTAAGAGTTTGTACCCTGACTGGCTCTCTGAAGCAATGGTTTGACAGTTTTGTCAAATTGAAATTTGGCTTTCTGCCTTTTCACCTTGATTTTTTCACAAGCCTGTTTCTACTTCTGGTTTCAATAGCTTTTTTGCGATTGGAAGAGCAGTTTGTGTGCGGTGTGGCATTAGTCTTTGGACTGGGCTACTTTCCATGTCTTCAGTCAATGTGTTTCTCCACTTGAGGGTTGCCTTGTATACATCTGTGCTAGATGTGCTTGACTTTTTGATGATTCCTTTGGAGATTTTCACTGCTGCCTCAGCTTTTCCATTTAACTGGGGATAGTTGGAGATGATGTAGAGTGTTGAATTTCTCAATCTTTTGTGAAGTGGCTGAATTCTTCACTTGTGAACTGAGGGCCATGGTCACTCATCACAACATCTGGAATGCTGTAATGAATGAAGTGTGCTTTCAGGCATTCTACAATCTCACCGGTAGCTGTTGAAGTCAGCTGGCCTAACTCCCAGTCGTCAGAATAGTAGTCGACAGTGATAAGATAATTTCCTGCTAGAGTGAAGAGGCCTACTCTCAGCTTCATCCATGGTCTGTCTGGGATGTCATGCATCATCAGTGGCTCTCTAGCTTGGTACTCAATGCTGATGTAGTCTTTAATTTCATTGCTCACATTTAACCAGTAGAGTACTTCTCTTGCCTTCCTCAGATTCACCTCAATCCCTTGATAGTTTGCATGGATGTGCTTCAGCATCTCTCCTTTCATCTCCTGAGGGATATTGACTATTTCCTTTGTACAAGATGCTACCTTGGGCTGTAAATTCATCCCGGTATACCCAAGGTGTTCTTGTGACCACAGGTGTGTCCTTGATGCTCTCAGGCCATCCTTTCATCATTACTTCTTACAGCACTTGGAGAGTTGCATCTTGTTGGGTAGTTCACTTGATTTGAGCAAGGCACTTGTCAGATTCAATGTTTCTTCTGGCTTGATGACTTCCAGATCATGTTGAGCTGCTGCTTCACGTTGAATTTAGAAGATTTCACATCCTGTTGTAGCATCCTCAACTTTCTTCATGGGGGGCACTACTCTCGACAGCATGTCTGCAGTGTACATCTGGTTCCCTTTCTTGTAGATCATGTCCAGATGATATCTCTGTAAATGCAGTAACATACTTTGCAGACACTTTGGAGCAGATAGTAGCAGTTTGAGGAAAATGCTTTGAAGAAGCTTGTGATTGGAGTCCAATGTTACTTTGTCTCTCCCAAATGGATATTGATGAAAATGCTAACAAGCAAAAAGAATAGCCAGGGACTCACTTGATTTGAGCACAGCCAATAAGTTTGCATAAATGCCCTGGATGCAAATATAACTGGTGTCCATGCTGCATTACGGTTGCTCCAAGGTCTGTCTCAGTGATGTCACACTGCAAAGTGACTTCATCGTTGACATCGTAGGACTTCACAACTGGCAATGTCATCACTAGCTCTTTGACCTTAGTGAATGCGTCTTCTTGTTCTGTGCCCCAATACCACAGCATATCCTTGGCAGTGAGCTGGTGTAATAGTTCACAATCCGACAGTAAATTAGGCAAAAATTTTGCTAAATAGTTCAAGAATCCTACAAATTGTTGCACTGCTTTTACATCGCTGCTACAGGGCTCAACTTGTCAGGATCTGGACAAAGATCTTTTGCGGTCAGTACATGTCCTATGTACATGACTTCAGGCATCTTCAATTGTATTTTTTTCTTGTTCAGCTTCAGGTTCATCTGGCGAACTCTCTAGCAGTCGCAGTAGATTCTGATCGTGATCAGTAATGGCTTCTTCCAATGTGTGACGTCCTCTGCAGTATTTGCATTCTGTCCTTTTGTCCATGATCTTTCTGCTCTTTTGGCCTGGAATGTCTATCAGCACAGTACAAAGCCTGGTATGTTCTACAATGAACATGTTCTAGCTAATGATTTACAATCTCAGCGCTTCTGCACACATTGATCACTTCCTTGAGAGTAAGTTTGTCCTCTCTCAGTAGAAGTGCCCTCACTGCAGGATCTATTATGCCGAAGACAATCCTTTCTTTAATGAGATCATCTTTTAGTTGCCTGAATTCACAGGATTTTGCAGGCTGTGTTACTGCAGTCACATACTGATCAATGGACTCTTTTTCATCTTGAGCCCTAATTGTAAACATACTGTTCATAAATTACGTTCACTTGGGGTTCAAAGCATGCCTTCAAGGCTTTCAAAATTTCTGCAGTCTATTTTTTCTGTTCTTCAGAGAGATTTATGGTAAACAATTTGTAGCAGACTCTCCCCAACAGTGTTAAAAGTGTTGCTACTCATATTTGTTCTGGCTTGTTAATTAAATCCGTCGAAATCTCGTAGTTTTACCATTGCAACTGGAAAAGTTGGCACATCTGCCACATATCTCCTTTCATTTTGACAGGAGTGGGGAGAGGAAAATTGACGGCCTTTGTGACTTACTCAGTGATTTACTTGCAGCCTACTTCATTTGTTTGCTTTTCCTTTTCAGTGGCTTTTTTAGCAGCTTTCATCAGCTCTGAACATTTTGGGGTTCCTCTTTTAGTAGCAGTGCTTTGTTAAATCTCTTCAAAACTCAATCTCACTTCCATATGTGACACCATGGGCAGGATTTTTCAGTCGGTGTATGAGGGCGGGCCTGACATGCTGACACATAAAATGGTGTGTGATGATGTCGGATGTGTGTCCCAACATCATCGCGTTGTCTCGCAATGTTTCGTTCGGCAGGCGCGCTCCGGAGTCAGCTGCACGCCCGCAATATGTAAACAGCCTATTAAAGCCATTAGGGAAATGATTAAGCTAATTGTTAAAGCTGCCCGTCCAACCTTAAGGTTGGCGGGCAGGCGAAAAGGCCAAGTGGCCTTCGTGTTTTTATGGAAACTTCATACATGAGTGGGTTGGGGTTTCCTAAAGCTTTACTATTTTAATTTAAAAATTTTCCTACATATAAAAACATGTCCCATCTCATGTGACACAGTCACATGAGAGGATATGTTTAAATAAATTTTTGCTCCATGTGTTTAATATTTTCAGTAGCAATTGAATCTCCCTGAGGCACGGAGCTGCCTCAGGGAGATTGAAACGCTCTTTCATGCTGGCCCCGACTCTGTCTCCTCCCTGAAACAAGGTAGCGCTGAGCACTACCGCTTGCATCTTACACTGGGTAGGCATACGCAGGCAGCGATTGGTTCCGCACCTGGCCCCGCCCGATCCCACCAAGCTGCCCGCCGCCTGAAAAATTTATGTTACGAGCTCAGTGAGTACTTTGCTTCTTGTACTCTGACTTTATGAGAACTGAGCGTAACATGGCTGCTTCCAACCAGTGTCTCATGACAGAAGTCACATGACTATGGCAAGTCAGGTAGTACATTTTGTACATGATTACATTTCAATCCAAACAGCTACAAGTGCTGCTCTGCTTCCTGTGATGATGGGCCATCTTGTGCTGCAAGAGACAGGGAGGAATGTCAATGATTGTGTAGGACTGCTTTTGAGTGATTTGGTTCCCATAGCTAAATGGCTAGAGGGTAGCAAGAGGTGGTTATGAGGCTGGGAGCTGTTGAACCTGTGTGAAGGGAAGGTGGGGTATCTGGATATTAGATGTGAGTCCTGAGTGCCAGACAGTGCTGTTGCGTGAATGATGTGACTGCGGTGCTTTGAGCGGTGTGAGGAGTTGGTGGTGTGGTGGGTAGAAGATGTCATGTGAAGATAAATTCACTGACCTTGACCAACCATGTGAGATCATTAGACATCTTGTGGCACTGCTGCCTGGTCCTCCAGTCCAGACACCAGAAACTGACCTCTCTGGCCATATACTCCCTTCTGAGGGTGGTCCTTTAGAGTCTCCTGGCCCCCCATGAAACCATGGTGCCTCAACTCCAGTCCACCTCTACCGCTAAGGCCTCCAGCATGACATTTGTGACCCTGGAGCCCCTTGTCTGCTCTGATATTCCATTTTGCTTGTTTAGAATTGCAGCAATGGTATTCTGCAGCAGCCTCCTATAATTAAGTGCAGTTTCCCTTTAAGAGGGACAGATTGCCTTTAACAACAGAAGGCTAGCTGCACCATGTGAACGTTTCTTGGCTCCCTATTGAGTGCAGAGGCACCCTGCAGCATGAGAACTGTTCCACTTGGTGCTACTATCAGGTAAATGTTGTGGCAGCACCAAATGTACACGCTGTTTCCCTCCACTGGACCAAGAAAAGGCAGGTCACAAATCTTGACTCCTGCACCATAAAAATGGGGAAAACCAATTTTTATCCAATCAAACAACGGGGGAGTGGCATATGGAAATCTGTCACAAACAAATGTTGAACCATCTATAAATTGTTGCAGCTAGTTGCTTGAAAAGATTAATATTAAAGCTCATGTTGAACTAGGAAGAGATATAAGGCTAAAAAAATTCGATAACAGCTAACAACTGGAACAGGGATTGTGAAACGCGATTAACCTGTATCCATTGAGAGTAATGAAGGCAGGATGCAATCTTTGTGCTTCTTGCTCAGTTTCAATATGGTGACATGCAGCCCAGTGTTAAATACACTATTGAATGACTGTACTCTTAGAAAGGAGGCTAGCAACACCTAAAGTTAGCCTGCTCTACTTAAAGCAAGCCTGCACCTTTTGAAGGGGAGTTACATTCTGGCTGCAGCTGCTCATTCAATTGGCTGTGAAACAAATTAGGGATGGAAATAACCTGACTAATGATGCAGCAAGCCAAAGAGAAGGCTCTTAAATTATCGGATGCAGTGCAGGAGGTTGAAAAGAGAGAAATGATCTATTCAAATCGGCTATGTGGCCATTCAGACAAACACTACAAAGGTAGCGAGAGCAGAAGGTCACAGAGAACAATGCCAGGAGCCTCGCCATGGAGACCTGGATACAATGTGGGAAGAAGTTTAATCACCTCATACAAGTGGTCAAGGCCAGTCAATGCATCTCAAGTGCCATATCCCAGTAATTGTACCACCAACCTTACAATACAGCTCAATGCTCCACATCTCCATCATTCTCCCTATATCAATCTCTAGCAATCAAAACATTACAGAAAAGTCTCACATCCACATCTTGCTGCTTTCACATGCCTCCAGCTATTCAGCTATGGCAGGCACGTGGCACAAGCACATTGCAACACACTCATTGACACTCTTCCCTCTCTCTCTCTAAGATGGTCCATTACATGAGGGAAAAGCAGCAAACCAGTGGGGAACAGGCATAGCTGCATGTCCTCACACCTTCGGAGGAGGCAATGCCTGACATTATTGCTATGGTCATCATGAGGCCTATCCTGTCCACAAAAAGCAGGACAAATCCAACCCAGCCAATTACTGATCCATTGGTCTACTCTCCATCATCAGTAAAGTGATGGAAGGTTTCATCGACAGAGCTATCAAGCAGCACTTACTCAGCAATAACCTGCTCACTAACATTCAGTTTGGGTTCTGCCAGGGCCACTAAGCTCCTGATCCCATTACAACGTTGATCCAAATATGAGCAAAACAGCTGAACTCCAGAGGTGAGGTGAGAGTGACTGCTCTTGACATCAAGGCAGCATTTGGCCATATGTGGCATCAAGGAGCCTGAGAAAAATTGAATGGAATGGGAATCAAGGGGAAAACACTCCGCTGGTTGGAGTCATACCTCGCACAAAGGAAGGTGGTTGTGGTTGTTGGAGGTCAATCATCTCAGTCCTGGGACATCACTGCAGGAGTTCCTCAGGGGAGAGCCCTCGGCCCAATCATTTTCAGCTGCTTCACCAGTGACCTTCTCTCCATCATAAGGTCAGAAACTGGTATATTCACTGATGATTGCACAGTAATCAGTACCACTCACAATTACTCAGATACAAAAGAAGTCTGTGTCCATATGCAGCGAGACCTGGACAACATTCAGATGTAGGCTGTTAAGTGGCAAGTAACATTCCTGCCACACAAGTGATAGGCAATGACCATCTCCAACAAGTGAGAATCTAACTATCTCCCCTTGACATTCAATAGTATTACCATTGCTGAATCCCCTGCTATCAACATCCTGGGGGTTATTATTGACCAGAAACTTAATTGGACTAGCCATATAAATACTGTGGCTACAAGAGCAGGTCAGAAGCTGGGGATTCTGCAGAGTAACTCACCTCCTGACTCCCCAAAGCCTGTCCCCCACCTACAAGGCACAAGTCAGGAATGTAATGGAATACGCTCCAATTGCCTGGATGGGTACAGCTCCAACAAAACTCAAGTCACTTGATACCATCCAGGAAAAAGCAGCTTGCCTGATTGGTAGCCTGTCCACCACCCATGCACAATGGCAGCAGTGTGTACCATATACAAAGTGCACAATAAAATACATTTTGTCAAAATGTTTTATCTTGCACTCATCAGGACAATCACAAGAATACCAGTGTCAGGAGAAGCAACAACTTTATACTGTATGAGAAGAGAGTTCTGATTGGTTGGCAAGTGGACTCGGATTGGTATAGGCCTTGCCAGGGAGGATGTACCAGTTAATGGTGACTGACAGTTAATTTCCAAGCAGTGTTTGAAATTTAAACCAGGTAGCTTGAATCCAATTGGTCAAGGCTTTGCCCTGAGGAATGAACCAGCGAATGGCTGTCACTTATTTTGTTTAACTGAAACAGGTGCAATGTGTGTACATGGTCTTTCTGTCTGCAAAGAACAGGGCTTGTGTATTAATATATGGAGCTTCCAGTACACGCAAATGTGCCACACTGTGAGCCTGACTGACAATCTTCAATTTTTTAGCACATTGAGGAATTTTTAGTACACTGAGGATTATTTAGTAAATATTGTCCAATCACAGCATCACATCTAAAGTTGGACACTGGTGTTTTGAATTTTTCAAGCACAGGCTGGTTGGCTACGGTCTGTACCTTGCCCTTTGTGAACAGCGGCTGGGACATGCTGTTTGATACAATCTGCCAGTCTTTGGGATGTACAGCCTACATACTGACACTGAAATTCATATACCACATTAGTCAGTTGTATGATAGGCAGAATGTCTTTTTGGCTTGACGGCAACATCCTGTTAGTGGTGAATACCACTTGTGCTGCGATAGCAGGCTGTATATGGGTTTAATAAATCTGCTAATTTGTGGGCTGGCACCAGTCTGGTGGGAGTGGGGAATAAGAGGGAAGGCACAGATAGGTAATGAGACCACAAAAATCAACTCAGGGAGAGTATAAGACAACACCCACCAACCAAAGTATCCTTCACCAGCATAGCATAGCTGCTGTGCATCCTATCTATGAGATGTACTCGCCAAGGTTTTTTCAATAGCACCTATCCAACCTATGATATCAATCTTGGGTAGGTGCATGGGAACACCACCTCTTCCAAATTGCCCTCCACGTCACATGCTATCCTGTCTTGGATGTAAATTGTCATTGAGTCATACGGCAGGATTTTCCCGCAGGCTGTGGAATCCCAAATCACCACTTACTAGCAGTGAGGCTGGCAGAGCAATCTTCAAAAAGCCGCCTCCTAATTGGTTGCTTCCATGCTCATCATCCTATTAGGGTGGACTCCTGAAGCTACTGGCCCAATCAAAGGGCTGGCAGCTGCAGAACCTCAGCACTTCCACTGGACACTGCTGAGGCAGGTCAGGGACTGCAAGGGCACCTCAACTTGGAGGCGTCATCGGAGGAGTAGATGCAAATAAAATATTACAAGTTTGTTAGGCTCCTGAGGGTAGTAAGAGCGACATCCCTCTGGCAGCATAATTTTGACCATGAAGACAGCCTTTCTTGCCCATGGTGCTGTCATTGGGCCATGGAGCCTCTAGCTCAGATGGCACCCCAATGAAGCCACCTCCACTGAGCTGGTTGCCTCCACACAGGGCAGTGTGGGTGGGGTGGCTCTCCACTGGCAGCAAAATGCCAGCAAGGCTACAAAATCACCGTTAACTGGGGCCTTAACAATGTTGGCTGCTGCCTGCATCTGTGAAACAGGCAGCCCATCTGCTTCCCCCAGCCCTGCCCTGAAAAGATCCCCAGTGGCAGGGCTCCCTCCTGTTTTCCTGGCCTCCTGCCTGCAAGCCCACCACCATAGCACTGGGAAAATTCAGCTATAATTCTGGAGCTCCCTAGCAGCGGCATTTTTGGAGCATAATCAGTACATGGCAGCAGTCGGTCACCCACAGAAAGAAAATGGCCAGACAGCAACTTCTCAGGAGTAACTAAGGTATTGACAATAAATGTTACCTTTGCTGAATTGAGAAACAATAAACAAGCAGTTTAGCTGGTCCATATATCGTTATCACGAGAGTTCTGAAATATATTGGTATTTTGAATCACATTCCTTTCATAGACATGGCATTGGCCAACCAGATACAGTACTAACATCCTGTGAGTGAACCATGTGATTCATATTACAGAGGGGAATTTTAATTTGTATGTTGCTGGGAATTAACATAACCAGTGCATGAGAAATACTTTCACATTTATCCTCCTGTCAAGTTTAGCTGTTTTCATAACATGTTAACTTCTTATTCACGATTTTTTTTTAAACTGAAGATCGTTAAAAAAGTAAAAGATAGTGCTGGTTTAATGTTAGCTGTTGAGGCAGGAAAGTGCTGTCACCGGCTACTATTGACCTAATGCAGCAACAAGAGCGTGGTGAGCGAGGGGAGTTCATTTTAAAAAGAGCGCGGAGATTGAAAATAATAGGAGAGGAAGCTGAAGAGGAGCAGCCAGTGTGTGAGTGGCCCAGCGAAGGAGTGGAGCTTTGAGGATTTGGCTCGCGAGGCTTCGGCGAGCAGATGCTGAGGACGAGCTTGCTCCCAGTGGGGTAAGGCCGGGTAAGTTCCTCTAATTAAATTAGGAGTAGGTAATGGAGGCAGTAGTTAGGGCAGTCGAGTGCTCCGAATGCAGCATGTGGGAAGTCAGGGACAGCACAATTGTCCTTGGTGACTACACCTGCAAAAGGTGCATCCAGCTGCAGCTCCTGATAAACCGAGTTGGGGAACTGGAGCTGGGGCTGGATGAACTTCGGGTCATTCGGGAGGCAGAGGCAGTAATAGACAGGAGTTTCAGGGAGACAGTCACCCCTAAAAGTCAGGAGGCAGGTAGCTGGGGGAATGTCAGGAGAGAGAAGGGGAATAGACAGAAAGAGCAGAGCACCCCTGTGGCCGTTCCCATCAACAATAGGTATACCATTTTGGATACTGTTGGTGGGCACGACCTACCAGGGACAAGTTGTAGTGGTCGCGTCTCTGGCAACGAGGCTGGACCCTCAGCTCAGAAAGGAGGGAGGGAAAAGAGGAGAGCAGTAGTGATAGAGGATTCAATAGTTAGGGGGACAGATAGGAGGTTCTGTGGGAGAGATCGAGAATCTTGATGGTCTGTTGCCTCCCTGGAGCCAGGGTCCGCGATATCTTGGCTCGAGTTCTCAGTATTCTCAGGAGGGAGGGTGAGCAGCCAGATGTCATGGTCCATGTAGGGACCAATGACCTGGATAGGAAAGAGGAGGAGGTCCTGCAAAGAGACTTTAGGGAGTTAGGTGCAAAGTTGAAGGACAGGACCTCCAGGGTTGCAATCTCAGGAGTGATACCCTTGCCACATGCTGGTGAGGCTAGAAATAGGAGGATAATGCAGCTAAATACGTGGCTAAGGAGATGGTGCAGGAGGGAGGACTTCATGTTTCTGGACAATTGGGCTCTGTTCCAGGGAAGGTGGAACCTGTTCCGACAGGACGGTTTGCACCTGAACTGGAGGGGGACTAACATCCTTGCGGGTAGGTTGGCTAGTGCTGCTCCAGGGCGTTTAAACTAGATTTGCAGGGAGAGGGGAACCAGAGTGTTAGAGCAGATAGTGAGGTGGAGGAGGATAAAGGTCAAGCGAGGAATGCATGTATAGACAGAAATCAAAGGTTTGTATGGGATAGAAATATTCTCAGGTGCATCTATTTCAATGCAAAGAGTATTGTCGGAAAGGCAGATGAGCTTAGAGCGTGGATTGGCATGTGGGATTACGACATTATTGCTATTAGTGAGACTTGGTTGCAGGAGGGGCAGGACTGGCATCTCAATGTTCCGGGGTTCCGTTGTTTCAGACGTGATAGAAGGAGAGGGATGAAAGGGGGAGGAGTGGCATTACTAGTCAGGGAAAATATCACAGCTGTGCATAAGCAGGACAGCCCGGAGGGCTTGTCTACAGAGGCCATATGGGTGGAGCTGAAGAACAGGAAAGGTGTGACCACATTAATAGGGTTGTATTATAGACCACACAATAGTCAGAGAGAATTGGAGGAGCAAATCTGTAGAGAGTAGCAGACCGATGTAAGAAACAGAAAGTTATGATAGTAGGAGATTTTAACTTTCCACATATTGACTGGGACTCCCATACTGTAAAAGGGCTGGATGGCTTGGAGTTTGTCAAATGTGTTCAGGAAAGTTTTCTAAATCAATATATAGAGATACCAACGAGAGAGGATGCAATATTTGATCTCCTATTAGGGAACCAGACAGGTCAGGTGACAGAAGTATGTGTAGGCAGACATTTTGGGTCCAGTGACCACAATGTCATTAGTTTTAAGCTAATTATGGATAAGGATATGTCTGGTACTTGAGTTGAGATTCTAAATTGGAGAAAGGCCAATTTTGTGGAAATGAGAAAGGATCTAGGAAGAGTGGATTTGGATAAGTTGTTTTCTGGCAAGGATGTGTTCAGTAAGTGGAAGGCATTCAAAGGTGAAATTTTGAGTGTGCAGTTTGCATGTTCCTGTAAGGATTGAAGGCAAAGTTAACAGGCCTTAGGGAACCTTGGTTTTCAAGGGATATTGGCGATCTGGTTAAGAAGAAGAGAGAGGTGTATAGCAGGTATAGGCAACATGGAGCAAATGAGGTACTTGTAGAGTATAGAAAATGTAAGAAAATACTAAAGAAGGAAATCAGGAAGGCAAAAAGAAGACATGAGGTTGCTTTGGCAGATAATGTGAAGGTAAACCCGAAGGATTTTTACAAGTATATTAAAAGTAAAAGGATAGTAAGGGGTACAATTGGTCCCCTTGAAGATCAGAGTGGTCGTCTAAGTGTGGAGCCTCACGAGATGGGAGAGATCTTAAACAGTTTTTTTGCATCAGTTTTTACTCAGGAAACTGGCATAGTGTATAAGGAAGGAAGGGAAACAAGCAGTAGTGTCATGGAACATATAGAGATTAAAGAGGTGGAGGTGCTTGCTGCCTTACAGCTAATAAAGGTAGATAAATCCCTCGGGCCTGACATGATATTCCCTTGGACCTTGAGGGAGACTAGTGTAGAAATTGCAAGGGCCCTGGCAGAAATATTTAAAATGTCCTTAGCCACAGGTGAGGTGCCGGAGGATTGGAGGGTAGTTCATGTTGTTCCGTTGTTTAAAAAAGGCTCCAAAAATAAACCAGGTAATTATAGGCCAGTGAGCCTGACGTCAATAGTAGGCAAATTATTGGAAGGTATTCTGAGAGATCGAATATACAATTATTTGGCCAAGGGCTGATTAAGGATAGTCAGCATGGCTTTGTGTGTGGTAGGTCGTGTTTAACGAATCTTGTAGAGCTTTTCAAGGGGGTTACCAAGAAAGTAGATGAAGGAAAGGCTGTGGATGTTGTCGACATGGACTTTAGTAAGGCCTTTGACAAGGTCCCACATAGGAGGTTAGTTCAGAAGGTTCAAACACTTGGTATCCATGGAGAGGTTGTAAACTGGATTTGAAATTGGTTGTGTGTGAAATTGGGAGAAGACAGAGAGTAGTAGTGGGTGATTGCTTCTCAGACTGGAGGTCTGTGACTAGTGGTGTGCCTCAGGGATCTGTGCTGGGACCATTGTTGTTTGTTGTCTATGTCAATGATTTGGATGATAATGTGGTAAATTGGATCAGCAAGTTTGCTGATGACACTAAGATTGGAGGCATTGTGGATAGCGAGGAAGGCTTTCAAAGCTTGCAGAGGGATCTGGACCAACTGGAAAAATGGGCCAGAAATTGGCAGAGGGAATTTAATGTAGAAAAGTGTGAGGTGTTGCATTTTGGAAGGACAAACCAAGGTATGACATACACAGTAAATGGTAGGGCACTGAGGAGTACAGAGGAACAAAGGGATCTGGGAGTTCAGATACATGGTTCCCTGAAACTGGCGTCACAGGTAGACAAGGTTGTAAAGAAAGCTTTTGACATACTGGCCTTCATAACTCAAAGTATTGAGTATAGGAATCGGGATGTTATGGTGAGGTTGTATAAGACATTGGTGAGGCCAACTTTGGAGTATTGTGTGCAGTTCTGGTTGCCTAACTACAGGAAGGATATCAGTAAGATTGAAAGAGTGCAAAGAAGATTTACTTGGATGTTGCCGGGTCTTAAGGATTTGAGTTACAGGGAAAGATTAAACAGGTTAGGACTTTATTCCTTGGAGCGTAAAAGGATGAGGGGAGATTTGATAGAAGTTTACAAAACTATGAGGGGTATAGACATAGTAAATGCGAGTAGGCTCTTTCCACTTAGATTAGGAGAGATAAACACAAGAGGACATGGTTTTAGGGTGAAAGAGGAAAGGTTTAGGGGGAACATTAGGGGGAACTTCTTCACTCAGAGAGTGGTGAGAGTGTGGAACGAGCTGCCATCTGACGTGGTAAATGCAGGCTCACTCTTAAGTTTTAAGAATAAATTGGACAGATACATGGATGGGAGAGGATTGGAGGGTTATGGACTGGGTGCAGGTCAATGGGATTAGCGGAATAATATTTTGGCACAGACTAGAAGGGTTGAATGACCTGTTTTCTGTGCTGTAGTGTTCTATGGTTCTATGGTTCTAAGGTGGAAATGGCACGACTGCAAGCTGTTATTGTTGATGATGTTATTGATAATGATAAAGAAGAATGGCAATGGGGAAACACAGTAATGTCGCTCATCAGCTGCTGGGTTATGTTGTTTTCCAGCTTGGTCTATGCTGAGTTGTACCAGGACTGGTTGGTAATGGATCTCAAATGGAGCCCCCAGTCAGTGTGAGCCTCACGCAGAACATCTTACACATCACATCGCTTCCGTTCTAAGCTTTTTACTGAATCAACCTCATACTCATAGACTCTTAGGTTTTTCTGCTCTTATGGATTGGATCCTATCCTCCTCTACCATATCTAGAGTACTGTGTATAATTCAGCACACCGCACCTCAGGATATATTGACTTTGGAAGGAATGCAGTGCTGATTGATCATAATATTACCAGGGCCCCAAGTGTTAAATTATGGGGGAAATTTGCATAAACGAGGCTTGTGATCATTGGAATACGGAAGGTCAAGGAGTGAATTGATTGAGATTTTACAGTTTTGAAAGGAATCGATAAGATAGATAGAATTTAACCTTTGCCACTGATGGGGGAGTCTAGGACCTGGGGGGGACAACTTAAAATTAGAATTAGGTCAGTCAGGAGAGAATTTTGGAAACATTTTTTTTGCAAAAAATAACAGCAGATGTTAGCTTAATTAGTAATTTTAAATCTGAGATTAATAAAATTTTGCGAACCAAGGAGATAAAAGGATATAGAACCAAAGGCAGGTGGATGTTGCTGTGCTTACATTAATGTTTTATATATATAGTTTATAACTGTGTCTTCATGCCATGTTTATTTTGCAACCCACCCCCCCAACCACCCCACAACAAATGACCATATTAGCTAAGGGTGCGGAAAGGCTCCCATTGCCCTGTGATTAATTAGGATACCTAATGTCACTCCATTCTCTTCTGGTCAGTGGGTGGAGATCATTTCATGTCCTCAGTCCTCATCTTGATTAAGAGGAGAAGTTTTGCTTTGTCTGCAAAGAGAGGTAGAGATCAGTCTTGTGGTCATCAAAGCCGAGATTTTAAGCTGAGGAGAAATGGGTCAAGATCCTTTACACCTGGCTTCCATCCCATTAAAGTCTAATGTGTATTTCTGTGACAGGGCTGGGAACATTTTATCCAGCCACCATAGTGGCATTGAAATGTCACCTAATGAGTGAGTCAGTTCTTAGGTGTACCCATGTAAAGAGAGGATTAGAGGTCACCTAACGGTGTCTTCAAAAGGAAGTTTAATGGCCTACAGCCACATATGTTCTTCAGTATGTGAGGTCAAGGGAATTTGTGGAGTAATTTGTGATTAGCTCTTTTCGATACAATGGGGACTTTCTTTCGGGATCTATTGTGCATGTGTTGTCTGGAGGAACGGCAGATGCTGGATACCAGAAAATGGCAGAAGAGGCGTTGCTAGCCGTAAGTAACTTGCCAACCACAGTGCAGTTGTTTGGACCTTATAGAGGAACAATTCAGATTGGTGATGTAGATCGCGATTGATTTCTGTAAAGCGTAGCAGCAGGACAACAACTTGTCTAGCATCATATCCAAGGCATTGGGCAGGATTTTACCTCATCAGGTAGGGCGGGTGGGCCGGGGAGCTGCCCTCAATCGAGCCCCGACCGCAACGCAATTTCATGCTGGCTGGCCAATTAACAGCCAGCCAATGTGAATCGCGCACTGAAATGCTCAGTGCTGTCTGGGGCTCGGGGGGTGCAGAGGAGGGCGAGCGTGGAAGTCAGTGCATGCGCACAGGTGCGCTCAGTGAAAGGTCCCTGAAGGCACAGAGCTGCCTCAGGGAACTGAAGATTTTTGACATTACAAATAAAGAATGGAAAATAAGGAAAACATGTCCCTCATGTGACTCTGTCGCATGAGCAGGGACATGTTAAAAATGAGTTTTAAAAGTTCTTTTTTAAATCACTGGTCGAAACCTCATCCTGCCCACGGATGAGGTTTCACAAAGAATGCGAAGGCCGCTTGTCCTATTCGCCCGCCAACCATAAGGTTGGACAGGGAAGGAAAGATTCAATTCAATTAATTAATCAATGGGCTTCAAAGCCCTCTTAATTGTCGGCAGGGTGCACTGCCAACTCCCGCGTATGCCTGCCAACCTAAGTATCACACGAGTGCATGATGACATCAGAATGCTCGCCCAACATCATCTTGCATTATTTTTTTTCCCTTTTGGGTTGGGCACGCGCCCACCCAACAAGAGAAAGGTTCTGCCCATTGTCCCATTTTCCACTTGCCCATGCAATAGTAATGAGCTGAACCCAGAAATACAGCCATGGCCAGGAACTTTGGGATTGGGCACTGTCTGCCAACTGACGTTCGCTGATGGAGCAGCTGATGGATGGATGAAAATTGGAGCCATCTTGTTTCTTTCATGATCAGTGATGAGAAGACGACAAGGCGTTGGCACTCAGCTGGAGGTAAGTCTGAACTGCTCACCTACGGTGTTGGTAGAGGACAGGGAAATCAGAGGGGATCTAAAAAAGGGGCAAACATTAGATAGCAATACCCAAAAGGGTGAAAATGAAAATCAATGTAAGATAGGCATCAAAAAGCAATGTCAGCTGAGTGTGACTATTTAAATGAATAATTAATTAGATGAAGTACGTAAGAGAACTGAGGTTACTATTCTAATATTAAATGTAGCATACGTTCTGTGAGACTGCTGCTATAGTGTGTCTAACTGACACTTCTCAGCTGAATCATAAATAAAAATGGGGCACCTTCTCCCCATCACAATTGTTGCTTCCCCCCGCATTATGATTGCTGCTTTTATCTACTGATTCCTGTGATACCACTTTCTGATCCCTGCCCCCTCTTATTACTGTGTCCCTGTCAAAATGTACTTCTACTGAATGCTCCACCAACTGTTGTGACAGCGTGTCAATTCTCACCAACTAAATGAATGCACGCTTCAATGAGCCTAAGCTCTGATACTTATGAATAAATTCAGCGATTCAATTTTTAAATGCCAGCTAGTGTATATTTCTCATGTCTTCTATATATTAAAGCAAAAGAAAACCGAATTCAGTCTAACGGAAGATCACAGGTTTATACAGTGCACTGGGTTATTGAGCCAAGCTGTTGTTCATCCTGAACATGAGCCATGGTCCTAATCCCACGTGCTTGCCCTGTTCCTGTTATCCCTTTTGCTTCAACCTCTTAACTAACAACAACCTGGGCAACAACATTGAAAACAATAACATCGAACAGCAATTGGAAACTTTTAAAATGGTCTCTAACAGAGTCTAGGAAAAAGATATTCCACTAAAAATAAGAACCAATTAAATACTACTGAGATACACTGGATGAGCAAAGGCTTGAGAGAAAAATTGAGGTTAAGAAAAAGGCCCTACACTAAGTTCATGAGAGCATGACAAGCGTTGAATATGGAGAGATTGCAAGAAGTAAAGAAAAACAAGGAGGAAGATAATGAGGAATTATGAATTTAAATCATAAGCAGTAAAATATTTTACAGGCACATAAATAATAAAAAGGAATGTCAGGATGGGACTAGGGTCACGAAGGGATGGGCAGTATAAAATCACAGGCATCCATAGCGGAATGGTCAAAGCCATAAATAATTATTTTGCTTAAGTATTTACCAGGCAGAAATATCAGGTGGACATGACATTGGTAGATGAGATTAGAAATGATATAACTGCATTCAAAATAAAAAAGAAATATTAAATAAACGAATCAAGCTTAAACAGGAACCAGATGGATAGCAGCTGCACATTTAAAAAAACTAGGCAAAAGATAGCAGAGGCACAAGTACACATATTTAATAATTCATTAAAGGTGTGCTGACAGGGTCTTGATGGATAGCTAACACCATACTTATATGTCAGAAGGAAGCTGAAGCACTTCCAGGGAATGAGAGATCAGTCAGTTTAATGTAGGTGGTAGGAAAAATAATGGAATCCCACCTAAAGCAGAAAATAGAAAAGCATCTAGAATCCAAAAGATGAATGTGTACTCAACGTGTATTTCAAAAGGAAATTTCTTGCTTTACCAACCTTACTGAATTCTTTGAAAAAGTAAAAGAGTAGACAAAGGCAACATAATGGACGGAATATATCTAGGTTTCTAAAAAACCTTCAATAAGATGCCATGGAATAGACTAATGACTAAGGATAGAGCATGCAAATAGCAGAATGGATAGCTAACTGGCTGCAACACACAAAACAGAAAGTAGGGTTAGATGGCTGCTCTTCAGAATGGCAGAAGGTGGGAAGAAGTCTCTTTAATGTGAGATTGATCAACTCAGGTCAACTGGCAACAACAATATGCAATTTTATAGAACATTTAATATAGTAAAACATCCCAAGGTGTTTGATAGCTGTGTAACCATACTCAATTGGAGCTTGTGGTGCAGATTGAAATTGGCAGGTATGATGTGGTGGGCATCACGGAGACATGGCTGCAAGGGGATCAGGACTGGGAGCTAAATATCCAAGGATATACATCCTATCGAAAAGATAGGCAGGTTGGCAGAGGGGGTGGGGTTGCTTTGTTAGTAAGAAATGAAATGAAATCGATAGCAAGAAATGACATATAGTCAGATGATGTAGAATGTGTGTGGGTAGAGTTGAGGAACCGCAAAGGTAAAAAAAAACCATAATGGGGTTATGTACAGGCCTCCGAACAGTAGTCAGGATGTGGGGCACAAGATACACCAGGAGATAGAAAAGGCGTGTAAGAAAGGCATGGTTACAGTGATCGTGGGGGATTTCAATGTGCAGGTAAACTGGGAAAATCAGGTTTGTAGTGGATCCCAAGAAAAGGAATTTATAGAATGTCTACAAGATGGCTTTTTGGAGCAGCTTGTGGTGGAGCCCACTAGGGAACAGGCAGTTCTAGATTTAGTGATGTGTAATGAGGCAGATTTGATAAGGGAGCTAAAGGTGAAGGAACCCCTAGGAGGAAGTGACCATAATATGATAGAATTTACCCTGCAATTTGAGAAGAAAAAGCTGGAATCAGATGTAACGGTATTACAGTTGAATAAAGGCAACTACAGAGGCATGAGGGAGGAGCTGGCCAGAATTGACTGGGAGATGAGCCTAGCAGGAAAGACAGTGGAACGGCAATGGCAGGAGTTTCTGGGAGTAATTAAGGAGACACAGCAAAAATTCATCCCTAGGAAGATGAAGCATACTAAAGGGAGGACGAGGCAACCATGGCTGACAAGGGAAGTCACGGACAGCATAAAAGCTAAAGAGAAAGCATACAATGCGGTGAAGAGCAGTGGGAAACCAGGGGATTGAGAAGCCTACAAAGACCAACAGAGGACAACTAAAAAAGAAGTAAGGAGGGAGAAGATTAAATATGAGGGTAAACTAGCCAATAATATAAAAGAAGATTGCAAGAGTTTTTTTAGATATATAAAGGGTAAGAGAGAGGCAAAATTGGACATTGGGCCGCTGGAAAATGATGCTGGAGAAGTAGTGGTGGGGAACGAAGAAGTGGCGGAGGAACAGAATAGGTACTTTGCATCAGTCTTCACGGTGGAAGACATGAGTAACATCCCCAAAGTTCAAGAGAGGCTGGGGTCAGAGGTGAGTATGGTGGCCATTACCAAGGAGAAGGTGCTAGGAAAACTGAAAGGTCTGAAGGTGGATAAATCACCTGGACCAGATGGATTACATCCTAGAGTTCTGAAGGAGATAGCTGAAGAGATAGTGGAGGCATTAGTGGTGATCTTTCAGGAATCACTGGAGTCAGGGAGGGTCCCAGAGGACTGGAAAGTCGCTAATGTAACCCCCCTGTTTAAGAAGGGAGTGAGGCAAAAGACGGGAAATTATAGGCCTGACCTCAGTCGTTGGTAAGATTTTAGAGTCCATTATTAAGGATGAGATTTCAGAATACTTGGAAGTGCATGATAAAATAGGGCAAAGTCAGCATGGTTTCATCAAGGGGAGGTCATGCCTGACAAATCTGTTAGAATTCTTTGAGGAGTTAATGAGTAGGTTAGACAAAGGAGAGCCAATGGATGTTATCTACTTGGACTTCCAGAAGGCCTTGACAAGGTGCCGCACAGGAGGCTGCTCAATAAGATAAGAGCCCATGGAGGCAAGGTACTAGCATGGATAGAAGATTGGCTGTCTGGCAGGAGGCAGAGAGTGGGGATAAGGGGGTCCTTCTCAGGATGGTGGCCGGTGACAAGTGGAGTTCCGCAGGGGTCAGTGTTGGGGCCACAACTTTTCGCTTTATACATTAATGATCTAGAAGGAACTGAGGGCTTCCTGGCTAAGTTTGCAGGTGATACAAAGATAAGTGGAAGGACAGGTAGTATTGAGGAGGCGGGGAGGCTGCAGAAGGATTTGGACAGGTTAGGAGAATGGGCAAAGAAGTGGCAGATGGAATACAACGTAGGGAAGTGTGAGGTCATGAACTTTGGTAGGAAGAATAGAGGCATAGACTATTTTCTAAATGGGGAGAAAATTCAGAAATCTGGAGTGCAAAGGGACTTGGGAGTCCTAGTCCAGGATTCTCTTAAGGTTAACTTGCAGGTTGAGTCGGTAGTTAGGAAGGCAAATGCTATGTTGGCATTTATTTCGAGAGGACTAGAGTATAAAAGCAGGGATGTGTTGCTGAGGCTTTATAAGGCTCTGGTCAGAACACATTTAGAATATTGTGAGCAATTTTGGCCCCCGTATCTCAGGAAGGATGTGCTAGCCCTGGAGAGGGTCCAGAGAAGGTTCACGAGGACGATCCCAGGAATGAAAGGCTTATCATATGAGGAACGTTTGAGGACTTTGGGTCTATACTCAATGGAGTTCAGAAGGATGAGGGAGGACCTGATTAAAACTTACAGAATACTGAAAGGTCTGGATAGAATGGACGTGGGGAAGATGTTTCCATTAGTAGGAGAGACTAGGACCCGAGGGCATAGCCTCAGAGTAAAGGGAAGACCTTTTGGAACAGAGATGAGGAGAAACTTCTTTAGCCACAGAGAAGTGAATCTGTGGAATTCATTGCCACAGAAGGCTGTGGAGGCCAGGTCATTGAGTGTATTTAAGACCAAGATAGATAGGTTCTTGATTGGTAAGGGGATCAAACGTACGAGGAGAGAGCGGGAGAATGGGGTTGAGAAACTTATCAGCCATGATTGAATGGTGGAGCAGACTCGATGGGCCGAATGGCCTAATTTCTGCTCCTATGTCTTATGATCTTATAATGAACACCAAAGCCAATAAAAGGGACATTAAGACAGACAAACACAATCTGTTTTTTAATTATTCAGTTCATGGGATGTGGGTGTGCTGGCTAGGCCAGCATTTATTACTCATCCCTGGTTTCCCTTGAGAAGGTGGTGGTGAGCTGCCTTCTTGAACCGCTACAGTTCATGTAATATAGGTGCACCCATGGTGCAGTTAGGAAGGGAGTTCGAGATTTTGACCCAGCGACAATGAATGAACTGCAGTATACTTCAAAGTCAGGATGATGTGTGGGTCTGTGGAAATGGCACTTCTACTGACAGCTCCACCAACTGTTGTGACAGTGTGTCAATCCTCACCAATTAAATGAATGGCAATATAGTTCCAAGTCCAGATACTGTGTGGCTTGGAAGGAAACTTGCAGGTGGTGTTCCCAAGAACCTGCTGCCCTTGTCAATCCAGGTGGTAGAGGTTGCGGGTTTGGAAGGTGCTGTTGAACGAGCTTTGGTGAGTTGCTGCAGTGCATCTTGTAGATAGTACACATTGCTGCCACTGTGCGTTGATGGAGGAGGGAGTGAATGCTTAAGATGGTGCATGGGGTGCCAATCAAGCGGATTGGTTTATCCTGGGTAGTGTTGAGCTTCTTGAGTGTTGTGGGAGCTGCACGCATCCAGGCAAGTAGGGAGTATTCCACAACACTCCCGACTTGTTCTTTGTAGATGGTGGACAGGCTTTGGAGAGTCGGGAGGTGAGTTATTCACTGCCGGATTCCTGGCCTCAGACCTGCTCCTGTAGCCAGAGTATTTATCTGGCTATTCCAATTCAGTTTCTGGTAAATGGCAACCCCAGGATGTTGAGAGTGGGGGATTTAGTGATGGTAATGCCATTGAACATCAAGGGGCAATGGTTGGATTCTCTCTTGTTGTAGATGGTGATTGCCTGACACTTGTGTAATGCAAATGTTACTTCCCACTTGTCAGCCCAAGTATCTGAGGAGTCGCGAATGGTGCTGAACATTGTGCAATCATCAGCGAACATCCTCACTTGTGACCTTATGTTGGAAGGAAGGTCATTGATGAAGCAGCTGAAGATGGTTGGGCTGAGGACACCACCCTGAAGAACTCCCGCAGTGATGTTCTGGAGCTGAGATGATTGATCTCCAACGACCACTGCCATCTTCCTTTATGCTAAATACGATTCCACCCAGTGTGAAGTTTTCCCCAATTCCCATTGAATTCAGTTTTGCTAGGGCTCCTTGATGCCACACTTGGTCAAATGCTGCCTTGATGTCAATGCAGTCACCTCTTCAGCTCTTTGTCCATGTTTGAACAAAGGCTGTAATGAGGTCAGGAGCTGAGTGGCTGTGACAGAACCCAAACTGAGTGCCAGTGAGCAGGTTATTGCTGAGTAAGTGCCACTTGATAGCACTTTGACAACACCTTTCATCATTTTACTGATGATCAAGAGTAGACTGTTGGGGCTGTAATTGGCTGGGTTGGATTTGTCCTGTCTTTTGTGGACAGGACATACTTGAGCAATTTTCCACATATCCGGGTAGATGCCAGTGTTGTATCTGTACTGGAACAGCTTGGCTAGGGGTGCGGCAAGTTCTGGAGCACAAGTCTTCAGTACTATCGCCGGACTATTTCAGGGCCGACAGCCTTTGCAATATCAGCGCCTTTGGTAATTTCTTGATATCACTTGGGGTGAAATGAATTGAATTGGTTGAAGACTGGCATCCTTGATGCTGGGGATTTCAGGAGGAGGCCAAAATGGATCATCCATTTGGCACTTCTGGCTGAAGATGGCTGCAAATGCTTCAGCCTTGTCTCAAATAGGTAGGTTTAAATGAGCATCTTAAAGAAAGAAAAAAAGTGGAGAGGTGAAGTTTAAGAAGTGAATTCTAGAGTTTATGGCCTCGATGGCCAAAGGCACAACCACTAAAGATGGTTTATTTTCAACCAGTTCCAATGAACACTACAATCACAAATTGACCCCCTGTTTCCTTACTGGTGATGGCCTGAAAACCAGGATTAAAATGGAATTCAGCTGAATGATGGTAAGTGTTTAGATCTGACGCTAAGTGTTCCTGTAATTTCGATGAAGAAGCCACTTGCGTTCCTCCAGCTTCATAATTTAAAATGTGTGATGAACCACACAAATGTTATAAAAAGCCCATCTCAATGCCAATTATCTGGAAAACCTCTTTGCTTCCCCGTTTTTTTGCCATGATGATATTATCAGATGCATTTCTTCAGTGGAGAAGCTTCTGAGGCAATAGTTGTTGAATGCTTTCTGCATCTGTTCTGTTCAAGCATCACCAAGTATTTAAAGTCATGGTTATGATAAATCAACTATTATTATATATAATTATATAGCAATGATATTTATTGTAAGTGTATAGTAAGAAAGACAGTAATTTCCTATCCCCCTATCGCATGTGGAAAATGTTTTACACGCAATAAATTGCTTTGAAGTTGTATGTCTGGTATGTAAGAAAACCCAATAGTCAATTTAGGCACATCAAGATTTCACAAGCGACAACTGGTGGTGGGGGCATTATGTTTATGGGAGATAAGGGGGATCCCTGGAAATACTGGGAAAATGGAGGTTCTTATAATCCTAGCAACTTTAATAGCAACATCTCATTAGAATTTTTTAAAATTTATTTTCTGATGGCAGCAGACTGAGACAGCTAGGCAGGAAAGTCTGTGGACAAGGCCACCGGGGACGGTCCCTGGCAATCGGAGAAGACCGGGGGTTGGTGATAGTGAGGGGGCTCAGAAGTTCTACAGAGAGGAGGGAGGGATGGAGCAATCTCAGTAGAGGGAGAGATTGTGAGAAGGAAGAAGTTACGGGAAGGGTTGGATCACGGGAAGGTAGAGATCACAGGAGGGTTCTGAAGATCACGGGGTATGTGGTCAACCAACGGAGAGATGGTGGTGGAAGATGTGTTTGGGGGCTGCTGAGGGAAGCATACCTACTGTTCCTGGCCCATAAACAGTCCTGGAAAAGCATTTACCCGATGGATCTGGCCTCCCTTTAGATGTCAGGTTACCAAAGCCCTGGGATTCACAGTCCACATTCACTAAACACAAATTGCTCCTAAAATATAAACCACAGAGCCTAATTTAAATATTATAACCGTTGGCTTGCCTCTCCAGAGTGGGTTACGAGGCCAACTCTAAACACACCGTAGTTAAGCTGGAAATAGGTACCTTTCTGCTGGTTTGGAGTCAGGTTTCAAATTTTTACTGATTTACCCTTGCTGTCCTTCTCCCACCCATCATGGGGGGAATTAAACTCCCCCCTCAAATGTGTAGAATTTCTTCTTAGCTATGGCATCTAGAGACAACACATCATTTCTAAATAACACAATGACCACATTTGAATCCAATACTGAACTCCTGTAAAGTTAACATGGGAAAATGAATGGAGCCCTGTTTCAGAATCCTACACCGATAAAGAATACCAATTGATTATGGGGGTCAGAGATAGCTATACATTGCTCAGGCAATGTGCAAATGTGCTAGCATCCAAGGATCAATGGTGTAGGGTGACTAATCTGAGGGATCAAGGAGGACTAGGGAGTCTAGAAATTGGACAATATTCAAAACTAGTTGCAATTCCAGAGGCACAAAATGATCAGCTGCCAAAAGAAAAGCCCGAGGTCTGTCCTAAATTGTTCTTCAGGTATCAGCAAGATAATTATAGTGAGCTGCAGGCATGAATTGGGTACCTTGATGCAGCTCACCAGTTGAGGCCTAGCAAATTTTGACAAGCAGGGCCCACAAGTAAATCTCCTGAGGGAAGGAGGCAGCTGGGTTGGGGAGGAGGGATGAGGGTGAGGGTAAGTCACCAGTGGTCCAGGAGTTGTACTTCTTCCAACTCCACAAAGACAACGTTTCTCTAAGTTTGGAGGCCTATTTTTTGAGAAGCATCCTTTAAGGACTGCTGTTTAGCGTTAAGATCTGCGAATCTTATCCAGAGCGTGGGCAGCTAGTCTACCCAGATTTAGGAAATTGGGTTAAAAATAGGCCACAGTCCATATTGAAGTAAGGGCTGCTGCTGTCAATCAATGTAACAGTGGCCTGAATACCCGTGCATAACAGGCGCTGGCCATGGAATGGCTGCATCTAAATTAAACTTATAAACAATTTTATAACTCTAGAACTAAAACCCTATCTTCACAATGAGTAATAGGCTAGATATGGTTTGGATATCAAAGAAAATGGAAAAATCTACTTTTAAATTTGATGTCAAACCAAAATTCAGGAGTCACAGGAGACATTAACTCAAGCAGGACTTGAGAACAATCTTCTCATTGGGCTTATTCTGTTCAGCAGATTCAATGTTCTTGACTTCTGAAATACATTAACTTCACTGTGTAGCCGTATTATTGGGTAATTTGTCACTCAACCCTCCACCTTACTGAGCTCTTCAATACATGCAGCCTACACCCATGTGGCCTTATAATGAAAGTTCCAATTTGTCTAAATAAATGATTCAGTTCATTATAAAAAATAGATATTCCTAAGCTAACTGTCAGTGTGCATTGAGTCATCAGCATTCAAGTCTAACTGAGAGCTTGAAGAGGAGTTAGATTTGGGCAGGGTTTTACTCTCGCCTGGCAGGCATGGCGGGCGGGTGGGCCCGGGAGCGGCTGGGAAAAGGTCCTTCACCAATTGCGAACTCGTGCTGGCTGGCCAATTAACGCAGCTGGCATGAAACGCGTGCTGTAACACTCATCGCTACCGGGGTGGGGGGTGAGAGGAGGGTGAGCGCAGAGGTCTGCGCGTGCACATGGGAGCGCGCGCTGAAAGCTGCCTGAGCGCACAGAGCTGCCTCAGGGAACTGAAGAATTGGAGAAACAAAAATAAAGCTTTGAAAGATGATATAAATATGTCCCCACATGTGCCTCAGCCACATGAAGAGGGACGTGTTTGAAATTAAATTGAAAAAATTTTTCTGCACTTTTATTTGCCGTTGGGAACCTCATCCCGCCCGTGGACGAGGCTTCGTAAAAAATGCAAAGGCTGCCTGCCCTATTCACTCACTCGCCAACCAAACGGTTGAGCGTGCAGTAAAAAATACAAATTAATCAGCTGCTTAAGGGCCTTAATAGGCCTCTTAATTGCCGATGGACGTGCTGCTAGCTCTCGCGGGTGCCCACCGACAAAAGATCGCGAGAATACGCAATTTTGTGCCCTATCAGTTCGGGCGCGTACCAGCCCGATGAAAGTAAAACTCTTCCCCTTATGTTTCACCAAGAGAGCAACATTGAGTCATGTGGAAGTGATTAACAGGAGGGCTATGACACATCAATAGGGCCCAAGTTGACAGTAATTACTCACCACTCATAATGCAAGGTGCAAAGTTATTCAACCATAAACTTTCAGTTAAAAAAAACAACACTGTCAGTGAAAGGAGTAGTTTATAAAATTGCAGTATCCCCCACCCATCCACCCATTAAACATAAATATATTTGGCCTGAAATTCTTGGATTCCCACTCCGACACTATTTGAAGTGGGATGGGGAGTGAGGTTGAGAGCGAACCTCTAGCTGTCTAGTCTTCCCCGCTTCAACTCCAATCCAAATCCCTGGAAATGTGATCGTTTGCATAAAAGTGGCTTGTGTGCAATCGAATGTCATTAGGAAATCAGCAGTCTGGGTCCACCTGCCATTAGGATGATATCCTGGTAAGCCAAATACAGCTGAATCAAGTAGGCGTATTTTGCATTGAGGACAGAGAAGGTGAGGCTGGCTAGTTTCCTAGACTCTTGTATGCAATCAGCATTGGGCTTCAGGTGCAAGAATTGTCTCCCCACCCACTGTCCACCTCCTCCTCCAGGGTGGAGTGGAAACTGAGTGGAACTAGTTCCTGCCCCATCCTCAAGATTTTGTTCCTCTTAGCTCATTTGGGGTTTCTGATGACATCAGTCAAACAACGGTATTCTTGAATCACTTCCAAAACCTCTCTTTACTTTTCTTGTCTATCCACTTCACTTTCTCCATGTATCTCAGAGCCCACTTCTCACAGTTCTTTAAAAGCTCAACCTCCTCTTTCCTCACCATGAGGGGAATTTTAACGTGGCTGAACATATGGTATTGGGTGCAGGTTGGTGGGTAAACGGACAAAAATTCCAACTGTGTGGGGAGCTGGCTTCAACCCACCGGCTTTCAGCTTTTACCGAGGCAGGGGAAGGGGTGGGCACACATGACACACTCCCAGAAGTTTGGTTGGCCTTTTAAATATGCTAATGAGGTTGGCAGCTTTGTTGGAACCCCTTTTGCTGGTTTTACAGTGGACAGTCAGGTTCCCCGGCCTACGCAGAACTGGCAGCCTCAGGGAGTGTCTTTGCAGCACTGCTTGTGGGTCAGAAGATGCAGAAGTGCTCCCCTTCACTCCCTCCACATCCCCCCCCTCCCACCAACCCCACCGCAGTTGTCCAAGCTTGCCCACCTTCCAAAGAAATCCAACTTGGGATCATGGATCAGATGTCCTCTCATCAAACCCTTCCTTCAGGTAGGGCCTGTGAGACGGGGTGTGCAGACAGTGCCAAACACCGGGGCCTGGGGTTAGGGGGGACCCAACCTCAATGCTGTCGATGGAGTTTCTTGTTGTACCCCAGCCTGAGCAGCCAGGGGCAGAGCTGCAGATCTGACCGACCAACTTTTAAAAAGAGTTGGAACTGTGAGCGTGAAAGTTCAGCTTTTAAAAAACCAGGGCTTTCAGGACACTTTCACTGAGTTAGTGCTGTTGCTTCTGACCTTTGCGGAGCTTCGTCATTCCAACTGTTTTTGGAAAGCCCGCCTGAAAACGATGATGCTGCCCTAAGGTCAGCAGCAGCAGCAACTGATAGAGTTTTTGGTTGAAAAGTGGTAAGGGAAATCTCTGTTGGCTCAATTAGAGGCTGAGGTTTGGGATGGGGGGGAGATGGTCAGGGAAGGTTGGCGGTGTTGGATGGGTGGGGGGATGCTGAGGCTGTTGAAGGGATGGGAGGAGGTTGGGGGTTGTTGGAGGTTGGGGGGGAGGTTGGAGGCAGTTTGAGTGCATGGAAGAGATTGGGGGCAGTTGTGGGGGTAGGGTTGGAGTTTGGGGTGTATTGGAGGGTTGGGGAGAGGCTGGGAGATGTTGGAGGGGTGGTTAGGGGTTGTTGTTTGGGGGTTGTTGGAGGGGTGGGTGGAGGTTGGGGGTGTTGGAGGGGTAGGTGGAGGGATTGGGTGGAGGGTGGGGTTGTTGGGGGGTGTGGGGTGGTTGGGGACTGGAGGCAGGGTGGGAGTTCAGGGTGCTGAGGAGGTGGGTGGCAGGGGTGCCATGGGGGGGAGGTTGATGGGTGATGTGAGCTTGGGGGGGGAGGTGATGTGGAGTGTAGGGTTGCATGGGGGGAGATTGGGACTGGGTGACAGTGGTGTCTTGGGGTGGGGGTGTCTCTTTTTGCTGTTGGAGTTCCTTAATTATTAATTACATTTTTCTGTTTTAGTTTCACAACACAACTTGGATGACAACTTCTGGGGGAAGGGGATGTAATCTAGTTGTTGAGTTAAGGCCGTACTGAATTTATGTATCCATGTATCATTCTTCTCTGAAAAATTTAGATCAACAACTCAGTCTATATTTTTCCTCAGCTGCTGGTCAATCCTGATTGACAAATCCTGGGGATAGCGTAATTAGAGTAACAGGAGCAGATACCATTTATGGTACATTGTGGGTTAGTGCCAAAGAAGTCAGAATGCAAGGTTGCATTAACTACAGAGTTGAATTGTTTTGGAAATGCAATGATTTCTTTGTAGCCACTTTCCTAACATCAGGTAATTGCTCTCTGAGTAGTTATCCTTAGAGAATTAGCATTGGGCCTCCAACTTCACCATTGCTAGTCACGCTGCCTACTGCATGCAGATGTAATGAAAGAAAGACAAAACCTCCATCTGTACCCTATTGAGTATAACAATTAACAAAAAGGGATAAATCAACAAATCAACAAATCAAATCAAACAATTTAGGGGAGCAGTCCCCAAAATATACAGTTAAACAGCACCTTCCATGATGTGTCAAATCACTTTACAGCAATTAAATACTTTTGAGTTTTGGTCACTGGTATAATGTAAACAATGTTACCAAATGGCAGACCAGGCTCAAGGGGCCAAATGGCCTACTCTTGCTCCTAATATGTATGTTTGTATGTCATTCTGATGGATGAGATGAGCTGGGTTAGATGGCCTTGGTTATCCAAAATGATATTGCAAACAGAGGGTAGTATCATGGCTGGAGCTCTGTTTATTTTGTTGCTAATGGAAGTTTACTGTGAGCGGGCTTTGTGGGATGAAATTACCTGGACAGGAGTGCGTAATGGGCTCATAATGAATCAGTAACCTATTTTACACTGCATATGATTCTCAAGGGTCTTTTCCACTGACTTCAGTCTTGACCTGTTGTCTACTTACTTATTATCCCACTTAATCTTGGTGTTTTTTATGAGTTTTTTGAGGAATGACATATTGTGATAAAGTTGTGTTACATAGTAGATATTGAAAGTATATTGTAGTGAGAAGCAGCAATCAGCAGAATCTTCAGACTTGCTGATCAAGAAAATACAGATACAATTGTGAACCATTCAGTCTTTTTCCTCTTGTCTCTTAAAAGTTGGGTTGCACAGAGACACCTGAGGACTCCAGAGCTTCTTACTGACAGTGAAGACGTATGTTGTTCAATCATTCCACTTTGTTGCTAAAGAGTCATTTGATATTTTTACATTGTGAGATTATTGATAAAACAAAATCCAATTACACCCCTTCTGTGCAATAATTACATTGATTATATAATTATATTAATAACATGCACCCAGGCAGAAGAAAGTCTTCTAATTCTTCTACAGAATGGAAAAGATCTTGTGCCATTTATCTGGGTTGCAAGTATTGAATTTTTCTTCCAACTATGAATTTACTGTCAGCATGTTTATATCGTGCAATGGGCAGAACATGTGAATGAGGGCTGATGCAATCACTGAAATCAGTGTTGTCACCTGCACAGTGTTATAAGTAACTAATATGATATTTTCTTGTCGAATTAACAATATTGCATGATGCTGATAAGTAAAATTTGTACTTTCTGGTTTGTTTAGTAGCCGTGGTGGGATCACCTATAGGGTGCACACAAACTAACTGTTGCTGCTCTTAATATTAATGACATATGCTGCAAGTAAATTGGACGATATTTGTAACCAGATGCCAACAAAGGCACCATGATTTCTCTCTCCAGCCCTGCCCTTAAGGTCATGGATCGAAACCTATCCTGCGGTCAAAATCAGACCTACATAGTCCTGTAGGCTGCTCTGGATGGCACCCTCCCTGAGTTACAGCCAAGCCTGTCCATCAGTCTGACTGCCAAGTGGGGGACCTGTCAGGGCCAAAAGACACACAATGTGGAGTTAAGTTGCCACAAAATGTGGGGAAACCAGGACTTTGCCCATCCAAAACTCAATTTACATAACCCATCCTTGTTAATACCTAGGTCCAGACACCATAAGAAGTACATGACACTGAAAATGGTTATTGATTTGAAATAAACGTTGGGTTTATTTAGGTATGCACAGGAATATTATTTCAGTAATACAGGATCCCTTTTAGCAGAGGATTTGATTCTGTTAGAAAAATAAGAAATTATTAGAAAAATTTTTAGTACCCAGAGTGTAACAATTTGGTATTGATCCCACCACCTTTAATTGTGCTCTTGGGAGAAAGGAGGTTTCCATAAACAGACTAGACACTTATAATTCAAAACCTGCTCTCTGTGCTGTGAGAAAAACAACATGCCTTTGGACTAACCGTTACCCCTTAACAACAATATATCACACAAGAGAATGACAAATCATTATGTGCAGGCTAAAATAAATTCAATTTTCTAGCAAATAAATTAATTACATGGATACAACAAGAAAATGCTTAGAATACCCAGAGAGTGTGAGGAGATTGTCAAAAATTGATTTTTCAGTGAACTTGGAGTTTCTTATTAACATGCATGTCAAGATATCACCAACTTAACTGTCCACCAGCCTCACCATTTCCCATCCCTTCATAATGCAGAGTGTCTCCCGAGTAGCTTCTTGGTATGTTCCACCTAAGGGGTATGGTCTTTGATTTCAGGAACGTAGCCTCAGTCTTCTGTCTTTCAGAAGCAATTATTTTTCCTGAAAGTGCATCAGGTGAAGGGCAACATGTGTATGTATATCTCCCAGGTGGCAACAGGCATTTGAGGGTAAAAAATTGATTTTTCTTTGAAGAGTGGGTTAACGATAGGACACAAACTTTGCCCACCCACATGAGCCCCTCGGCAGCTGGCTAATATTTTATTGGGCATGCTGGAAAACTTTATACTGGTACTCATTGCTTTATCGTCATTAGAAGGGAGGGGCATTCACTGTGTTGCAGTGTTTAGAACACAGTATATCATTAAAAGCATACAATTTATTTTCAATAGGGAGCATGGTGCAAAAATGTTTCCTATGAGTGATCTCAAGGATCCAGCAGTAGGAATAGCTCCCAAATTTCCTGCTGGATCAGCTGATGTCCTGCTTGAAGAAATAAGAGAAAGACTTCTGTGAACATGAATCCCAATAAGATAGCAGTTCAGACTTCATGAAGGGAGGCCCAAGAGCAATGAATACAACTTCCACAAACTGCCATTTGGTGCAGAAAGAGGTTCAATGACCTGACAAGGTTGGCTAAGGTAAGTGTTCCCACTTTTCCCCATGCCACAGCTGTAAAAATGAAAAAGGCATGACACATCTCTTTACCCCTAATAGCTCATCATCTGAGTGACAGGACAATTGACCTATTCACAGATAAGCCTCTGGAAGCAATAATGTATCATGTTAGCTCAAGACCAGTGTGTGGACTCACATTGCCTTTCACATGGTGGGGGGCCTGTTAGTTTTGAAGGAAATGGGCTTGTAGAGCTTGTTCCTGTGAACATTATAATCATAGAATGGATGCAGATATTTAGGTGTAGAGAACTGTAGTTGCTGCTCAGATTCCTTCATCACTAGATTACCTCCTCACAAGGAAAAAGGTTGCACAAAGAATAAATAAAAACTTATATTTATATAGCCACAACCACCAGATGTCTCAAAACATTTCACAGTCAACAAATTTTTTTCAGTGTAGTCACTGTTATAGTGTAGGAAAAGAGGCAGCCAATTTACACACAGTAAACTCTCACAAACTGCAATGTGGTAACAGCCAGACAATCTGTCTTTGGGATGTTGACTGAGGGATAAATATTGACCAGGAGACCAGGGATAACTCTTTCGATAACACTTTCGAAGGAAACCAGGGATAACTCCCTGGTCTTCTTCGAAACTGCCATAGAATCTTTGACATCCACCTGAGGGGCCGGACATTTAACATTTAACATTTCACCTGAAAGACAGCACCTCCAATGGTGCAGCACTCCCTCAATGCTGCACTGAAGTTTCAGTCTGAACTTTTGGGTTCAAGTCCTGGGGTGGGACTTTTACCCACAACCTTGTGACTCAGAGGAGAGAGTACTACCAGCTGAGCCACTTCTGATACAATAAAAATGCAACGAAAGGAAGTGCACCCACTACCCGTTGTTTGACTGCCTGAATCAAAGCATTGTGTTGGATTTATTTTTCTTTATTCTTTCATGAGATGTGGTATCACTGGCATTTGTTACCCATCTCTAATTGCTGGACTATTTCAGAGGGCAGTTAAGAGTCAACCACATTTCTGTGGGTCTGAAGTTACATGTAGGCCAAACCAGGTAAGGATGATAGATTTCCTTTCCTAAAGGGCATTAGTGAACCAGTTAGGTTTTTGCAACAATTGAATATAGTTGTCATGGTTACCATTAGTGAGACTAGCTTTCAATTCCCGATATATTAATCGAATTTAATGATGGACTTTGAACCCATGTCCCCACAGCATTAGCCTGAGCCTCTGGATTACAAGCCCAGTGACATTCCCACTATGCCACCATCTTCCCCTAATGCACAACTAGCATGTGCTCGAACAGAGAGACCCGAGAACCACTGAAAATCAATCCTTGGGATTTATTAGCATATTCAGCACAGGATTCCAGCACTGGTCACACTTCCACACACAGCTCACCCGTGTGAAGATATCAATATGCAGCTGCCTGCCTCATCAGCAGTGGCACTCACCTTGCTGTGGAGTTGGGCAAACTCTCCAGCTTCTCCATCTCCAAAGATTTATTTTTATTTTTAAAGTCTGCCTTCCTTTAGTAGTACCTGTTTTGTTGTTTGATCAGGGTCTAGCCAGGTTTTTTTGGAATTGTTTATCCCCCTAAAGTATGCTGCTTGAGTCTGTAGTTTCTCAAAATCAATTCTCTTTATTTACAGCAAATATTTACACATTTGGACCTCAATATTGGAGCTTCTCCCCATTCTATAGCTCTCATATTTCTCAGCCATGTGATCTGCCATCATTATTACATCAACATCATGTATGCTTCTGATGTTAACCCTTTGCTCTACAGTACCACTGAAGAACCCTACTCAGGCCAGGCTTGATACCTACCGAGCTCATTGGCAACACATATCTAGAAGGGGGTCCTTCAACAGGATTTATACATTTGAGGGGCCTAACACCCAGGACACCTAAAAATAGGCCCCCACAAATTTAGTAATGTGACCAAGGCATGTACAGATTAGATGTATTCCATCCCATGGCTTAATTGGTGTGCTTTGCACCCATTTTATCCCAAAAATTGAGCATAATGCATACCAATTTCTATCCCTACTCGTCTAATGGAGCATTTAAGCCAAGGTGTAGTCAGGTAGATCAATGCTACAGACAAATAAATATAAAAATATGTTTAAGTGGTTTGAAAGCTGTATTGGAACAGATATATGGGGAGACACAATTCAAAAGAAAAAGACAGATTGCTAGACAGAGAGGCAGATAGACAGACAAATTGAAAAGATGGGTAGACAGATCAGACGATAGGTAGACAATCAGAGATATGCTTGCCTTGCAGCTATTCCTTGTTTCCCAGTCTGTTGGATGTAATGCCTGCACCAGGCCAGAAAAGCAGGGTCAGTTTGCAGTATCGCAATCATTTGATGTTCCCAAAAAATGCCAAATATTGCAGCAGATGTCTCCACACCTGTCAAGCCTTGTTAAACAACCTGACATCATTGCCTAAGTGCTTAGATGAACAGAGCCTGATGTCAGTGTTGATCCGGCTGCTGTTGCACTGCCAGCCTAGTTTACAGTCATTGCTCTTTAAGTGGCTCTGTTTGATGTTGGAAATGAAAAATAGAAAATTTGCTATCTCCAGTGCTTGAATTTGCTGTAAGTGGATTTTTTCTGGCTGTACATTCCTGTTCAGGACATTCATTTTGCCCAAATTATTCACTTAATAATTTTTACTGTCTAAATAAATTTCACCAAGTTACTGCCTGCAGGCAGTATTCTCAGGGTTTGAATTTTACATTGTACAAATTGTTTTTATTAGATTTTAGGTGTTTTTTAATGCACAGGATATCACAGCATCACATTGGCTTATATTGAGGGAAGAGAAATTATAATCAAGAGCTTGAAAGGCCAAAATATAAAATTACATAACAGTGCTTTTATCATCACTTGGCCTTATCTTGATTGCTTTGTCGCTTATTTTGAAAGGTCTGCTTATTGAATGGATAAGGAAGCTTTAGTCATTCGTCCCACTCTAAGTGACTGATTTGACATATCTCCTGGCAGAATACTTCAGTGGGGGAAGGCAGACACTTTTGAGCTGATTGTAGGGGTGATAGAAAAGTATAATGCCCTAGTTTATCCAGAATACATAATGGGTGAATATCCTCGGAGGTGAGAGAATGGTGGGCGCACTGGTTACATATTCTTATTAAAGAAGACACATGCAGGCACCTGAAAGAAGACAGTGGATCAAGTCCAAACTGATATATATTTTAGACTATTATTTCTTAGTTGAGAAACATAATAAAATCAAGAAAAGGTTTCTTTGCAGGCAGCCTGTTGTTTTGGTGCACTGAGATGCTGTGCAAATAAATGGAAAGGTGCAAGTTTTTCCTATGTGGTGGGCTCTTCACATCAATCAGACTGCACTGGGCGTGCTCCAGTAGTGGTACTACTGAGCCACTCTTGGTGATAAATAATTAAGTCCCAAACCCAGAGTACGTTTGGTGCCCTTGCCACCCTCGGTCTCCTTTCAATTGGTGTTCATCATGGAGGAGTACTGGTTCATCAGCTGAGGTTAGAAATGTACCAACTTTGAAGCAAATAGAGAGGCTATATGATAAATGGGGAGGGGTAGGTTAGTAAAGAAATGAAAGACAGGCCTAGTGAGGTGTAAATGGAAATGGCAGAACCATCACCAGCTCCTGCTATCAGAAAGAAATGGGAGCAGAGGTCCTGATCTGAAATTGTTAAAATTGGTGTTGAGTAAAGTGCCTAATCAGAAGATGTTCCTTGACATCCCATTGACCTTCATTCAAAGAGTATTTGAGACTCAGGACAGAGGGGTCAGAATGGGACTAGGGCAGTGAATTAAAATTGCAAATAATTGGAAACTCAGGTTCATGCATGTGGACAGAGCAAAGCGGTCATCCAATCTGCATTTTGTCTCCCCACTGTAGAGGAGAATGCTTTGTGAGCAGTGAATATAGTAGACTAAACTGAAAGACGTACAAGTAAATTGCTGCTTCACCTGGAACAATATTTGGGGTCCTGGATGGCGGGAAGGGAGGAGACAAAAGGTCAGGTACAGAGGCAATTAAAGGGCTAGTAGAGGAAAGAGCAAAAGGGAAGGTATGTGATAAGTTGGATAGTAGGAGTGATTAAATGACAAAAGTACTGATGATGTAAGCAAAAGGAACCAGTCAAGAAAGTAGCTCCTGCATTTTCATGGGAAGGTGTTGTGGGATAGGGAAAAGATGGAGCGAAAGAGGAGGGGACCAAGATGTGTAGTGGGAATGCTCCCTTTGGAATGCTGAAATAGAAGAGAGGGGATGATGTGTTTGGTGGTGGCATCATACTGGAAGTGGAGAGGATGATCTACTGAATACGGACTTTGGTGAGGTGGAAGATGAGGACAAGGGGAATCCTATCATGGTTCTGGGAGGGAGAGGAAGGAGTGAGGGCAGAACTTCGGGAAATGGGACTGATACAGTCAAATAGCCCTACCAACCATCATGGAGAGGAATCCTTGTTTCGAATTTAGTTCATATTTCCTCTCCTTCACTTCACATTTCTTTGCGTTACATTTCATCTGCCATGTGTCTGCCTATTTCACCAGTGTTTCTACGTCCTCCTGAAGTCTGTGGCTATCCTGGTTTGTGATTACTATGGGCAGAATTTTATGGCCCCTCCTGGTGGCGGGACTTTTGGGTCCCGCCGAAGTTAATGGACATTTAATGCCGCCCCGTGTAAAATTCCTCTCTATGTTTCCAAATTTTATGTCATCTGTAAATGTTAACAATATGCCATGTATTCCCAGTCCAGGTCAATAATATATAACAAAAAGAGCAGCCCTATTTATGAGTTTATATAAGACCCTTGGGTTTCTTTTTTGTCAGTCAGCTACAGGGCTGATAAAAAGGATGATGGTATAGCAACAAAGGAAAGCTGTTCACAGGGGGAAAAGGAGGCAGTTCTCAGCAGGAGACTTTACCCAAATTGGGGCCTCAGGGAGCACTTCAACCTGCACCAAAGCTAGGAGTAGTGTGTTCATCAGCTGTGATTCACCAAGGTGATGTTCAAAGGCAGTGCCACCTCCTCGAACCAGACCTTCAGTCTCAAAGCAGTCCGAGAATGGCACTACCAGTGGCTGTCAAGCTGACCATAGCCTTGATATTTTGACAGCAAATTCTTCCAGGCTGGAATAAGTGATGCAGTTTTCAATCTATCACTGCATTCAGGAGGTACACAGAAGGCCTGTACACCAGGATAGGGAACTTCATTGGCTTCTTTCTAAACAGAGAGAAACAGGAGGAGTGGGCACTTGGTTTTGCCATGATAGAGGGCTTCATCATGGTGCAGGGAGTCATAGACTGCAACAGGTGGGACATCTCAATGCTGAGATATACTGCAAATGCAATTGGTACCACTCACTCAGTATGCAGCTGGTGTGCATCCAGACCCAGTACATCATGCCGGTGAATGCCCACTATCCTGGCAGCAGTCATGATGCTTTCATCCTGCACCAGTTCACTGTTCCAGCAATCGTACAGGCACCACATCAAACCTGAGGGCAGCTGTTCAGTGACAAGGGTTATCACTCTACTGGCTGATGACTCCCCTCCACAACTGCACCATACCTGAGCAGTGCTGATACAATGAGATCCATGCGGCCACAGGGAACATCATTGAGCAGCTCATCAGGGCACTGAAACTACAGTCTCACTGCCTGTACTGCTCAGGAGGAGTGCACCAGTACCTGCCAGAGAGGGTGTTCTGATTTATGGTGAACTGTTGCACCTTCAACAGACTGGGCATCATTGCAACCCTGGGTTTTTATCGAGCACCTCAGGAGTAGGAGGAGGAGGATGTGGAGCAGGAGGAAGAAGTGAGGAAGCATCTTGCAAATGCGCAGTCCGGATGGGCTGTCTATGAGCGCATCATCAGACTCCAGTTCCCCTGAATGGAAACCCAGATTTCTGTAGTTCAACACTTCCCCACCTACCATCCCTCTATACTGACATCGCAGTGTCATCTTTGCCAAAATTCTGAAATAAAAGACACCACAAAACAACCATTCCAAACCAACTTTATCCAACAATAGATCTAATACTCCATTACATGCTCAACCAATCATCCTTATGCATCCCCTTAGTGTCTCTCCTGTCTTTACCTGACTCCGTGTTCTGCTGCAGTGCTCCACAGTGGCTACAGCATGGCTGGTGGGAGGTTGTTGGCTTCCACTGGGGTGAGAAAGCAGATGGCCTTGTTCCCTGGATCAGCTCTGGGCACTGAGGGCCTGGCTGTGAACTGCACCACCTCGGCATAGGCAGCGACAGCCTAGGCTGGCTGGCTGACAGGCAAAAGCAAGGGCAGTGCTGGAGTGGCAGTGGTTGGAGCACAAGGCTGTCATCCTGAGAGATGCCAGAAGGTTCATGCTTCACAGAGCCACTGCCACTCCTCTGAGGTGGGGGGTACCTCAGCAGTTCTAGTAATTTGGAGCACAGGTTGCTGGACTGCTGAGGGAGTTCTTTGAGCACTAGGATCTGCAGCCATGTTGGCAGCTTTCTGAGCCTGCATGGCACCAAGGTGGGATTGAATGGCAACAAGTGTACCTTGCATGACCTTCCACTGCAGTACTCTGTCATTTTGTGCTGCTTGTGCTGCAATGGAAGCTGAGTTATCGGCCAGCAGTTGCGGTATCATGTTCGGCCTTCGAGTGTTCTCATGGAATTGGTCATCATTTCCATGCTGGAAATGATGGGTTTCAAGCTCTGCGGGAAGCCCTTTATCAATTGGAACTGGATTCCCTCAAACTCCTTGACAGTGCCCTCAGGCTCTCTGGTATGCTGTCAATACACCCAAGCATCTCTGTGTACATGACTCAACTTTTTCCTTTATATTGCCCCATCAAAGTCCTCATCCACATCTTCTGCAGCAGAACCCATGTACAATCTCACCCTCCGGAGAGCTGGCACTCAAGCTAACCTTTCCGCTTGACCTAGCTGCAGCCCACTGGTGCCCAGTGACTCGCCATGAGCTGATTCTGTCTCTATTGTACTGTCTAAAGTATGGGCAATGCCAGTATCATAGCTGGTGGCTGCAGCTGTCAGGTCAAGTGACAGTGGTTCTTCCTCAGTCTGTTCTCCATCTCGGCCTCAGCTTCAGGTACCACAGGCTGGATATCTGAAAGCACAAGTACACAAGGAGGGGTTTTGGGTGAGGGACAGTGGGTGGGGGAAAGGTGTATGGTTACAGCATCTGCAACTTGGTCATCATTACAGTCCGATGAGGGTGAGGTGGGATTTGAGAAGGTAAACCATGGCCAGAGACACCTCTCCAATTATGCCCAGCACCTTCCTCTCCACGGGAATCAACACATGCAGGCATGTCTGTCCCCTGCTGGTCTGCTGCTGCTGCTTATTATGGCCAGCTTGTCCTGCAAAAGAGAGGGAGGCGTGTCACTGAGAGTATTGCAGTGTGCTGGGTGATGTACCTGCTGTAGTTGAATAGCTAGCAGTGTGTGCAAGCTGTGAAATGTGAGTGTGCAGCTTTCAACAGTGGCAAGTGTGTGCAGGTGAGGTGAAGCATGTGAGTGTGAGGTTTGGATCATGGTCAATGGAGATTGTTAGTAGGTGAGTGATGGGGGTGTGGTGATTGGAGCAGTGTGCGAGGCGAATGGTGCATTTGGTATGATTTGGCATGTAAGGATACGCACACAGCTCATGCGAGGGTGCACTGCATTCAGGTGCTCAGAGCCATATTGCTGACATTGACCTCAGAGGTACCTCCCACTGCCCTCTGAGCACTTGTCTTGAGGGCCTCCTGGCCAGCTGAGGGAAGAGAACCTCTTTCTTCTTATTCAGCTCCTGCACCACCAACTCCAGTAAACCTGACTCTGTCTGAGCTGTTACACCATTCCCACTCCTTCCTCCAAATCTTGCAGTTTCAGCTGCAGCTATAGCCTTTTTGAGTTACAGTCTGGCTTTAAGTGATGCAGGCTAGCCTTGCACAAACCTGGTCCCCATACTGAGGCATACAGCCACCCAGCAACGAGTCCTGCACTGGAACTGATGTCACCTGCATCAGTTTGAACTGGCATTGGGTAACCGGCATCATAATGCCGATTTCAGGGACTATCCAATTTAGATCCCATAGGGCCTGAAGCTCTGCTATTTCCCTGAAGTCTCCATTGGAATTACAGTGGAACACAGTTAGAAAATCCCCTCGGATTTCAGGGCCATCCTGTTGTTGTACAAAGAGTGGATGATCCAAGGACTGGAGGAATGTGAAATATTCAGATTAAGGTTAAAACACAGCCAGGTTAATGTATATTGGGAGATGAGGGAATTGCAGCTGAAATTTACTAAAGAGTGATCTGGAATGCACTGAAAGTTGGGGGAGTTAGACCAATGGATAGCTCTTTCAAAATGGCAGCACAGGGACAATGAGCCAAATAGCCTCCTTCTGCGCCATATGGGAACAATTTTAATCTAATCTGCACAATCCAAAACTATGGGATTGATGCAGCACTCACCTCTCAATCTTACTGTCCATTGCATTCATTGGACAGAGTGTAAAACTGGCAATCCAGCTGATCCCATGGGCTTCCCACCCTGGGAGTTATGTTAACATTACTCCTTGTAATTCCAGGAATGGTACTGTCTGTCCAGAAGAGAGTTATTTGACCATTACAATAAAATAATGGATTGCTCTAAGGTTCATGTTTTGTAATTTGATAAACCGGCTCCCAACTGATTTAGATGAACTGGAGCAGATGTTCCTTTGACCTCGAACACAGATCTTGAAAACAGGTTCATTAGAGTCAATATGGGCAGAATTTAGCATTTTGTGAAAAGTTAATGTGGATAAAACACTGGGATTATGTACATGATCCGTGTGAGTTAAGAACAGCTGTTCATTTGAAGGCTGACATAGGTAGTAAAAAGGAACTAAGCAATACTTTCAGCTTTGGGACCCGAGTACAAATCCAGCCCAGATTGATGATGGATAGGAACCTCTTCTCTCTACCAACTGTGAGATTGTGACGTCCAAAGTGAGCTGCCAGCACAGTGGTTCAAACCACTAAACTGCAGGTAGTTTGGCATAATCACAAGTTTCATATGGTTGCTTTGGGAAATGGGAATTTGACATTTGAGCAGTGGGTAATTTTGCTGCCCAGATCCTAACACACACCAAGTGCCATTCATCTATCAGCCCTATACGCACTATCTTTTATTGGCTCCCAGTTCACCAATGCTTTCAATTTAACATTCTCACCCTTGATTTCCAATGCATCTCAAGCTTTCCCCTTTCCTATTTCTGTAGCCTCCTCCAGCCCTATAAGTGTCCAATAATTCTGCCTCCCTCCATCCAGAAGGAAAAAATAGTTCGGACCAGTATTCTAAATTCCCAGTTCCTACTCGTCTTCCATTTTAAGGTATACAAGACCCGTTCGGACCAGCATGCTAAATTCCAAGTTTTTACTGTTTTTTACTTCTGGGCAACACTGGACTTTTGTACCCTCAAGTGGCTGAGTGGTCTAAACTTGTTCCAATGGACTGAATTTTACCAGAGCCTAGGTGTGGAAATTGAGGTGGGAGAATTAGTAAAATAAGAGAGAGCCACATCAAGACAGCTCCCTATCCTGGCCTGAGTTCAGGCTCAAAGAGGGGTCACGGGCATTAAAAGCAGCCCTCCCTATCCCCTGGGATCCAATAAAACCCCCACCCCCCCCGGGGGCTTCCCCTCTATTCTGTGGGCCTACTGCCCTCAGCCCCCCTAAGTTTTAATTTTTACTTACCTGTCTGAGGTTGCCTCCTTTTTCAGGTACCCTTAAGTTTGTCAACCTGCCTCAGCAGCATCCACCTCTCCTGGCGGAGCAGTTGAGACTTCACAGCTGTTGCCCTCTGATTGGAATGGCTAGGCCTCAGGTGGCCAATTAGGAGGGTGTCTGTGATAAAATTGTCGAGCCGGTCCTGCTGCCAGCAATTGCAGGCTTAGGACCCACTTTTCTGCACAACTTTGAAATCCCAAGGTAAAATTTAGCCTGAAGTTTCTGATTTTCTTGACTTGGTGGATGAGTGAAAAACAGTTCCTATCTCCAAACTTTGGATTCATATCTGAGGTTTAGGGAGCAGCCAGTGTCATTGATGGTGAGAATACTGCTGGTGATGGCCCAGGTTAGTTACTGCTTTATCCCCAGGATAGAGCTGTTAGAGGCATAGATATCTCTGCTGATATATTCCTGTTTCTGGAAAAGATGCCCAGTTCCCATTTTATAATTAACAAATTTTTATTTACAATCTTGCTCTCCAATATAGTAGGATTTCTCTTTCTCTCTCTCCCTCTGTCTATCATGCCTTCACACAATTCACATGTAAAGAGATAAGGAGTCCATGCTATGGATTATCAACTAATGTTAGTTAGATAGATTGCAACCTTGGCTTCCAACCAAATATCATCTCAGTCAACAAGACCACATACCTCTATCTGCATAACCTGACCTACCTCTACCCCTGACTCAGCTCATACATGCCTTTTTCTAATTCATTCATGGGATATGGGCATCAGCTTGGGCAGCATTTATTACCGATCCCTAATTGCCCTTGTTCAGATGTCACATGTAGGCCAGATAAGGACAGCAGATTTCCTTCCATACAGGGCATTAGTGAAGCAGATGGGTTTTTATGACTTTTAATTCCAGATTTTTTATTGAATTCCAATTTCACTATCTGCTATGGTGGGATTTGAACCCAGGTCCCTGGAGCATTACCCTCAGTTTCTGGAATATTAGTCCAGTAACAATGCCATAGTGCCACTGCCTCCCCTAGACTTGACTATACACACCCAACCCCACCCGCCGCCACACCCCCCCCCCTCCCCCCGCCAACTTACATACTTTGTAAACTTGCACTCAAGTATATCTCTGATGTCTGTGTCCTGTCTCACATCAAGTCCCATTCACTCATCACCCCTGCTCTCCCCCCAACATCTGCACCCTACACCCCACCAACACCATCCACTCAGAAGAGTGCCTGGTGTTTGTTCTATTCCCCAGTACCGCAACCCTTCAGTTTGATGAGCACTAAAATTCCACAATATATATTTAAAGTAATTGCTAATATATAGGTTAATAAATATAATATGCTAACCTAAATCTGCAGATTTATAGCTTACTGCACCATTAGAAAATTCTGCTGATTGTAATCTAAAACTGATGAGTGGATTGTGCTCTACCCACCCAAACTGATGGAAGGTGATTGTTATACTTTTCTTTCAGTTCAGCATTGACTGTGCATTTGTGGAATGAGCCCAATAACTTCCAGATGCTTAATAGCATGTGACCGAGATCGCATATGTACTTACGGAGCAATTTGACTCTCATTTTCTACCTGGGAGAGTATAGATGAGGAGCTCTTCCACTCCAGTTACTGCAGCTCCTATTAAATATTATTACATTGCCATTGACAGAAGCACACTAAAATGTTCCACTTTCCCAATTTCACCAGCATGGAAACTGTCACAGAAAAAATTGCCTGTGATGGGATCTAAGCCATGAAAGATGCAAACTTTAAAGATTGTGTAGCACAGTGTGGGATCATTTTAATTTTGGTCGATCAGATCAATTACCCCTTATACATTTCTCCAAATTTTTATTTCTAGTAACTACAAAAGAAGGGAGGTCTTGTGGTACAGTAGTTGTATCTCTGCCTCTGCACGAGAAACTCTGGGTTCAAGTCCCACTTCAGGGCTTGATAGCCACGGAAGGTGCATTTGTAACCTAGCCAAACAGGTTGATTATCAGCCTGTAAATCTGTCCAGTATGCCTGATGGCAGGTGGTAAGAGCAGGAAAGTTTTCTGGTCAGCCGTATTGCAGAGGACAATAGCCAAGCATCATCATAGATCAATCCAATGGAAGCCCATTGTTGCCAATGCCTTCTTAGGGCATGGTACCTGGAGGAGGAACTACAATAGAAATTAAAATTGTGAGAGAAGCATAATTAATGGCTCATCCGACCCTTTCACGCTATCACCCAAAATCTAAGTAAGCCCCCCATCATGTAGCACTGAATTTGCCATCCACAATAATGAAGAAGTGACCGATGTGAAGAAGATTGGTGACTGCTGTTTCCTTGGACTTTGTATCTCACAGATCAGGTAACTGGAGAATATAATGGGTGTTTTCTGGATATTAACTAATTTGCACCCTACAGAATACCCTTAGGTGCTTGCTTTACAATCTAAACAAAACCTCTTTTACTCCTGGAGCCAAGATTATAGATGTCTATCTATTGGTGGTGTTGTAGGATGGCCGAGTTGTGCTATTAATAATAAGAGTTGATCAGCAGCCACTTCTTGGGTGGAAACTTTAAGTTTATTTTCAATGTACTCAGCAGCAACTACATGTGTCCTATGAACTCCAAATCTATCTCTACACTGACTCCTGAGGTAGCCCGCACTACTCTCCTATTGGTTACTGCAGACCATGTGATCTTGCCTAAATAGTATTATTCTTAAAGGTACATTACACACTAAATAAAACCATAATTACTACATTCCTCCCCCTTTAATTCCGGTATATATATATTTACAAGTACATATTTTGCAAGACAACATTATATTTACACTGGGTAAGGAATTTACAAGTTCAGTCTTTTACGTGGTTTCCTGACATGTGGATTGTCACAGCTCCACAACTTCAGATTCTTTGTCAGGAACCTCCTTTTCCGGAGTTACCTGAACATCAGGTGCTTTGGTGGGCACTTGCAATTCTGTACCCTCAACTCTTACAGGAACATCAGACATGCCAGTCCTGAGTTGAGCATCCTCAACAGGAAATGCAGACCCGGTCATGATCACTGGGGGACCAAACCTTGGTGATTTGTCTCCCTCTTCCTTAAATGGTACGCATGTTTATGGATGATCCAGCCTTCCATCTCCAATTGGTAAGTTAGAGTCCAGTCACCGCACGTAATTCATCCGGTAACCACTTTGGTCCTTCCCCAAAGGGTTCCACATATACCGGCTCTCCAATGGTAAATTTCCTCTCGCCACTCATAGACATTTACAGCACAGAAGGAGGCCATCCGGTCCATTGTGTCCGCACAAGTGAACAAAGATCTGACTACACTAATCCCATTTTCCAGCGCTTGACCCATAGCTTTGGAGGCTATGGCAACACAAGTGAATATATAAATACACCATCCTTTCAGGCAGTGAGTTCCAGACTCCAACCACCCTCTGGATGAAAACATTTCTCCTCAACTCCCTTCTTAGCCTTCTAACCTTAAATCTATGCCCCTTGGTTATTGACCCCTCAGCTAATGCCCCTCATAACCTTATACAGCTCTATCAGGTCCCCTCTCAACCTTCGTAGTTCCAAGGAAAATAACCCCAACCTATCCAACCTTTCCTCATAGCTCAGACCCTCCAGCCCAGGCACCATCCTGGTAAATCTCTGCATCTTCTCCAGTGCAATCACATCATGTTTATAATGTGGTGACCAGAACTGCATGCAGTACCCAAGTTGTGGCCTAACCAGCATTTTATTCAGCTCCAGCATTACCTCCCTGCTCTTGTATTCTATGCCTCAGCTAATAAAGGCAAGTATACCATATGCCTTCTTAACCACCTGCTACCTTCAGAAATCTGTGGATATGCACACCAAGGTCCCTCTGACCTTCAGTAACTTTCAGGGTCCTACCATTCATAGTGTAATCCCTTGCCTTGTTAGACTTCCTCAAGTGCATTATCTCACACTTTTCCAGGTTGAATTTCATTTGCCACTGCTCTGCTCACTTGACCAGTCCATTGATGTCCTCCTGCAGTTTATGGCTATCCTTCTAGCTCTTTACCACCCTGCCAATTTTCGTGTCATCTACGAAATTCTTGATCATAGCCCCGCCTCATACATTTAAGTCCAAATTATTTATGTACACCACAAACAGCAAGGACCCCAGTCATGACCAGTTTTCTGGCCTCCCTGTCTCCTTCCCACCTTCCCTTCTAAATTTGGCATTATTAAGCTCAATCTTGTCCTGAGACAGTGGCCAGAATTTTCCCGTCAGCAATTTGGGGGCAGAGCCCACACACTGATGGGAAAATTAGGCGGAATGATGTCCCTTTAAATTTTTAGGAAGGCGGGCGGACAGTGAAATCAGCTGTCTGCCCGCCAACCTGTCGATGGCCAATTTAGGCCATTGACAGGCTAATTAAGATCATTAAAGACCTGCCCATCCAACCTTAAGACTGGTGGGCAGGCCAGGAGCCCCAGCAGGCTCCTGATAATACATGAAACCTCATCCACTGGCGGGGTGAGGTTTCATGTTCCTTTTTAAAAACTTTAATAAATGTAATGCGATACTTATTAACATGTCCCATCTCGTGTGACATTGTCACATGAGGGGGACATGTTAATAATATTTTTATTTCTCTATTTTTTAACTTTTGTACACTGTCAGTAATCTCCCTGAGACAGCACTTTGTTTCAGGGAGCAGTGCGTGAAAGAGCGCACTTTGACAGCTGGGGATTCCGCCCCCCCCAACCCCTCCCCCGCACAGGAAGTGCATAGCACTTCCCGTTGGGCAGGCTGCTGGGCGGGCCTTAATTAGCCCGCCCACTCAAAATGGCGGCGGGCCCCGTTTCGGTGGCGGGGTCGACTGTCCGCCCGCTGCCAAGCCGGTGGGGCCCGCACGCCCACCAAAGGCAAAATTCTGCGCAGTGTTTCAGCAATAACTCTGCAGGTATGACACCTGTTGTTCTATGAGGGGTAGTCCTGTAATAAAAAAGAAAGCATGCTAGCTTGGTTGCCAAGGAATCACCAGTTAGCTTTTTCATACCCGCCTTGGATGTTTGAACGGCCCTTTCGGCCAGTCAATTTGAGGAAGAGTGGTATGGTGCAGTTTTCACATGAGTGGTATCGTTGAGGCTGTTAAACCATTGAAACACAGCACTCGTAAATGCTGTGCCGTTATTGGAAATGACTACTTTTGGTAGTCCATGAACGGCAAAACTCTGACATAGTTTCTCAATTGTAGCGGCCGACATTGGTGACTTCACCTCATATATGTCCAACCATTTTGAATGGGTATCAACAATGAGCAGAAACATTGTTCCTAGGAAAGGTCCAACATAGGCAATGTGTAACTACACCCAGGGTCTACGCGGCCACTCCCATGGGTGTAACGGAGCTGTCACTGACAACTTTTGCAGTTGCTGAAATTTGCACACAGTACTTTAAACTCTCTATTTCGCCATCCATCCCAATTCAACAATTTATACTGCATGAGAAGAAAGTTGGCCATTGACAGGTCAGTGGGGGCACCGCTGATTTTGCTATGCCCCAGCCTTCCTGAAAGTTTAAATGGGGCACAGTGATGTCGGGAGTTCTGCCCGACGTCACCGTGCATCATTTTACGTGTAAAATCCTGCCCTATGTGTGGATTAAAATCCCCATGATTGTCCCATACCTTTACGACAAGCTCCCATTATTTCTTCCTTTATATCCTGTTCTTACCGTATGGTCACTATTAGGTAGCCTGTACAACACTCCCACAAGTAACTTCTTGCCTTTATCATTTCTGGTCTCTACCCAAGCTGTTTCTACATCCTGGTTTCCTGAATAGGATAGCGCAAGTTACAAAAACTATCTTATATTCTAATGTCCACAGTAAGTACACAGTCTATGGAAACCAATTGGCGACCTGTGGCCAGACGCACCACACTCTGAAACCAAGTGACAGATGCCATCTCAAACAGATGCTATGGATCTCTCCTCAACTCCCCCCAGACACTTTTCACACCATAAACCAACTGGTGTCACTGAACTCCATCTTTCACATGAGGGTTTCCAATCTCCTTTCTCCAAGGACTCACCTTGGAATCTTCTCCCACCAACGCTTTCTCTCAGACACCTTCCACAAGTGTTCGCCTCCAGGGTTTCGAACTCTCCTTCTTACGTTCCTCTTCCCAGGGTCACCACATACATTCAAACTGTCTTCCATGCACAGTCTCTCACCTACTGAGCCACCAACAATACCACTGCTTCACATGTCCATAGCTAAGAGTTACAGACCTTCACTTGTCTCTTTGGACCCTTCTGACATCACCAGCCCTTATTTCTTTAAGCTTGAAGCTTTAAACTTGAAGCTTGGTGCCTTTTGCTCTGTTCCTCACTTTCACTTCCACAGAACAGGACCTTTTCCAGGTTCCTGTCCTTCCTTTGACTGGAAGGTCTGCTTGGGAATTTCCCCGTTCCACTCTCCTGGATTCTTGGGGTTTTTCTTTAGCTTGGGATTGGCTGTCTGCCCCCTTTGTTCCAGTCTCTCCTGGCAGCTACTTTCAAAACTAACTGAACTCAAACAGCTTCCAAAATCAAACTACTGTTTCTCTTCTTGTGTGTGTGTCTGTGGAGGGACCTGCCTCTCCGGACCCCTGTTGATAAGCAACAGCATTATTTTTCCTCTACTCTTGTTTGCTTAACTTAGCTTAAGCTATAAAACTCTTATTAGAAATGCAGATACATTTTTAAAATGAAACTAAAACTCAATTTGACCTTTTCTTAACACAAAGATACAGAAATGCAAATCAAACTTAAACTTTAAAGCTAAAACTCATTCCTAATACCCACAAATACAGATATAATTTACTTCAGCTACCTCGATTTCCTAACAGTCCACACAAGCTGAGTACATCAGGATTAACAACAGAAGAGCCACAGGATCCCCAAATGATATGGACTACATTGGAAGACCAAGCCAAAATCATGTTAAACTTCCATATTCATTGACTAGAGTTCATGTCACTTCGAAAACAGCAATCCATAGACCATTTCCTCAGCAGATGCGGAGAAAAGGGTACACACTGTGATTTTTCAAACAATGAGCTAGCAGAAAGAATTGTTGAGTTGGTGATCACATTCACGCCCATGGAAGCATTTCAGAAAGATCTGCTAGACCAGCCCAAAACATATAGCGTTGAAGAGCTTCTCAAGGATGGATGTAATGTCAAGGCAATCCTCGCAGATCAAAGAAGCTTACAGGTCCTAAGTACAATCCCAATTGTGCATAGCACTCACTAAAACACTCAAACCTAGCAAAACACATGGAAGGTGTGGCCTTCTGCATGCACCAAGGAAATGCCCAGCTTTCCATCAATTCTGCAAAGCATATGGCAGAAAGGGCCATTGGCAGTGGCAGTGCATTACAGCAAAGGCTGATGTAGCTACAAAGAGCCATGCACTGATCCAAACAGACTGTACACTACAGGTACCTTCAAGGAATAAGAATGATCATCCGATGTCCTGTAAGAAACGTATTCACGAGGTGACTGACAAACAAAAATACGAAGATGATGTGCATGATGAGATGAAGAGCAGGGAACACATCATTAGTAGAAGGATTAGAGGGGTCATGAGGAAAAACCTTTTCACCCAGAGGGTGGTGGGCATCTGGAATTCACTGCCTAAGCTGGTGGTTGAGGCTGAAACTCTCAACTCATTTAAAAGATACCTGGATCTGCACCTGAAGTGCTGTAAACTGCAAGGTTATGGACCAGGTGCTGGAAACTGGGATCAAAAATGAGTGACTAGTTTATTTTTTCTCTTTTTTGAGCCAGCATAGACACAATGGGCTGAATAGCCTCCTTCTGTGCCGTGACTTTTGTATGGTTCTATGATTCACAATGTCAATCTCATGGAAAACATAGATGCCAGCACTCACTCACACATGTGCATAGATCAGAAAAGATTTGCAAGAGAGATTTGGCCAGGTGAACAATGACATTGAAGTCATTGTCAAGAAGTGAGAGGAATGGCAAGAGCTATGCCAAGTCAACACAAAGAACCACTGATTCCACATGATGTTCCTACCCATTCTTGATCCAAAATCACATATCCATGGCACTGAATTCATCATCATCGTTGACAACTTTGCAAGGTATTCCATTATTCCACAATTGCACAATGCATCAAGTATAACTGCCATGCACATTCTAAGTGCTATTTTCAGTTTATTTGGTGTGGCTAGGGAGATCATTCCAGATAATGGTCCGCAATTTACTGGTAAGCCATTTCAGAATACGTGTAAGAAGTGGAATGTTGACCCCACTACTTCTCCTCATTATCCTAAATTTAACGGCCCAACTAACAAAAGATTTGCATGGTGAAATCCCTAATTCTCAAATTTAGACAGACCAAACAAGCAATGTTACATCTGAGATTGACACCTTTAAGTGTGACTAATCCATCACTGGCAGAGATCATGTTTGACAGGCCAGTGCATACCAATATTCCTATTCTAACCCATTCTACTGTCTCAAAAACTAGGCAGCAACTTTTACAACTGCAAGAGAAGATGGCTAATGTGCACAACAAAAATGCAGGTACAGAATTGCCAAGTTTAGTGTTGGGACAAGTTCGCATCCAGGACCCCACAGAGGGTATGTGGCAACCAGTCGAGGTGACAAGGGTTGGTTCAGAACCAAGCTCCTATGAAGTCATTACATGCAAAGGCACAATAGTGAGGTGTAACCGAGGATAAATCAGAAACATTCCAGCTCCTCATCCACTGTATGGTCCTCTTACATTGAGAGCAAGATCCCAAATGCAAGCAGGAGCAACACCCAAGAATGCCAATCCCACAGATCACTGTGAGCAATTAAAGGCACCTCCAGACAAGGTTACCATTACAAGATCTGAGTGTAGCAGCAGATTACCTCTACACTTTAGAGATTCATAGCTACATCAACTTATGTAATGGTAACTAAACATGAAGGCACATTATAAATAGTTATACTTCCTAGGAAAGGGGAAAAGTATCTTTAAAAAGAAAGGTGATATTGTAATATGTCTTTAAGGGATTGCAGCATGTCATCACCTTAAAGCAAGTATGTCATGCGATCCAGCCTCAGTTTCACTTTGGCCCGGAGCAGAACACAAACACATAGCCCTGCTGCTGATGTCCTCAAGCTTTCTATCCATGTTTCTCTGTTCACATGTGCCTAGAATTAATAAATGAACCCACAACGTGTTTACCCAATCCCTTATGAGTGATTGGTGCTTTTATATCTTTATAACACATGCGACACAAATGAACTGTTTCTGTGCAGTAAAATCTATGTGATTCCATGTAAAAATAAATCATCTTCCCTGATCCTATCTCAGTTATGCTGCTGTTGAAGCCCTATGTTGGCCTAAAGGCTCTGGCATTTCCAAAGTATTCCTAGCCAGCCCATCCTCTGAGCTGCAACCTAGGCAAAGCACAGCTTATTCAAAACCTCTGCGGCCTGTGTCCTGCCCCACGTTAAGACCTTCACATCCATCGCCCCACTAGCTCCTGACTCCCTCAATATGCTAATTCCAAATTTCACTTAAGGATACCGTGTAGGTTTTACCAGATTTTCTGACCCCAGAAATATCTCAGAAAGGTAGAGTTTCAGCCGTAAAGTATAATTTTGAGATTCTGTTTGAATTAAAATTGATTGGGCTGGCAGAAATTCAGGAAGCTAAGCAACAAGATAAATGTACCCACATTTGGACATTCAGATAATTGTTCAAAGTGGACTTGTTCCCCTTCTGAATGAGGAAGAGTTGGGAAGTCTGTTAATATATCAAGTGAGAGCAAACGTTTTAACTAGTTGAATATATTTCAAATAAAATGCAGCTTAATGTAATGTATTTGCATTTCAAAATATGCTTCACACTGACCCCTAAGAGGCCTTGCAAAGAGGCTGGTGCAATTAGGTAATTTTACAGTCTGGCAGAGAATCGTTACTCAGCCCAGGTCCCTGCTGTTGCCAAGTGTAAGAACAGGAAACTGCCAAATTGCCTCATTTTAATAAGCATAAGTAAAGAGCTCCAGTAAAGAAACACGAGGAGAACCAAGATTGCTTTATAATTAGCCTAAAAGATTAAGACAGAAAAACCAATAAGAAAGCCAGGAGCCATTGACAGGCACCATGGGGGATTGTGAGATAGCTGCCTCGAGCCGCTTTTGGAGAGAGGTTAACATGGTGAGGTGGAGCTAACAAGCTAAAAAATGTGTACCAGTTGCACTGGAAGATAAACTAATCTTTCTCAATAACATTCCAGATCATTACATCTCGCTGTGTAAAACAATTTCTCCCAACCTTTCCCAGTTCCTTTGCCAATTATCTTACAGCTGTGCCCTCTGGCCATCAATGCTCATGCCAGAGGAAAGGGTTTCTATTCAATGAAGATTGAGCAGAGGCTGTGGAAAGGGCATCTCCATGTCTCGGTGTGCATCCTCATCGGTGTTCATTGTATGTCACTCATCGAGAACCTCATCTAAGTCCCCTTTAGTGGAACTCATCTGTGATCTTGCCTTCCGGTGGGCTGGCAAATGAAACATCCTTTACCCCAGAGCCTGGCTGCAGCCCACTCACGCCCAGTGACTCACCATATGCAGATCCACACTCTATTCCAGCCTCTAAGGTAAGTACGTGCAGTCCCAATACCTGAGGTGGTGGCTGCAAATGCCAGATCAAGTGACAACTTTTCTCCATTAGTGCTGTGCTGTTACCCTCTCTCTCCTCCTCCTGGGTGTACTGTGGCTGAACAGGTGGCTGTTCTTGGGAATCTGAAGGCAGAAAACCAGGAGGGGAAGTTGGTGTGGAGGAAATATGTTGGGGTAGGAAGCAAGTGATCCATGGTATTAGAATCCTTGGCCAAATCCTGGGTCATGGGGTGAAATCCACTTAGGGATCAATAACGTTTTGTTTCAAGTAGATAGCATTTGAGATTCAAGACACTTACTAAGTGAATAAAGCCACAGGATTCCACAGGTTTTGAACAAACAGTAATAAACTGTTATGGTCCCAATTGATGTTACCACTAGACAAGCTTGATCCCAGGGTGGAACCTGGCTTGATAGATCCTAACTTTTATGTTTTTGTTTAGATACATGGAGAGGGGCTACTGAACAGAGTCATAGGAGTCAGCTAATGAACTTTTAACAAAATAATAAAACATTTATTAAACAAGAAAAGATGAATTGCATTACATTACTCCTTCAGCCACAACTATACATTTACAGATATATACAGATTTGTAAGGATCACAGAAGTTACAAAAGCTATCTTATGCTCTAATGTCTACAGTAGGTACACAGTCCATGTACCAATAGTAACCCTGTGATCAGACACACTACACTCTGAAACCAAGTGACAGATGCCACACCAGACAGATACTACAGGTCTCTCATCAACTCTCCCCAGACCTTGTCATACCATGAGCCAACCAGCCTCCGTAAACTCTGTCTTTCACACAAGGGTTTCCAATCTCTACTCTCCAAAACTCACTTTGGAATCTTCTCCCAAACCAACGCTTTCTCTCAGACGTCTTCCGCAAGGATTCGCCTCCAGGATTTTGAACTCTCCTTCCGATGTTCCTCTCCCCAGGTCATCACATGTGTTCAAGCTCTCCTCCACACATTCTCTCTCTCACCGACTCAGCTGTCAACAGGACACCACTGCTTCACATGCTCACAGCAAAGAGTTACAGAACTTCTGTTGACTCTTTGGACCTTCTGACTTTTCCCAAGCCTTTATTTCTTTAAGCTTGTAGCTTGAAGCCTTTCTCTGCAACTCACACTTAACTTCACTTAGCACCTTTTCCAGGTTCCTGTCCTTCCTTTGACTAGAAGGTCTTCTTGGGACTTTCATCTGTTCCACCCCCTGGATTTGGGGACTTTCTTCTTTAGCTTGGGACTTGCTATCTGTCCCTTTTGTTTCAGTCTCTCCCTGGCAGCTACTTTCAACCAACTTTAGCTTGGGACTGATGATCTGTCCCTTCTAGGTTGCTTTCCGTCTGGCAGCTGTCTTCAAACTGAACTCAAAACTGCTCTGTGTGTGCGTCTGTGTGTTCAGGGGTTGGGGGAGTTGGGCCTGCATCTCTGGACCCCTGTTGCTAGGCACAGGTTTTTTTTTCTATTCTTGTGTTTGTTTAACAGCTTCAAGAGCCATAAAACTCATTAGAAATGCAGGCACTTTTTAAAGTGAAATTAAAACGCAACTTGACATTTTCTTAACACACAAATACAGAAATACAAATCAAACTTAAACTTTAAAGCTAAAACTCATTCCTAAAGCCCACAAATACAAATATAATTTACTTAAACTGTCTCTATTTCCATACAACACAAGTTCAGAAAGATAAAATAATTTACAATATCAATCTTGTACTCTAACATTCAGGGTGTGAGGTGCATGTGAATTAACAGGCAAAGTGTCGTCGGATGCACCACACTATACAATAGATGACAGATGCAATCAAAACAGATCCCATGGATTTCTCAACAATGCACCGAGAAAGTGAGTTTAGGTAACACCATCAGCAGCTTGCTCATCATGCCAGACAGCAGGATGAGGTTGAGCTGGGAGTTGAAAACAGGCACAACCCATAATATACAATCATCTTCAATGTCCTTAGCAATGCTGGATGCCATGGACTCTGTCAGAGCTCACCATAAGGCCATAGGGTCATAAGACATAGTAGCAAGAGTAGGCCATGAGGCCCATATCAAGCCTGATCCACCATTCAATAAGATCATCGTTGATCTGATTGTTGCCTCAACTCTACTTTTCAAAACGCTAGATCAAAAATCTATCTAACCCAGCCTTGAAGATATTCATTAATCCAGCCTCCACTGCTCAATGTGGAAGAGAATTCCAAAGACTAACAACCCACTGAGAGAAAAATTTCCCCTTTATCTCCAACGTAAATGGAAGAGCTCTTATTTTTAAACTATGCCTTCTATTTCTAGATTTCCTGCAAGAGGAAACAGCCTCTCAGCATTTACGCTGTCATATCCCTTCAGAATCTTATACATTTTAATAAGATCACCTCTCACTCTTCTAAACTCCAATGAGTATAGGCCCAACTTGCTCAACCTTTCCTCATAACACAACCATTTCATCCCAGGAATCAGCTAAGTGTAAGATTTTTGGATTCAGGCCCACAGATACCAAAAAATAAGCAGTCAACTAGCCATAAGTAATTTTAATAAAAACAAAAAATGCTGGAAAAACTCAGCAGGTCTGACAGCATCTGTGGAGAGAAAGACAGAGTTAACATTTTGCGTCTGTATGACTCTTCCTCAGAGCTCTTTGAAGAAGAGTCATATGAACTCGGAACATTAACCCTGTCTTTCTCTCTACAGATGCTGTCAGACCTGCTGAGTTTTTCCAACATTTTTTGTTTTTGTTTCAGATTTCCAGTATTTTGCCTTTACATAAGCTATTTTAAGATGGTTTGTTAAGGTTATTAAGAAACAACAGTTTAGATATGATACACTAATTAATTAGACAGAAAAAGTAATGACCCGTAACAATTGAGAGCAATTTACTGATCTCAGAGGACAAACAGGCGGTTGGTACAGAGTGTGTTGATCTCAGTGGTTTGTGATTACAGCATTCTGCTCTCTAGTCGAAGTGTTAGGAAACTCTTCCCTCAATCTTCTTCCTGCTGCTCATCTGGTCCGGCTTCCAACTGAAGAAGACAGCTGCCCAATGACCACTGGCATCTTACCAGCACCTCAGCCCCCTACCACCAGTATAACAGCAATATGTATGCCCTTTTTGGGGGGCTGAAAGCTTACCCCGTGTCAATCATCTATCTAACTATTCTGACCAATGGATCCAGAACAGGTACTCCAAACATTAGAATGATTACCATCCCCACTGTTTATTATCCTGTTCGAGGTCAGTTTTTATTTTACATCATGCTGATGGTCGTATCCTGGTCCATTCTAAACAATTACTCAGATAAGGGGATACACAGGACGCCCTCCTAACAGCTTAGGAATGTCAATATGGCAGCCTGAACAAAGTGACCTTGCCTGTTTCCAAAGATTGTTTAAAAATTGTTGCCTTTTCAGAAAGCTTTTTAGGGGGTTTTATATAATGCAAAAAAAACCTTTAAATTAAAGACTCGAATTTCTTGCAGTTCCCCACTTTGAGAAGGAAATGTCCTTATTGATTTCTCACAACTAATTTTTAGATAACCTAGTTATTTCTAAAATATAAGCAGTTTCCCTAATTTCTTGATTACATATTGTAGATAACATACTAAAGTTACTAAGTTATCTGATTACTTGGGTTGGCACCCCCCACCTGCAGATCTTACAGTTCTCCCTTTGAGAAAGAAATTTCCTTAGAGTGGGATTCTCTGGCCTCACCCACTGCTGGGATCACCCTGTCTTGCCGAATGTCAATGGACTTTTGGCTGGCATGCCACATCCCCCACGGCAGGTCCTGCCATAACGGGTTCCTAAATTCCCAGCCTCATTCTTTTGCAGGAGTGCTGCTAATTTCCGGGCTCCTAGCATATAAGTACATATAATTAAAGCAATAGATTATGCTTGATCTTAAAA